>MU223894.1:222534-238049 GCA_018584345.1 Thuja plicata
GGTGTCACCGACACACAGCATGGGCTAATGTCATGGAAGGTATGCTCACTTGACAAAGGTGGATGCGCCTAAAATGACATAAGCATCATAACCCCCCATGGCACTTTATAACAGAGTGCAAGTACAACAACCATACAAGGTGTACAAGATCCCAGATATACAGAAGTAGGCACTTTATCTCAGTGCGTTTACAGAAAAAAGATGCATCAGAAGAAGCATACAAGCTCAGAAGTCAGAAAGAGAGTGAGCCAGAAGTACAGTAGAAGAGATCCCAGGACCTATAAACCCAAGCAATCCACCAGAGTGCATAAACTTCCAAACTCGGAGGAGAAAAAACCTAGAGTAAAATCTGGAAAAAAATACCTCTGCCACTGAATATTTCACTAAACCAGCTTTCTGACGATATCTTGTTTGCCAAAAACAGAGTTCGGATGAGCCAGATATGACTCCCGGAAGGCAAGAACAGACATCGGACTTCAACAGCAAAAAATGCTATTGAAATAGCAGACCCAAAAAACCAAATCACCATAGTCAGAAAGAGCTCGAAAAGAGCTTTCCGACGATATAACGAAGTCCAAAAAAGGCCTCCGTATGCTCCAGATAGAGCGAAAAAGGTGAAAATGGCTCAAAAAAGCCCAACAGGCCTGGTTTTAAGCCCCAGGGGCTTAAAAAAATGGGCCCCCGGGCGCATGGTGCGCGCCAGGGGCTGGGCCGAAGCCCCTGGACTCCCATAAGACCGCCGCCAACAAAATAAGCCCGCAAGGGCTAAAGGGGCCGCCACTGGGCAGAGCGCAGGGAAGCCGGCGGGGTGGCGCGGGCCGCGGAGCCGGGCCGCAGGGGTGGCGGAGGAGCCGACAGGGGGGGCGCGGGGCGCCGGGCGGCGGGAAAGCCGGCGGGGAGGCGAGCAGAGGCCGCAGAGGGTAGCGGGCGGCGGGGGCCGCGCTGGAGGAGGGCCACCGCTAGTGGCGGGAACGCAGGGGTTGCGGGGGCCGCAGAACAAAGGGCGGCAGCTGGTGGCGGAGGAGCCCCAACAGAGCACGGGTGGCGCATTTTAAAAACCCACTGCGTGTGCTATTTTTTAACCAAAAAACATATAAAAATAATGGTTTTTTTTTTTTTTTTGAAATATTACCTCGGTTTCTGTGTCGTGTTAGATTTGATAAACAACAAATCTTCCCAAGAACACCTGCATGCACATCTGTCACAAGTAGAAGCAAGAAACAAACAAGAAGAGAAGAAACTATGGAGGCCAAAAAGCCAGAGACTGGAAAACCATGTTGACAGAAAAAGCTTCTTTATTATCAACAACAGAATTACACAATACAATCCCCTTGATTAAAAAGAAAAGAAGTGAATCCTTATAAAAGGAATCACGAAACCCTAAAGGAAACCCTAAAGAACTAGAAAGCTGCCTAAGTGAAACTTAAGCATAGAGTAGATAGACTAATAATTAAATGAATTAATTATTAGCTAAACTAAGACTACTCTAACAGTTGGTATTGTTGCAAAATTTTCTGCCAATCCCAAAGAATCACACATGTCTGCAATTAAGAGAATATTAGATATTTGAAAGGAACTGAGGAATTTGGTCTACTATACAAGAAAGGAGAAACTCTTGAGTTAAAAATGTACACAAATGTTGATTGGGTCGAAAACATTGATGATAGAAAAAGTACAAGTGGAGGAGCTTCCTTTTTAGGAGAAAGACTAGTTACATGGTTGAGTAAGAAACAAAGTTGTATATCACAGTCTACTGTCGAGGATGAGTATGTTGTTACAACTATGAATTGTGCAAACATTATATAGATCAAATAGCTACTAGAAGGTATGCAAGAGGAGATTACCGATCCAATTGCTATTTTTTGTGATAACACAAGTGTTATAAACATATCAAAGAATTCGGTGATGCATTAAGACCAAGCACATTTCTATCAAATATCATTACTTTAGAGAACAAGTTCAAGACAAACATGTGATGTTGGAGTATGTGAACTCCAAGGAGCAATTAGCAGATATATTCACCAAGCCACTACCAGATGCTTTTGAGTATCTCAGAGGTAAATTAGGGATCCTACCCCTATCCAACATTCATTAGAGAAAGATGCATGTTACATCAATTTTAGGACTTAATAGAATATCTATTTTGTGAGTTGATGCTAGTGTTCACACTTTAGGTGTTGCCTGAAGTTGTGTAAAGTAATTCTGTATCCAATGAGTTATCAATACATGCAAGGTATGATTCACTGCCAGAACAAGTTTTCAGGAGTATGAACCTTTGGCATTGTTGTCAAAGAGGGATAATGAATAATTGATGAATACAAATGTTTAAGGGAGAGTGAGTGAATGAAAGATATTGAGAGAGAAAGAGGAAGAATGAATACATAGGGAGAACACGAAGATCAAACAACTCAGAGGGAGTAAAGAAAGAACAAAGATGCCAAAGTATGCCATCATCAATTGACAGCGTTGCCATCAATGCCAAAGAGGGAGATTGTTACTCAACTGATGGAGATGATAATGAAGACTGAGATCAGAGGTATACAATATTGTAGAAGGAATTAGATTAGTTGTTATTTTGTCATTGATGTCAAGCAATTGATTTTTGGTTCATATTGAATTGCCATATCTTTCGGAGTTGATTTAATTGGGCAAGTTAATAAAGATCAGACAATGATAAGTTCATCTTGAGATAATTGTTGTTTTCTTCTTGATCAAGTCAATAAAATAGAATGGACAAGTTGATAAGACTAATAGTTATGTTACTGAGCAGAAAGAAGTCTGTCGGTAGAGGGTTATGTAAGTCGGTCAAGACACTGAGACATTGAGGCACCGAGCAGTGCATGTTAGTCACCGAATCAAGAGTTAGTTGTATTGAGTAAGAACATATGTTAGAATCAAGGATAAGAACACATTTAATGTAATGCCTATCAGTGAATGGGAAGATTCTAGGAATGAGGAAGAAGTTAGTTACAAGATCTACGCATGGGAAAATTCAAGGTAAAGATCTATAGTATAGATTAAGCGACAAAAGTGAAAGTTTTATTTCCAAGAAAAGTGCAAGTTCCGAGGTGATACCAAGGCGGTTATCCATGTTTCAAACGAGTTTCAAGTTCATTGAATCAGTTCAAAAAGTTGATCTAACGACTGAGCATGATTGAAGGAAAACCTAATCAAGGAGATTAAGAGGCAAACACAGAGTCTATTTAAATGATGAATTCGAAGGAAAGAGAGGCTGGCAAGTTGAAGAGTTGAAGGGTTGAAGTGCTACCGAGTGAAGTAGTGAAGAGAAAAGAAGTGCAAAATCTAAATCTAAAGCAGAGATTGATGAAGTGTTGATGCCAGTAGTCAAAGAGTGTGCATAAGGGATCTGATCAAGCAAGAGGTAGTTGCAGTTTTATAGATAATTTTATATACCGTTGCTTATTTGCATTTGTAACAACAAAATCTATTAACCAAGTGGACTTAACAATCTTATTGTAAAATCCTTGAGAAAAATGACATTCTAAAAGAGTGTTCAAAGCCCTCTAACCAGGCCACTCATAACAGGGTGAATATCTTAATGGGTATGAGGTAAATCCCCTAGAACAGGGTCATAATTAACAAAGGTGTATTGTAATCTTTAACATGATAAGCTTTTAACCGAGCATACTTCAGAAGAGTATTTTCATTTGTGAGTGACAATTCCCACAGAGGTTTTTCCCAAATTGGGTTTCCTCATTAAATCTGGTGTAATATGTGTTGAATGTTTCATGTGCATGATATTTATTGTTTATACAAGTTATTGTTTGAGTTATTGAAGTTATTTGGTGATTCGATTGCTGCTATTGTTTATCCTACCGAGTTGAATCATATATAAGTTTAAATTATCATTTTTTTTTTATTCACCCCCGCTCTCAGTAATCCAACAACATTTGCCCCCATTTTTGCCCAAATCAACTTCAACCTTTTGACTCCATTTCCCTTGTTTAGTGACGATTTCAAGATTATCTAGGAAATGCATATTTGTGTCTAGGTCTATTAGGATTTTTGCCTCTACTCCCGGTTTCCCAAGAAAAAATCCTCTTCTATACCTATGAGGGACCCTAGTGCCTCCCCAATATTTTCTAGGGCTCTGAGATTCTAATATTCTATAGGTAAATGACATAACTTACTCCATTAATGAAATCTTCTAGATATGTAATTTAAAGGATCAAAATTTAGTTCCCAGTCCATTTGATAGAAATAAAATCTCTCAAAGAACAATGAATTTTGAAATAATTTTTTTTTCTTAAGACATTTATCTATGCAATCAATTAAGAAATAGCCATTAGAGAGAGCTGTGGCACTTACCCATCCTCTGAATTGCTCAACCCACCAATTAGTGATTGTGACTGTTGGATTGTCCATACCCATCAATTTCACAAAAACACCAAAATCCTTGAAATGTTCCCATATTCGTTCTAGGGTTTTGAATGAGATGACCATGACCTTTATATTGTTCTACCTTGGTGAATATCATTCCTCTTTTCCTTTGTGGTCTCTTCCCCTTGTTTGTTAGCCTTCTCACTCCATCGTTGTGAGAGGGATGACTTATAGTTTCCTCCAATTTTTTGACTATTGTTATTTCTTTCCCAATTTGGTCTAAATCTCCTTTTCTTGTGTGCACTTCTCCTATCTTTGTGCCTTCTACCACACAATGTCATTCTTCCAAGGTTCTTTCCCACACGGTCTCTTGGAACCCTATCCTACTTTCACACCTTATTTGCCTGTGTAGGAAAAATTAAACATTGTTTATTAAATTGTTTGGTTTAAAATATCCTTAATAAACAAAACATAAGTAAAAATTTATTTATGTTAAAATTTAAACATTAATTTATATTATTAACAATATCAAAATTTTAATATTCAAATCAATTTAATATAAACAAAATTTTAAAAGATTTCAATATCTTTTATATGAATATTTATATATTTTTAGACTAAAATGAAATTTCCAATTTTTTTTTTTTAAATTAATAATAGTTTAAACAATTTAAAAATCATAATTAAATATTTAAAATTTTCATCTAAAAAATAGATTAAAATGATATATATATGCTAGGTTTATATACTTGAAAATTCTTAAAACAACTACATATCTTATCAGTCCAGTACACCGTTTAAGCCCAGCCGGCAGATACTCCCGAAAACAAGTTAGAAAGGAAAACAGATAGAAGGCAGAGGGAAAACAGATAGAAGGAAGAGTATCAGGTGTAATGGCTGCTGCCGCCCTGCCATTTATTTTTTCCACGACTGGACCACATCCATCTGCAAATTTCCATTTGAAGCCCTTGCAAATTTCCCCATGTTTCTGCAGATGCGAACTCAGACCCCAATCATCCTCATCGCCAGATGCAAACAGCGGCGCAGTTCGCCGGCTGCCCACAAACTACAGCCCAGTCAAGTTGTTCCACTCCCTGAAAAATGCAAAGGATCCTTTGAAGGCCTTCACAATCCTTCAAGAGGCTATAATACAAAAGGGGTGCACTCCCCATCCTTCAGTTTGTGAATTGCTCATTAATCGCCTGGGCAGGGCAGGGCATTTTGAGCAGATGCGGGATGTTTTGAGGTTAATGAGTGAGCCAACAGAGAAAGCTTTCTGCAGCATCGCTAAGAGCTACGCCAAAGCGCACATGGTCGACCAGGCCCTTGAAGTCCTCGACGAAATGCATGTAGCACGCCTCCCATCCACAACCAAAATCTACAACATTTTGCTGAATATTCTTATTAATGAAAACAAGTTTACGATGGTGGAATCATTCTATTCACACATGAGATCTGCTGGGATCCAACCAGATGTTATGACTTTCAATACATTGATCAAGGCCCAATGTAAGGCTGACAAAATGGCTGTTAAGAATGGGTTTCGCAAGCAGGTAAGAATGAAAGAGGCTGTTAAGATTCTGGAGGAAATGCGTCGAATCGGGCTCTATCCAGATACCGTGACTGTCAATACAGTAACCGATAGGTTTATTCGGACAGATAGGATGGAAGAGGCTTTGGAGTTATTTAAGGAAATGAAATCAAATGGGTGCACTCCTGATATTGTGACTCTCAATACCCTAATAAATGGGTTTTGCATGCAAGGAAGAATCGAGGAGGCTGTTAAGTTTATGAAGGACATGCATGAAAGTGGGCTCTATCCAGATGCTATGACGTTCACTACAGTAATCAATGGATTCCGCAAGCAGGGAAGACTTGAGAAGGCTGTTAAACTGCTGGAGGAGATGGATGAAAATGGGCTCTACCCAGATATTTTAACTTTCAATACATTGATCAATAAGCTTTGTAAGCAGGGAAGAATGGAAGAGGCTATTAAACTTCTGGAAGAGATACGTGGAAGTGGGTTTAACCCAGATACCGTGACGTTCAATATTTTAATCAATGGGATCTGCAAGCAGGGAAGAATTGAGGCGGCTGTTAAGTTTCTGGAGGAAATGCGAGGAAGTGGGTGCAATCCAGATACAGTGACTTTAAGTACACTAATCAATGGTTTCTGCAAGCAGCAAAGAATTGAGGAGGCTGTTAAGTTTATGAAGGACATGCATGGGAGTGGGCTCTATCCAGATGTTGTGACGTTCAATACAGTGATCAATGGATTCTGCAAGCAGGGAAGAATTGAGGAGGCTTTTAAACTGCTGCAGGAGATGGGTGAAAATGGGCTCTACCCAGATAATATAACTTTTAGTACACTTATCAATGAGCTTTGTAAGCAGGGAAGAGTGGAAGAGGCTGTTAAACTTCTGGAGGAGATGCGTGGAAGTGGGTTTTACCCAAATACCGTGACTTTGAATATGTTAATCAATGGGATCTGCAAGCAGGGAAGAATTGAGGCAGCTGTTAAGTTTCTGGAGGAAATGCGAGGAAGTGGGTGCAATCCAGATACAGTGACTTTCAATATGGTAATCAATGGGTTTTGCCTGCAGGGAAGAGTGAAGGAGGCTGTTAAACTTCTGGAGGAGATACGTGGAAGTGGGTTTTACCCAAATACCGTGACTTTCAATATCTTAATCAATGGGATCTGCAAGCAGGGAAGAATTGAGGCAGCTGTTAAGTTTCTGGAGGAAATGCGAGGAAGTGGGTGCAATCCAGATACAGTGACTTTCAATACGGTAATCAATGGGTTTTGCCTGCAGGGAAGAGTGGAGGAGGCTGTTAAACTTCTGGAGGAGATGCGTGGAAGTGGGCTTTACCCTAACACTGTGACTTTCAATATACTAATCAATGGGTTTCGCAAGCAAGGAAGAATGGAGGCTGTTAAGTATCTGGAGGAGATGCGTGGAAGCAGGTTTTGTCGAGATACTGCGACTTTAAATACAGTTCTGCAAGCAGGGAAGAATTGAGGAGGCTTGTAAACTTTTGGAGGAGATGAGTTGAGATGGTTTTTATCCAGTTTCAATGGTTTTCAATGCAGTAATCAGTAGGTTATGCAGACCAAGAGATTCATCTAAGGCAACAGGCTTGCTTGAAAAATGGTAGGAGAGGGCATTACGCCTGATGCTTTTACATATAATATTGTAACTTTAGGTCTGTGCATTATGAGGAGGTCCAAAGGGGCAAGAAAGCCTCTGGACGAAATGGCTGCGCAAGGCTGTGCTCCAGATATATTTACATATGATACTCTGTTGTGCAATGCACACAGAGTGATGTAATAGGAGAATGCCTCTTGATTTCAAAACACAAAACTTTTTAACAATGCAATAACACTCTGGTCCAAGACAAACTCAGATTGAAACACAACACAACAATTTTTATTCAACCAAATTCCTAAACAGCAGTTACATTACAAAAGTAATGCCATTCAAATCAGAGTTTTGGTAGCTGCAGGAGTTATCATTGCTACCTGCGATGGTTGTGCTTATTAAATATTGCAATCTCTTTCCTGATGATGTTGTTCTCATTCTTAAGCCTGTGATTGCAGAATGGCTGCTGAACAGTTCTTTCATTCTATGTTGTTGTTGGACGGGTATCTCTTATTCTGTATCCCGTCTTGTGCTCTGTTTCTAGCAGGCATGATTATATGGTTGTTTCCAGCTAGCTCTTCACTTATACCTGCAGTACCTTTCTATGATGTCGTGGTTGCATCTATGGAGTGGCTGTGTTCCGTTGCCAGCCCATTTGTCTCCGTGTCTCTCCAGTTCATATGTTACCGTGTCTCTTACTTTACTCGAAGGTCCTCACACTTGAATGCTTCAGTTGTTATGAAGGTGATTCGACACCGTTATGTAACTGTCACCGTCCACGTTAATGGAGATTGAAGAGTAAGTGTTGCCGGGTGTAATGACTGTTTTGGAGATTCCCGTGGTTGCAAAATAATGCCCAAGTTAAGTGTCACTTGTATGCTCGACGGTCATTCTTGGATATTGATTGAATATTGCTTAAGTGACGGTGATTGTAAGAGACATGTTCTGGTGGTGATATCAGTGTGAAAATAATTTATGTCGTATTTTTAGTAGTCATTCTCAGCGATTATTGTGTAGGATTCCAAGCGTCATCAGTTACATTGTGATCGCGTGAGAAATTCAGAACGGACGAGTAACTGCCATCGACTATTATTGTAGCATCGGGTTGTATTTTGAAAGGGTTAGAGTCTATGCCTATGTGGTCTGAGGTGATTGTTTTCTGGAGACTACGATGACAAGCATTTGATGCATCTTTTTTTTCGATCATTGTGAGGCTATTCATTCTGAGGTCAGAGATAGTCGTATAGTATTACTCAGCTGTATAGCATTCTGAGTATTATGATCGTGTGATCAGTGTTATATGTTCTGTGATTCAAAAGGTGAAATCATATGTTCTGTAGATGTCTAATATTATAAGGACATACTACTAGTGATTCTTATGTGATATCAGACTGTAGAAGTCATTCTTCCGTATAATCTTGTGAAGCCTTGTATTGAATCTCTTCATTTTAATAAAGGATCAATTTTGAGTGTGGCTGGGCTCAGACTGGAGGTTTTCCCAGGATAAATATTGAGTGCTGATTTGATCGTGTTTATTTAAAGTTCTGATTATTTGTCTTATAGTATTCTTGTTCTAAATTTAACATTATCCAGATACTGCGACTTTAAATACAGTTCTGCAAGCAGGGAAGAATTAAGGAGGCTTGTAAACTTTTGGAGGAGATGAGTGGAGATGGTTTTTATCCATATTCAATGGTTTTCAATGTAGTAATCAGTAGGTTATGCAGAGCAAGAGACTCATTTTAGGCAACATGCCTGCTTGAAAAATGGTAGGAGAGGGCATTAAGCCTGATGCTTTTACATATAATACTGTAACTTTAGGTTTGTGCATTATGAGGAGGTCCAAAGAGGCAAGAAAGCTTCTGGATGAAATGGTTGTGCAAGGCTGTGCTCCAGATATATTTACATATAATACTGTGTTGTGCAATGCACACAGAGCGATGTAATAGGAGAATGCCTCTTGCTTTCAAAACACAAAACTTTTTAACAATGCAAAAACACTCTGGTCCAAGACAAACTCAGATTGAAACACAACACAAAACAATTTTGGTGCAAGAGCACCTAGACATCACGACATTGCAGGAGATCCTGAGGGATATTTTAAATGTAATATGTTAATCCATATGTTTGGATTTGATATTCTATGTAATAGAATCAAATGTAATGCCTAAGGGCAAATAAAAAATGCAAAAGTGTCATTTAGTTGTCATTTGAGGTCTAGTGGGTCAAAAGTTCAAAATGATGTAACAAAGCCAGGAAAAGGCTAAAATAGATGTATTTAATCATTTGAGGAGTCATATAATGTGTTTGAATGGTTTTTATAAAGTCATGAAGTCATTTGTGAAAAAATGTAAAAGTTGTCAACTTGACAACAAAATGTTGTCAAGCAAAGTTGCACAAATGCAACAAAAGGTGTAAAAGTTGGTTTTTTAGGTGGTTAAGTGGTTTTGAACTGTCAAACGGATATAAATATCATTGTATGGTCCAACCAAATCAGATTTTGAAAGAAGGAAATATTTTGATACATTTTTGGTGCATTCTATTGTTGTTGTTTTGATTGGTTTTTCAGTTTTAGTGTTGGTTCCAGGCCTTGTATGGCCATTTACGGCCTCAAAACCTTGTAAATATGTAATGGTCAGATATTAGGATGTATTAACTTCCTTCTCCTTTTGGTTTGGAGTAATTTCAATCTATTTTGAGAAAGTTATGGATGTTTTTGTGAAAGTTGTCAACTGCAGATTTGAGGATTCCAGGGAACAGTCATGTTGCAGCATGTGGTACAAACACATATGGAAATTTTAAAATGTCTAAATGGATTCATTAGAAAGATATGTGAAGTAACTTTCGTTTCCTTTTGATTGGAGTCATTTTTATGCAGAATTGTGTAAGTTATGATCATGTTAGTGAAAACTGGTTTTAAACAGTCGTCAATAGAGTGGCAGTCAATGATTTCTATTTATCTCATGATTTACACAATGGAAAAATCTTTATCTTACAAATTTGGAAACTAGATTCAGAGAGGGTTAATATGGGTTGGGTTTGATTTAAAATGAATGTGTAATCGGAAAGTTATATGATGCCCTAGGTGGATTGGGGAAATAAAGTTTCTATTTTATGACAGCAAAATGGGTCTCAGTGCAGAGAGCATATCTTTTGATTGAAAGGTTGGATTTGGCTAATTTTGAAATATGTTTTGAGGAACTTAATTATCTACATTTCTACCAAAGGAATTTTCAATATGATATTGGGTTAAAAAGTTATGAATACTATTTGCAGGATAGATCTGTGTGACAGATTTGAAGTTGTTTGTTAAAAGAACCAAAGAAGTATTTTATTGTTGATTAATCTTGTGAAAGATTTGCCTTTATTAAATTATTTTAATGATCAAATGAAGATTGGATCATCAAAATTCTAGTTTTTGAGAGTTTATGCAGGATGCTTTTGCATCAAATTTTTATTCAAGCAAATTCCTAAATAGCAGTTACATTACAAAAGTAATGCCATTCATATCAGCCTCTGCTCTCTCCCACATATCATAACCTGCCACTTTTCCTCACACCACACAACCATATTAATTCCTACCCAAGCCTCTAACTCTATG
Organism: Thuja plicata; assembly: GCA_018584345.1. Lineage (NCBI taxonomy): Eukaryota > Viridiplantae > Streptophyta > Pinopsida > Cupressales > Cupressaceae > Thuja > Thuja plicata. The sequence goes on from MU223894.1 coordinate 233,617, forward strand.
CAGACCCACTCTGCCTCCTCTTTCCGTTCGTTGCCCCTTTTAAATATCTATGCAGCTCCATTTGCAGCCTTTTCCCCTTGTCTAACAGCCCACTACTGCCCTCTTTTTTTTTTCCCTTTACTATCCTTTGCAGTTTTATATTCTTCCTTATGGATGCTCTTCCACTCCACCTCCCCCCACTTTCGACATTTCTGTAGTCGCACTTATTTCCCTCCAGACCGCTACTCCCTGCCTTGATTGTCTCCTTAATTGATTTTAATTCTGCAATCTAATTTAGGAACAAGGCACTTCACTATCTCTGCGACCGTTACATCTAACAACTATATAATACTATTAAATTTTGTTATTATACTCTGCCAGATAATAAAGATCAGATACTGCAAATGGTGTTAAAAATAGGTCTCCAAAAAAATCTGTTATAATCTTATTTAAAATCACTGACCCTGGAAGGATGCTCCTGCATCACAGAGGGAAGAGCAGTAATAGCTACCGAGCTTTTAGTGAGTCAAGGGCTACATACCTGACGAATATACTCACAGTATCATATTTTTCCTCTGCAAGGATGGCTCAAAGCTGCTCAGAAGTTCATATATCGCAGGCTTGCCAGGGATTGTATTTCCGACAGTCAAACTTGTTATGTGCTGGTGAAGAGACATTAAAGGAAGTGGAAATCTCATCAAGAAATGCGGCTTATGGAAAAACTGGAGGCAAAGGGCATCTATAGTCGAAGCCCATCACATTCTAAAATTAATTTTGTAAGAAATCAGTGATTTTTAGGCCATTTCTGGCCTGCTATCAATAACTGTTCAAATCAGGAAATAACATTTAAAGAATATACTACTCCACTATTTGGTTATCATTTCAACATATGTTAATAGTAATTGTTTTTTGCTGCATAGAAACGGGTTCTGATTATTGAGCTTTATAGCATTTGGGATGTGAACTTTCCATCAGGACTTTGACCATAAATGGGATGATTCATATTACGGCAGGGGATACAAAAAGCTATGGTTAGAGAGAAATGTTAGAGAAAGTCCCAATTGGAGAAGCGATAGGATTTAGGAAAATTTGATGCAGAATGGTTTCCATTCAGAGATCATGACTTTATGACACTTATTGAATGTCTATATCAATTAGGAAAGGGAAAGGATATAGTAAAGCTTGCTATGCAATAACAGTAACTTAAAAAGACGATGGCAAACGACTTTCTCAAAATAGGAAAACTACAAGAAACCATCATTGTCTTGGACAAGTTGTTGGATAAAAATCAATAAATGAGCTTGAATTTTATATGCAACTAGAATAATGTAACTCTTACCATGTGTTGAGGTCGGTTTTGTACCACTACATAACATATAGGAATTGAACACTTGATATAGGATATCAAACACTCAACCCTCTCTTGAAAAGTAATTACTCATGAAGAACGTGATAAAACTCCAAGGTTCCTTACACCTGTGGATACTAACTCAGTTATATTAATGTGATTTGCTGGTTAATCACGTAAGCGGGCTTACGTTGTTCATTCAAGGATGTTAGATTCTTGCCATGATGATGATGGGACTTAGCTTTGCAATGTATACTCAATAGATCTATCTCCTTAATTTACATCACTTCCAACTTTGCTCATCAAAACTCTCACTACTAAATTACTCACTGCTTTGCTACTACTCCTGTGGAATGGAAAGATTAGCAAATGGACGGGGATCAAACCTAATGAAAGCTTGGCAGCGGCGCTACCTCCATAGATGCAATGATTCAAGGGAAATTCTTAGAATTTTCACACTAACTCCTATCTTCCAACCCAACTTGAAGTACAAGTGGAAAGATGAAATGCAAGTAGAACTTGGGAGCAATTGGACTAGATTACCACACAAGGCTTCCTAACAAGCCGCTAGGATGCTAGTGGCCTAGTATATAGATCCCTATCAAACATTCACTAACATCACCATACAACTAGCCATCTACTTCTACTCTAACAACATGAAATGAAATCCTAGTTTAATTTGAGAGATGAGAAGAACCATGCAATACACCAAAGAAACATTAAGTGATTCACCATGAAGACCAACAATGAACCATCAATCACTTTAATAGTATTATGGCAACAATTCTCCAACACAACCCCCACTCTACTCCACCTCTAATCTAATCTACTCTCTCTAACCTTTACAAATGAGAAGGCCTTGACCTTTTATAATTGCTCAATTACAACGAGTGGCCAAGATTAAGGGGCAAATTCAAGGGCCAAGATTAAACCTTACAAAACCCTAATTAGGGTTTCCATCCTTCAACCAATTACATGAGGGCACCAACCTTGTGGGCCAATGAGAAAATTACAATAATTTGTCAACCAATGATAACATAGGACACTTGGCATGACTTGATTGCATGCACATGATATTGCCACCTCATCAACCTTATCTTAGAAATTTATTCAATCCTTGAGATGAGGTGAAGCCTTGGATACTTGAGCTTGTCCCTAGAAAATTTCTCATCACCACTTGAACTTGCTTGTACTTGATGTCTTGACCTTGAAAGGATGAAGTCTCTATGCACTTGGGGTAATCTTACCTTGGCCTCAGTGGCTTGCCTGGATGTGAACCTTTTTGCAATTTGAGAGCCTTGCCCTTGGCCACCACCTTGAAATCGAACTTGATCTCACTTCAACCCTTCATCTCGCTTGTGATCTTTGAACTTGAAGTTTGGAATCCCCTTGCATACCTCCTTGAATTCTGATTTCCTTACTTGATTACCATCTCATTTGGATTCATTGTGTTTGGAACTTGAAGTCTTCATTTGTTGGCGTGATGCTGGAGGTACCATCCCTGCTTTGATCTTTCTAAGTTGTTCCCAGACTTGTCCTCCAAGGAAAGTAGATTCCCATGGTTGTTGCCAAGGGTTCCAAGATTTGCCATTCAGCCCTTTCTCCATCAATTCATCTTTTCGCTTTGGTTGTCTTTCCTTTCTCATTTTAAGTCCTTGAGCTTGGAACTTGGAGCACCCTTGTGGAGTTGAACTTGGCCTGAATTTGTCCCTTGATAACCTTGACTTGAATATCCTCATTTGAAAGTCTTCGAGCTTGAAATATCTCCTTGCCATCATCTCCATCTTTCCAAGCTTCCCCTTCCTTGAATGATTTACCTTGCAAAACAAATGAAAGAAAAGCATTAAGTTCACCAAAAATGATAAGGAAACATGAAGGAAATAAGAAAGCTTTCATGTAATGAAATCACATTAACATTCAGCAAGAGAAGCCTTTCTCAATTTCGAGATCAAGTCCCTCTATCCTTCTACAATTCAAAATAATCTTGATCCTACAACTTGAAATGAATTTACTCGAAATCTGGAAAATAACTATTCTTTCAATGCATGTCATGCCCAGATTTTACCTTCCTACCACCTTTACTCTGATTTTTGGGAATAAAACTGTCCAATGTGCTCAAATTTGCTGCCTCTTGGAGTCCCCAAGTGGTTGATAAAGGATGCCATTGCTGCTTCACAGGATGTCTACTATCACTCTGGTGCAGAGCACCCTAGGGTTTATCTCCAAACCCTAGCAATTCTTGTTGAGTGATCAAAAGGAGCAGATCACAGTTAGTTTTCGGTCCTTGTCATCAAGCCTGAACAGTTCTTCACTCCGTCGCAAAGTCGCAGAGCCAGTGGAGAGCAGAAAAATCATGCATCGCACACTCGCGAGCTAGTCATGAGTTAAGTTTATTAGTGAGCGAGTGCGCGACGAGTAACTAGTCGCTCAGTCGTAGACGGCTAGCAGAAAAGACAGTGCGCGAAAATGCGACGAGGAGCTCATCGCACAGTCGCGAGTCAATTCACAGTCAGTGAAAACCCGGTGCAACAACGTGACGAGCGCTTAATCGCTCAGTCGCCGAGCAGCAAACAACTAAGTAGGAGGTGCGAGTGAGTGACACCTTGTGCATCGCAAGGTCGCAGGTGACTTGACGGTTAAGTGAAAAACACGGCGAGCTCGCGACTACGGTGTATCGCTCAGTCGCAAAGCAACAGGCAGCTCGGATGAAAGCATCGCGAATGCGCGACGGGAGCTCATCGCTCAGTCGCAAAGGAAATGGCAGCTCGGGTAGAAGTATGGCGAGTGCGCAACTGACTGTATCGCAGTGTCGCTAATGAATGTCCAGCTCATCAGAAAGAGTAGCGAGTGCGCGACTAATGTGCGTCACAGACTCGCAGAGTAAAGAACAGCTCGTGGAAAGGCAGTGCGGGTATGTGACTTGAGCTCATCGCTCAGTCGCAACCTAAAACATAGCTCGGGACAATGCATTGCGGGTGTGCGATAAAGAGTCATCGCTCAGTCGCGAGGTAAAAGTCAAGTCAGGGAAAGACATAGCGAGAGCGCGACGAGCAGGTAATCGCTCAGTCGCAGACCCAGACATGAAATGTCAATTTCATTCGCGACT
>MU223894.1:238099-258365 GCA_018584345.1 Thuja plicata
AATCAATGGGATCTGCAAGCAGGGAAGAATTGAGGCAGCTGTTAAGTTTCTGGAGGAAATGCGAGGAAGTGGGTGCAATCCAGATACAGTGACTTTCAATACGGTAATCAATGGGTTTTGCCTGCAGGGAAGAGTGGAGGAGGCTGTTAAACTTCTGGAGGAGATGCGTGGAAGTGGGCTTTACCCTAACACTGTGACTTTCAATATACTAATCAATGGGTTTCGCAAGCAAGGAAGAATGGAGGCTGTTAAGTATCTGGAGGAGATGCGTGGAAGCAGGTTTTGTCGAGATACTGCGACTTTAAATACAGTTCTGCAAGCAGGGAAGAATTGAGGAGGCTTGTAAACTTTTGGAGGAGATGAGTTGAGATGGTTTTTATCCAGTTTCAATGGTTTTCAATGCAGTAATCAGTAGGTTATGCAGACCAAGAGATTCATCTAAGGCAACAGGCTTGCTTGAAAAATGGTAGGAGAGGGCATTACGCCTGATGCTTTTACATATAATATTGTAACTTTAGGTCTGTGCATTATGAGGAGGTCCAAAGGGGCAAGAAAGCCTCTGGACGAAATGGCTGCGCAAGGCTGTGCTCCAGATATATTTACATATGATACTCTGTTGTGCAATGCACACAGAGTGATGTAATAGGAGAATGCCTCTTGATTTCAAAACACAAAACTTTTTAACAATGCAATAACACTCTGGTCCAAGACAAACTCAGATTGAAACACAACACAACAATTTTTATTCAACCAAATTCCTAAACAGCAGTTACATTACAAAAGTAATGCCATTCAAATCAGAGTTTTGGTAGCTGCAGGAGTTATCATTGCTACCTGCGATGGTTGTGCTTATTAAATATTGCAATCTCTTTCCTGATGATGTTGTTCTCATTCTTAAGCCTGTGATTGCAGAATGGCTGCTGAACAGTTCTTTCATTCTATGTTGTTGTTGGACGGGTATCTCTTATTCTGTATCCCGTCTTGTGCTCTGTTTCTAGCAGGCATGATTATATGGTTGTTTCCAGCTAGCTCTTCACTTATACCTGCAGTACCTTTCTATGATGTCGTGGTTGCATCTATGGAGTGGCTGTGTTCCGTTGCCAGCCCATTTGTCTCCGTGTCTCTCCAGTTCATATGTTACCGTGTCTCTTACTTTACTCGAAGGTCCTCACACTTGAATGCTTCAGTTGTTATGAAGGTGATTCGACACCGTTATGTAACTGTCACCGTCCACGTTAATGGAGATTGAAGAGTAAGTGTTGCCGGGTGTAATGACTGTTTTGGAGATTCCCGTGGTTGCAAAATAATGCCCAAGTTAAGTGTCACTTGTATGCTCGACGGTCATTCTTGGATATTGATTGAATATTGCTTAAGTGACGGTGATTGTAAGAGACATGTTCTGGTGGTGATATCAGTGTGAAAATAATTTATGTCGTATTTTTAGTAGTCATTCTCAGCGATTATTGTGTAGGATTCCAAGCGTCATCAGTTACATTGTGATCGCGTGAGAAATTCAGAACGGACGAGTAACTGCCATCGACTATTATTGTAGCATCGGGTTGTATTTTGAAAGGGTTAGAGTCTATGCCTATGTGGTCTGAGGTGATTGTTTTCTGGAGACTACGATGACAAGCATTTGATGCATCTTTTTTTTCGATCATTGTGAGGCTATTCATTCTGAGGTCAGAGATAGTCGTATAGTATTACTCAGCTGTATAGCATTCTGAGTATTATGATCGTGTGATCAGTGTTATATGTTCTGTGATTCAAAAGGTGAAATCATATGTTCTGTAGATGTCTAATATTATAAGGACATACTACTAGTGATTCTTATGTGATATCAGACTGTAGAAGTCATTCTTCCGTATAATCTTGTGAAGCCTTGTATTGAATCTCTTCATTTTAATAAAGGATCAATTTTGAGTGTGGCTGGGCTCAGACTGGAGGTTTTCCCAGGATAAATATTGAGTGCTGATTTGATCGTGTTTATTTAAAGTTCTGATTATTTGTCTTATAGTATTCTTGTTCTAAATTTAACATTATCCAGATACTGCGACTTTAAATACAGTTCTGCAAGCAGGGAAGAATTAAGGAGGCTTGTAAACTTTTGGAGGAGATGAGTGGAGATGGTTTTTATCCATATTCAATGGTTTTCAATGTAGTAATCAGTAGGTTATGCAGAGCAAGAGACTCATTTTAGGCAACATGCCTGCTTGAAAAATGGTAGGAGAGGGCATTAAGCCTGATGCTTTTACATATAATACTGTAACTTTAGGTTTGTGCATTATGAGGAGGTCCAAAGAGGCAAGAAAGCTTCTGGATGAAATGGTTGTGCAAGGCTGTGCTCCAGATATATTTACATATAATACTGTGTTGTGCAATGCACACAGAGCGATGTAATAGGAGAATGCCTCTTGCTTTCAAAACACAAAACTTTTTAACAATGCAAAAACACTCTGGTCCAAGACAAACTCAGATTGAAACACAACACAAAACAATTTTGGTGCAAGAGCACCTAGACATCACGACATTGCAGGAGATCCTGAGGGATATTTTAAATGTAATATGTTGATCCATATGTTTGGATTTGATATTCTATGAGGGATATTTTAAATGTAATATGTTAATCCATATATTTGGATTTGATATTCTATGTAATAGAATCAAATGTAATGCCTAAGGGCAAATAAAAAATGCAAAAGTGTTATTTAGTTGTCATTTGAGGTCTAGTGGGTCAAAAGTTCAAAATGATCTAACAAAGCCAGGAAAAGGCTAAAATAGATGTATTTAGTCATTTGAGGAGTCTTATGATGTGTTTGAATGGTTTTTATAAAGTCATGAAGTCATTTATGAAAAAATGTAAAAGTTGTCAACTTGACAACAAAATGTTGTCAAGCAAAGTTGCACAAATGCAACAAAAGGTGTAAAAGTTGGTTTTTTAGGTGGTTAAGTGGTTTTGAACTGTCAAATGGATATAAATATCATTGTATGGTCGAACCAAATCAGATTTTGAAGGAAGGAAATATTTTGATACATTTTTGGTGCATTCTATTGTTGTTGTTTTGATTGGTTTTTCAGTTTTAGTGTTGGTTCCAGGCCTTGTACGGCCATTTACGGCCTGGAAACCTTTTAAATATATAATGGTCAGATATTAGGATGTATTAACTTCCTTCTCCTTTTGATTTGGAGTAATTTCAATCTGTTTTGAGAAAGTTATGGATGTTTTTGTGAAAGTTGTCAACTGCAGATTTGAGGATTCCAAGGAACAGTCATGTTGCAGCGTGTGGTACAAACACATATGGAAGTTTTAGAATGTCTAAATGGATTCATTAGAAAGATATGTGAATTAATTTTCGTTTCCTTTTGATTGGAGTCATTTTTATGCAGAATTGTGTAAGTTATGATCACGGTAGTGAAAACTGGTTTTAAACAGTCGTCAATGGAGTGGCAGTCAATGATTTCTATTTATCTCATGATTTACAAAATGGAAAAATCTTTATCTTACTATTTTGGAAACTAGATTCAGAGAGGGTTAATATGGTTTGGGTTTGATTTAAAATGAATGTGTAATCGGAAAGTTATATGATGCCCTAGGCGGATCGGGGAAATAAAGTTTCTATTTTATGTCAGCAAAATGGGCCTTGGTGCAGAGAGCATATCTTTTGATTGAAAGGTTGGATTTGGCTAATTTTGAAATATGTTTTGAGGAACCTAATTATCTACATTTCTACCAAAGGAATTTTCAATATGATATCGGGTTAAAAAGTTATGAATACAATATTGCAGGATAGATCTGTGTGACAGATTTGAAGTTGTTTGTTAAAAGAACTAAAGAAGTATTTTATTGTTGATTAATCTTGTGAAAGATTTGCCTCTATTAAATTATTTTAATGATCAAATGAAGATTGGATCATCAAGATTCTAGTTTTTGAGAGTTTATGCAAGATGCTATTCAAGCAAATTCCTAAATAGCAGTTACATTACAAAAGTAATGCCATTCATATCAGCCTCTGCTCTCTCCCACAAATCATAACCTGCCACTTTTCCTCACACCACACAGCCATATTAACTCCTACCCGAGCCTCTAACTCTATGCAGACCCACTCTGCCTCCTCTTTCCGTGCGTTGCCCCTTTTAAATCTCTATGCAGCTCCATTTGCAGCCTTTTCCCCTTGTCTAACAGCCCACTACTGCCCTCTTTTTTTTTACCTTTACTATCCTTTTCAGTTTTATATTCTTCCTTATGGATGCTCTTCCACTCCACCTCCCCCCACTTTCTACATTTCTGTAGTCGCACTTATTTCCCTCCAGACCGCTACTCCCCGCCTTGATTGTCTCCTTAATTGATTTTAATTCTGCAATCTAATTTAGGAACAAGGCACTTCACTATCCCTGCGACCGTTACATCTAACAACTATATAATACTATTAAATTTTGTTATTATACTCTGCCAGATAATAAAAATCAGATACTGCAAATGGTGTTAAAAATAGGTCTCCAAAAAAATCTGTTATAATCTTATTTAAAATCACTGACCATGGAAGGATGCTCCTGCATCACAGAGGGAAGAGTAGTAATAGCTACCGAGCTTTTAGTGAGTCAAGGGCTACATACCCGATGAATATACTCACAGTATCATATTTTTCCTCTGCAAGGATGGCTCAAAGCTGCTCAGAAGTTCATATATCGCAGGCTTGCCAGGGATTGTATTTCCGACGGTCAAACTTGTTATGTGCTGGTGAAGAGACATTAAAGGAAGTGGAAATCTCATCAAGCAATGCGGCTTATGAAAAAACTGGAGGCAAAGGGCATCTATAGTCGAAGCCCATCACATTCTGAAATTAATTTTGTAAGAAATCAGTTATTTTTAGGCCATTTCTGGCCTGCTATCAATAACTGTTCAAGTCAGGAAATAACATTTAAAGAATATACTACTCCACTATTTGGTTATCATTTCAACATATGTTAATAGTAATTGTTTTTTGCTGCATAGAAACGGGTTCTGATTATTGAGCTTTATAGCATTTGGGATTGTGAACTTTCCATCAGGACTTTGACCATAAATGGGATGATTCATATTACGGCAGGGGATACACAAAGCTATGGTTAGAGAGAAATGTTGGAGAAAGTCCCAATTGGAGAAGCGATAGGATTTAGGAAAATTTGATGCAGAATGGTTTCCATTCAGAGATCATGACTTTATGACACTTATTGAATGTCTATATCAAGTAGGAAAGGGAAAGGATATAGTAAAGCTTGCTATGCAATAACAGTGCCTTAAAAAGACGATGGCAAACGACTTTCTCAAAATAGGAAAACTACAAGAAACCGTCATTGTCTTGGACAAGTTGTTGGATAAAAATCAATAAATGAGCTTGAATTTTATACGCAACTAGAATAATGTAACTCTTACCATGGAGGAAATATATTGCGATTTCTTCATTTGAATTTTCCATCATAACCCGTGTTTAGTATCAAGCAGCGTTTAGTTTCAGTGAGGTGACAGAACTAGAGGTGATCGCTCTTTTCTCATGTTGTACATCATTAAAACCACATCAGTGTAGGTTTGATCCTATTAATATATAAATTATGATAGCAAAACTAGTAGCAGAGATGTTTATATTTTGTGGTTTTATTCTTCTAAGATCTTTACATTAGATGATTGGTTATAATCATAATTAGTGAAACACTGATGTGTATCTGCTGATTCACTGACAAATAATACTGTAAAGGCAGGAAAAACCGCCACTACTGCCACTGCTTCTGCTGCCTCTTCTGTGCCGCTGCCACCAGTAGCTGCAGCAAAATTTAAAAGGAGAAGAAATAAAGAGAAATATTTGGTAGCAATATACATCATGCAACCTAGACAGTGAATTACACTATAGTACGAGTAGTATGAAGTTGAACTATTATTTTTAAAAGGGAATTTGTACGCCCGATCAGGGTGCTTAGGAGAAAATTGAGGTATCTTGCCAATGGTCATTCAGTGAATCAGTAGATTAAGTACAGACAACTTTGTTGACTGCCACTTTTAAATTACAAACTATATGTTGTTTTTTATTCCTTCCATTTTAAATCTGCCATCCTGAATTTGCTCCCCATCTCTAGGAAGAGTTTGATCCACTATGGAAGAAGTATCAACACACTTTATTTTGAGTAAAAAAGAACTACAAGTGGAAATTTTTCTATCTCTGCAATTATAAAGCCATTAGTAGTCCCTCTCTTGATATTCCCATTTTTACTTACACAGTGTATCTCCTTGGTCCTTGAATGAGCTCTTCTGAATGTTGCAATATCATGATTGCAGATATTCCTCGTGTTGTATGCCTTTGGTCTTCAAACCTTTGCTACATGAAGAAGACAGCTTATGCCCAAGCCTTCCACCAACATAAATATAGCTCAGTTGACAGCCAAAATGGTGGATACATGGAAAATTGCCCTTTGAAGCCTGCAAGATTTCTAATCTGGAGTTATACAAGGGTTCAGTATAAGTTTTTTTCTTTCTAAATTACAAATAGTAAATTGACTAAAACATGAAATGATTTTAAATTTGAAGTATTCTATTAGTTGGATATCTGGTAATGCTTATAACACTACTGTTTTATTTTCTTTTAGCGACCTTGGGGAGTTTGTCGATCAATTGTTGGAGTTGTGTTGGTCCTTGGACCATTCGATATAGTCCTAACTCTGTAGCATTCTAGCTGTGGCAGGGGTTTTCCAGCTTGAAATATTAAAATTGGCACAATTAAGTGTTCATCCCCCTAGTCTGTTGTAGAGATGTTTAGTTTGCTTCTTCCTCATCAGATTCATTGCTTTGGTCAGATACATCATTCTTCTCCTTCGCACAATTCTGGGACTAGGAGGATTAAGGTAAACATCTCTACAACCTGAATCATTTCCAATTCAATAGGTCCTGCTTATATTCGGAGGTCGTGTGAAATGATTTTGTCTCTTTCGAGTGAAGATTATTATAAGATTTGCTCAGTTATATGGTTAGCTTATTGAAAGTACTAGTGAAGAAATGAGCTTGATTAGAAATCATTTCCAAGGACTTTGATTTGTTGTGGTTGTTGTTGATGACCTTGATAATATGGAGCAAACAGAGAATCTTTTATAGGTGATTTATGTTCCAGCTGATGACTGTTTGATTTTTGTCACATCTTGTGATAAGAATTTACCTGTGTGCTCTCATATAAAATTCTTTTATGAAACCAAATTGTTGGATGATTTCTGAAAGCTTTAATATTGACATGATTTCCTTCAGTTCAAACTGCTCAAATCTTTTGAGTTCAAACTGCTCAAATCTTTTGAATATTTAGTGGAAGAGTTGAGAAATATATATGGGGCATTCCCTTAAGCATACAGAGTTTCAGGTGAATAAGTTTGACCAGATCTACTGGAAACGGCATTTGGGCAACCTCCACAAACTGCTGCCATATGAGATATTGCAAAATATATTAAAAGTTAATTGCAACTCTTTTAGTAGGAAAGATAGGAAGTGTTTGAGGATGTTGCTAGTTTCTTGGTGTAAGAAGACACGCATTTGGCCTTGACAATTTGGAAGGACTATATTCCTGTTCTTTGGATTGCCTTGAGATTCTCCTCCATGAACGATGAAATCTAGTACCATAAATGTCCATTTCATACGGAATTTGTAATTCAGATTGTAGGGTTTTTCTCTCTCTAGTCAATGTTAAGTGCTCAACTAATTTCCCCATGAATATGAACATTTTGTGGATTTCTTTTTTAGCTAATGAAGTTACTCAGGTAAAAGAGGTATATGACTCAAAGATTTCAGATTTTCAGTCAGAAATAACACCTTGTATTTGGATATCACCATGTAATGTTACTTATTCCATTGTTTCAAGTCTCTTTCATGACCCCTCGCCAGGGTAATTACAAGATTAATGATATGGTTTTTGGATTGCCTTCATTACTGTTTAAATACAAAATTTAGGGTAATAAATCTATGATGAAAGGAAAATTGATCATATAATTTAGATTATAGATTTCTTCCTGCTTAGATTACAATAGTCAATTGTATAAAGGATCTGGCAAGAAATTTGGCCAGAGAAGTGTCAATATTTGCTTTTAGTAGTCAGCTTAAACAGTTGACATGTTAAAGATTTTTTGGTCTTGGTCAAAACAAAAGTGTCGGCTGCACATAAACGTGCATGCATGACTGGGAAGCCAAAAGCCAAAATTGCTTGAAAATTCCAGATCATCGGGTGTCAACTTCTTGTAACCAAAACTTCGATTATCAATTTAAAGTCTTATGATCCAATAATTTTTTTGTTCAGTTTGCTTTTCTTTATTTTTTGATTGGTTAATAATAATATCCTTTTATGGAAGTGTCCAATGTCTTAGTTGCCACGACCAAGGGATAACTATTCACTGTAATTCACCTGGAACTTGCAACTGGTCTTGTCCATTGGGGTATATTTTGGCATGTTACTATAACAAAACAAAATTGAAGCTTCCACTGGTAGGTCAACCTACACGTGAATTAAAAATTTGAATGCTTTAATATTTCATGGTTCATTTAGTCACAGTTTTGAATCCCGATTTTAGTCTCTCAGGAGATTTGGAATGGCTTTTCTCTTGTAGATTGAGCCACCATCTTTTTCACCATTTTCGACTGTCAAGTGTAAGAGTCTTGGAATTAACGATGTCTACCTTGAAGTTTTAAACAGGAAAATGATTCATAAAGTAATTAGTTATTTCCTTTTGGAAAATATTTTATAGCCCATTTGGTATCCACAATTTTAATTTTTTTAAGTCAATTACCACATTAGATGGATAGGGACCCCATTTGCAATCTCAGTACTTCAATGAAAATGACTAATGTTTTCAATGGTTTATGACAATGACTAATGTTGCACCTTTCAGCGGTCCCCTATTTGATGAAATAACTTGATCTCTGAGGATTTGGGAAACATCTCCTTGCTCAAGTACCCAACGTTTGAATGTTGTGGCATTTTGAAAAAGTCAGGTACAGAAATCATAGTTCAGATGTCTTCAAGATATCTAGATTCGCTGCATACAAGGCAAGACTAATTGCTGCATAAATGTTCAGGAAAACAATTGATTGGGATTCAATTAACAGAAGTTCATGGTCTTCTGTAATTTTAGTCCGGTTATTGGAGTTGACTTTATTTGATTGTTCCAGTTTGTATGAAATTAGTTCTTGAAGGATTATATTATTTTGAGAAGATTAAGAGTGCATGAATCAAGAGTGGGGTGCTTGCTAGAAGCAATTGAATGAACAAAAATTAGAGTTGTGGAAGTGGCGCTTCGTTCAAGTGCTGGAATAAGTTGAAAGGTTCGCAATGGAAAGTGACAAGAGGTAATCTATCATTGAAAAAAAACAGAACAAAGAATTGGTACAGAATTTTTTTTAGGGTTCTACTTTTTCAAAAACACTATTTTTTCCCTTATAAATGATTTTTCTCTTTTATTGTTTTGACTTGAAAAAAATTGCAGATTTGTTTAGGGCGAAGGCAAAGAACATAATATAGTATTTTCCAGCTGCGATGTGGAAGTAGTTTTTTTCTTTTCTTTTTAACTTCTGATTTGATTGTTCAATAATTTTCAACTAAAACCTTAAGCTCTAAGATTTTGGCAAGGTTAAGTCTAATTTAGGTTTAGGTTTAGGATTTTATTTTCTACTTACAGAATTAAAGACTGTTGTTTTTATGCTAAACTTAATTTTAATTGTAAATGTGATTTTTAGTTTTATGACCCATGATAGGAGATTTGAATCCAAGTGGTTTAAGGGACAGTCATATCTACTATTTTCTAGTATATAAGACTATAGGTTATGTAAATAGAGAAATAGTAGAGCATATCAATTGCATATTTGATGCATAAAAGACTTGTAGTAAATATGTCAATTCTATTCAAAATAAAGAAGATAAATATTTATAGAAGTTTGAGATGTGAATATGTTAATTACTCTCTAATTATACAAAATGAGGATTTATACATGAATTACAATTAGGATGCTAGCTAGGTACTACATAGATGTTGACTTGTGTCCAATCTGTATGGTCATGTGACAAGTGAATAGAGCATTTCTAAGTGTTAAAGCCACATGATGTTGTTTCTGATGTGGTAAATGTTGCCTAGTGTTGTATGTATATGGTGCTAAATGTTAAACATGATTGCTTTTTGTTTCTTCTAACATGAATGTCACTAGATGTATGGTGACATTTCTTGTGGTGTAGATACACTCACATGTCACACATGTATGATTTGATGCAACACAAGCATGAATGAGGCTGCACAATGAAATCAATGTTTGTGTAGACGTGCATGAAATGTGTGTGGCTGCACAGAAGTAGTTGAACATAGATGTTATGCATTGCCACCAACATTAGTGAAAATTGATATATTGATGCTACTCCCATTTAAGTACTCCTTTTTGAGGAGCAATAATTCACATTTCTATGATGGTAAACTAAATAAACTACATGCATATACATTGAAGATTATATATATAATTTATATTTTCATCAAATTAAATCTTTTGTACAAAATTTATAAATATTTGTATCATGTTTAAACTAGATTAAGTTTTAATATTTGTACCATCCTTACATTTGTTGAAAGAGGCGAGGATATCTTAAAAGACTTTCCTTAACCGTAATCCAACCATCTTCAACTTTAGCAGCTTCATCCTACCAGCAAAGTGAATCTAGAACCGACTTCCCAACAACCATTGAATTTGCAACACCCATTATAGGCTCAACTAGCAGGGATCTAGAACCCAGAGATCTTCCAAAAACATCATCCAAAGAGGGAGAGACAAGAGGACCTGCAAAGCTAGCATCAACTCGCATACTAGCAAGAGATCTGGACCCAACCATCAAAGAGGAGACATTTCCAGCAGAGCCAATATAATTTGGAACCCGCACTTGGACAAAGGCAACAAGGGGAGTCTCCACACACGATGAGTCAACAACATGGTTGACACCAATAGCATCTGCAAGGGGAAAATCCATTCCCACCTCTGGTAGAGGGGAAGCAATAGTAGAATCTGGAGCAAAAACCTCGGAAAAACTCCGCTGAGAAGTACTCTTCTCAATCATGTAATGCTCAGATCACTTTTGGCTGTAACATGACATGTTTGAAAGCATCTTCTATATCTAAAGGGGATACCTTCATAGTCCAAAGACTGAATCCAACTTCCCTTAGGAGAAACCAGCTTGATTTCCATAGGAAAACCCTTAGAGGCATCAATATCCACCAAAATATCGGCATAGGTAGAGTGGAGAATGTCTGTAGATTCTGCATCCAGCATCAGGAAGTCTCCCAAAGCCTCACCCGCCTCCTCCAAAAGGGGATCCAACCAAAAATGAAGAGGGAGGTTTGGAAGACTAACCTAAATAGGCATCTTATTAAAAGTATCAGATGAGGGATTGAAATCCTCATGCTAGGGTTTAACCATAAGCACAAAATGATCATCCTAGCTTAAAAAGTGGCTACGAAGAATATGATTCCTATCCTCTATATCATCAAATTTTGCAACGAAAAAACCCTTAGCCAAAGAGAAGATATGAACCTCACTAGAAATAATGGGTTCCGAACATTTGGAAATCCAAGCATGAAGCTCGGGGAGGCTTAGCCAGAAACCTCTAAATTTGTAAATAGCCACCTAGTTGGAAAGGATAGACGAAGAGTGCTCTATTTCTTCCACCGTTTCCACACACAAAGATATAGTGATGGGAGCAGCCATGGGGAAAGGAACATGCCCCCAAAAAGACTTCAAGGAAACCTTGTCCATAGATTTGGGAGGCTCCTTAGAAATCCCAGAAGCAAGAATAACTACCGCTGAAGAAGAGAAGGGAAACCCGTCAACAGTCGTAACCCTAGCCACAAAGCTGATAGGCGCAAAAACATGCTCCACTGAGGGAGAGACAACCCTAGCCGCAACAAAAACATGCTCCACTAAGGGAGAGACAACCCTTACCATGGGAGGAACACCAGGCTCAACGACCTTAGGATCCACAACAGACACATTAGAGGCAAGAGGAGGAGAAAGGAGCATGAGAGCAGGAGCAAGAGGCATTGCGGGAGCGGGATGTTCAACACGGCTATGCTGAGATAGCATATGTAAATGCATTAATTGACGATCTGGTGTTATATGTTGCAGTTTTTGTTTTCTTCTATTTCCTTTCCTACAAAACTGAAATATGGTAAATGGTAAAATTGTTAAGTGTTTTAAGTTTTTCAAGGATACACTGAATCACTCCTCACTTCTCAGTATATCGGGTGTTCAACAATAATTAGGTCTCAACTTTTGGTAACTGAAACTTCGATTATTAGTTTAAAGTCTTATGATCCAATAATATTTTAGACTACAGGTTTTAGTTATAGCACCCCCTATAAATTGTAATGTGTTAGGTGTTGGTACTCCTAAATTTGCCACAAATTTGGATTGACCATGTTAAATTTTCAGATAAGCAAAGTGAATACCCTTGAAAATTTTGTGTGAGAAGACTCAGTTAGAATGCTTGTAAGGGTACCCGGATGATTTTCATGAGGTACCAATTGGGAGGAAGGTTCAATACCTTTCATTTCACATGTGCAGTGGGTTCCAACTCCTAAATTCCAAATCTGACATGTTTAGGGAGTAGTCATTTTGAGGGGGTCACCTAAATCTGCATTTCACTAAAGTGTCATTTTGTTGTCCGGGGCCTAGTTTGCTTCTGAATATCTTGCACCCTGTTGAGTTTCATAAGCCATCACTTTGGGAATGTGTTACATACATATCAGAGAGCTTATGTTTTAGATCTCAGGTCATTATCAATCCATTTGATAGGTTTCCATATTCCCCCAAAGTTGGTTGCTCAGAACTGTTTGCATTTTTGTTCTACCTAGAAATCTGAATTGCCTAGTTTGACAGGTTATAACTTTTGACCAGTTGATTCAATTGAGGAAACTCCTTTTGTATTATGTTCCAGTGGTCACATACTTCATATTTTTCCAGTTCCCAGATCATGATGAATCTATTTGAGCAATTTACCAATCTGATTCTGTTGGCACTTTGTTAAGTTTCCCAAAGTTGTTGAATGCAGATTTCTGAATACCTTACTTTGAAGGCCTGCATCTTTGATCAGATGGATAGGTATGACATCATGGTGTGTTCTCAGGTATTGTAAACATGAAAATGAACCAATATTTCCAGTTTGCAGATCCCTATGAAATCAAATGACAAGGTTTTTGGAACCATTCCATTGGTGAATAATTCTGATTTCCTGAGTTTTCAAGTACAAAATTGCTAAGTTGTCCACTTTGAGGTCTTGAAAATCTATACCCGGGTGAACATTTTGGATAATTGAGCTGTCCCTCATATTGCAAACATAAGAGTGTACTCACTTGAGGATTTGTAGATTCTTGCCAATCCAGTTATTCACTTTTCCACAGCGTTTCCATTTCTGATTTATTGAAGTTTCACTGAAATGCTGATTTCAAAATTAAATGGCATACTTTGTACTTTCCCTGTTTGCACCTAATTAAAGATCAAGCATAATTGAAGGTTTTTCTACATTATAGACCTAGGAGTGAACTCATCTAGAGATTCCCAAACTTTGACCAATCCGGTTGTACTTCTCCATGCTAATTCCAGATTCAGTTTCTACTTTTTCACTGTGTTAAAATTCATAAAGGAGTTAAGATGCTAATATTTGCAGATTGGTATCAGTTAAGAGGTTTGTTTTCAGAACAAGGTAACTGAGGTTTTGTATTCTACACATGGAATTGAATCTAGGATCAGAGGTCAAGATTCTGAAGGTTCATTTTGATGACCCTATGAATTTAGTATCAAAGCCATTTTATTCAATTTGTAGTGTAGAAAAGAGTTAAGTTTTCAAAATAGTCATTTTGCAAGAGCGATAAATTTCTGTCTGAGTGAGATTTTCAGGAACCAATCAGGGCATCATGCTTATTACATATGAATGTACTATCTGACTTGATGGCGAAGTTTCAGAATGTGATTTAGTCATTTTGCAATAACCGATCCCAAAGAGATTTGTGGTGTTTCTACATTTGCACTTGCATAATATTCTGGAGGTGCTAGGTTTGATTATTTATAGCTTGTACCTGAAGATGAATGTGGTGAAGCCCTCTTGCATGCATATTTAGTATGAATGATGGAATTACATTGCCAAGTAATGGCTCTTCAGGAGCCAATCCAGTATGGTTCCGATTGACACTTCTGGTAGGGTTTGCAAATTCTCAATTGCAGAATTCATGAAATCACCCACTTTGCATGTTATTATCTTGAAGCTCGAATCTTTTCAGACTAGTTTGGTTGATGAAATTTGTTCATATGCTGGAGAAGGGTTTGTCTTCTGGTTCCCATGCTTACATGATATTATTTTGTCAGTTTTCAGAGCTCATTCCTAGGGCCAGTTGCCATTATGTGATCAATCTGCATAACTATTAAAATGATTATAAGGTCCACCGATTTGTACTTTATGGTAAAAATTTAGAATGCGAAAAGGTGGACAAGAAGCATCAGGTGCAAGAATGCTTTCAAATAATGCAAAACAACAATCAATTCCATCTACCGTAAAATCTTTTTTCCAACATTTTGTTGAATTGTCCACATTGTCAGAATTGTACTTAAATGCCAGTTGCATTCTCATGGGGATAGCTTGCAACTACAAAGTCAGAGAGCATTCTAGGTTTCTTCTATGTTCTAAATGGATGACCACACCATTCGAGTATCCATTAAGGCATCAACAAAGGGGATATGGTCAATATACATAGCGATTTCAAAATTGACCGGAAGCCTACTCGATTGATCAACACAGCATTTGGTGGTTGAGCCCACACTAAAAAAATGGAAACATTGACAGGCACTTTAATTTGTTTATAAGTCTACAGATGTATTGGAAATTTTGCACAGTTTAAATAAACTTGCACAGATTTTAGAGGAGGATTTTATTAAAACTTTAGATTGGAAGCATGTTCCTGTGCAAATATTTTAGTGGAGGATGTTTTATGTTTTAAGAAACATTCAAACAACACACAACATTTTGTGAGTAGCCTGCACCCATTTTGGGGGAAAGATGGAAGTTTGTTTGAAATTGAAACAATAAAATCTATGCACAACCTAGTATCCAAGGCCAGAATCAGTGCTGGAAGCCAAACAATAGTCTCATGACAGTAAACAATAAAGATCATTCCATAATAAGCATGGGCATTAACGATAGTTGGTTTTAGTATCCAGAACAAATACAAACATCATAGCATGTTCCTGCTCAGGCAATGGAGGAGTAGTTTGAAAGAGAGAGGGACAATGCTACATAGTAAGAGGGAGGATATTAAAAGTTTTGAAACATCATAAAGATTGAGCATGTCACAAAGTTGCGCAGCATAAGAATGGGGGATGTCTGCGGATGACAGAGAGGTAACACAAAATGTAAAGCCAGAAAATGTTTAAATGTCAAATGCATTTTAAAATGTGAAACCATGGAGGGGGGTGCCCAGCCTACTGGAAGCATATTCCAATATCAGACAGCAAGAAAGGTTAACCATTGATGAGCAGAAGGTAGGAAGCTCTTAGAAAGCTTGGAAATGTGAAAACACATTATCCCATATGGCCTATACAGTAGCATTTTTAGTATTTATATACTAAAACACTAACTCTCATTGTAAATAAGAGAGCCCAGAGGCTCTTGGTGGGCTCTATGGCTGGAGGTTATGGTGCAGGTGGGCCCCATAATTTTGGGTGCCCAAATTTTGAAAATGCTTTAAGAAGTGGAGGGATTTAGTCCCACATTGTTCCTACTGCGGAATTTGGAAGCTTTATAACCCAAAACAAGAACATATGAATTTGAAGAAAGAAGAGGAGGCTCTCCACGCGCGCGCCCAGTCATCCGACGCCTCGGTTTCCATGCCCAAAATTTGAAGGTAAGTAAATTTTGCAGAAGTGATGACATGGCAAAGGTGGACACGTGGCATTCGGTCGCGCAGTCGGGAGAAGAATTAAAGATAACCACCAGGATTCAGAGACTTGGCGACTGACCGCTAGTAGTTAGTCGCGCAGTCGAGAAGAATTAAAGATAACCACCGAGACTTGGCGACTGACCGCTAGCGATTAGTCACAAGGTAGCCAGATGCAGAAGATGACCGTCGTGATTAGAGTTAACAGCCAGTCGCAAGGTCACCGAATGCTAGCGGTTAATGCGAAAGGATCTGGAGACTTGGAGACTGAGTGTGGTTGCATGGTTGCCGGATGAGGATAAACCGCAAAATGCTAGTCGCCAGGTCACCCAAGGTTGATAGTTAAGTTAAAAATATTCAGAGATAATGAGACTAAGGTTAGTCGCAAGTCGCCATATTTAACCATGGTTAGTGAAAACTTCCAGAGACTTAGAGACTCAGTGTGCAGATGTAACTATGGTTAAAGGTGAGTTAAGACTAGTAAAGGGATAGTGAATCAACATGTGACAAGTGTCAAAATCTGATGGCATCTGGGCTTAATATGCAGAAAATAAGGGTTTCAAAGGAAATTTAAATGATGTGCAAATTTTAAAGGGTAAAGTGCATAGTTTGCAAAAGTATTTTATTTCAAATATTAAGAGATGCACTCTGGGAAGAATTTTCAACACAGAATGAAATCAGATTTTCTCAGATTAATATCAGATTTGGAAAGCTTCTTAGTGGCAGAATGAAAGAGTTATAATGAGGATAAAATTAGATTTTGAAAAGACAAGTGGAGTTAAAAATTGATTAAATATATCAGATATTTTGAAGACCTGGAATGCAAGTAAAATCAGATTTTTGAAGTCACCAAGAAGGACCAGATTTTTTGGAAAAGAAGGAATGAGTGAAAATCAGATTTGAGAGAAGGATAGGTGTTTGCCAGACGTATTTTTTAGGGTTTATTTTGTTCTATATCTTTCTTCTTTTCTCAGTTTTAAGGGGTTTCTTTCCTCTGTTCTGTTTTGGTTTTTTCCAACAAATGCCCAGAGCAGGTCCCTGTTGGTCTTGTGGAAATTTTATTGTAAGTTATATTTTTATGTCTTTTATATTCTGAAGGCTTATTGTCTGGATGTGTTGAAACAAAATCCATTAATAGAATACATTGTAGTTTTCCCTCTTTCATATTATCTTGTCTCTTTGCATTTTTTTTGTGCTCTAGTGTGTTTCACTTGTAAGGCATTTGAAATACACCTGCTATAAGGTAGTGTGTTTAATTATTTATGAGTTCCTTTCAAAGACAGGACTAAGTTTCATAGATAATTTCAGAGAGCAAAGTATTGTGATAAGGATTTGATGCAGATGTATGTATATGAGAGGATAGTTTGTAAGGCACTCTATCTTAGCTGCTTGTAGTTTGTAAGGCATTCTACAGTATCTCTATTGGTTTATCTCTATTGATTCATGTCTTCATTGACTCTTTGCCCAAGGGATAGGCACTGGTCTAGAGTATAGTTTGTAGTTTGTTCTTCATCCAATATCAAAATCATTTTAATCAAAATACTTCTGTTATTTAGAACAAATAAGTTTAACTCATTCGGGACTCATATCAGCAGGATAGTGTCCATTTTAGTGATTCCTTGGAGAGTGAATCAACTAGGTTATCCCTCCTTAAAAGGAAGAAGGATGAAAGTCCTTATATCATTGATTTATGTTGTATTTACAATCACCGTTTGTATGGTTAAGTTTTGCATTTGGTTATGCTTGGTCATTTGCAAGGTGTTTTATAAGTTGGTTTAACAAAGATACATAGAAAATCAGTGTCCACATTAACATATACTGTGTAATCAGCAATCATAAAGAGGTAAAACCTGCCTGAGTATATGTGAAGCTCGAAAACGAAGAAGGATCTTATCCAATCCTTAGCAATTAGGCTTTTCTTGTTTCTGAATCAGTATTAGAAGGCATAGTGTTCAAGTAGTCATTTCAAGCACTGTGATTCATACAAGAAAAATCCCTAAAAAATTGGCGACTCTGCTGGGGATGTAAAAAAGATTATTTCCTGGATTCTTTGGTGCAGTATTTTCTAAATCTTTCAAACCAGTTGCAGTTGAGTCTGGTCAAAGAGTCATAGTTTTCAAAAGGCCTGTTTTTCTATCATTACAAAGTATCTGAAAGTCCAAAGCTATTGAAGAAATATTTACACAATCTCACTACTAGTGAGTGGCGACTTTGAACTCTGATTTGCACCAGTGTGCATGTTAAAGAAAGACTAAAAAAGAAGGCGAACTTGCAGCAACAGTGACAGCAGATTTTTGGGCTCCTGTGGCTATGGACGTAGCCAAGTAAGGAATCAATAAAGGGATTTATGTGTGGTGTATGTGAGATTGCTGATTTGAAGAAGTTAGAGTTGGAAAAAATATCTCAGCCAGTTGCAAATATTTTTATCTGCAACAAATTGGTAGCTTTACAATACAACTGATTTAGAGGTGACTTCAAATCAATAGTTTGCAGCAACTTCTTCATACTCCAGGTATTTTTATTTTCATTGGATAAGTCTTTTGTTCCATGAAAATCAGTTATACATAAGTTTTCCCTATTAAGTGATCAACACTAAGTTAAGAGGGAAAAAGAGGCAGTTTGTAATCTTTTTGACTACTAAGATGTCACAATCTAGTGATTGGAGGGGTAGTATTTTGTTTGGAGCAATTAGTTTTGAGGGTATCCTTGGATACCCAAACCATATTCCATCAAGGGTTAGGGAATGTTTACCAAAGTTTACTGGTTGTGATGAACAGTCAACTGAAGAACATTTAGAAAAATTTGCTGATTTTGTAGACAATCATAATATCTCACATGAGGATGTATTGATGAAAATCTTTGTAATATCCTTAGTTGAAATTGCAAGAGACTGGTTTAAAGACATACCTCATGGCTCAATAGAATCCATGGAAGCATTAGAGGCTTGTTTTATTGAAAGATTTAGTGATTTTGAGCAGCTTAGTGATGTAGAGAAGTATGAGGACGAGGACCAAAGTGATGAACATGACATATATGAATTAAAATATCCTATATCAGAGTTTGATTTTATCAAAGCAAAGACAGATATGTTGAAGCAAAGGCTTCAAGAGAAGGTGGTGTTACTTTTACAAGGACACATGAATAGAGAAGAAGATGAATCACCAAATGGTTTTTTCATAAGATTCACTAATAAGCTACAAGGTTATGGTATCATTTTTTGTCCTCAAGAGTTTGTATGGGTTGAGTTATTTGTCAAGATTTTTTTTCCCCATACATGCAATTTACCAATTTTTCAGAGGGCAAAATTTTTCCAGCAAGTTGTAGAATGGATAAAAGGTTTAGAAGATGCTTCTTCTAAAGATATATTAGATGTTGAGAATACTGATATTGAATCTGAAAATTCTGAGATTACTGAAGAATGTAATGATAAATTTGACAGTGAATCTGAATTTAATGATATTGAAAGTGATAAAGATGAATATATGTTTAGTGATGATGAAGAATCTATCGCTGGTGAGGGTATTGCTGATTATGATATTGATATAAAGCTTTATGAACAACAAGACAATGAGAAAGATATATGCAACCAGCAAGAAGATGGTTATGATGCAGATATGAGTGTTTGTAGTGAAGAACTTACACAAGAAGATATGATTTCAGAGGCTTCACTACAAGACTCCAACAAAGAACAAATTTGCAACATCATGCAAGAAGACAGTAAGGAGATAAATGAAGAAGATGACTATTGTTCCCTTCATAGTGAAAAAATTGCAGAGATTTTATCTTTTGAGTATCATAGATATTCAAGAAATGGAAGCTTTGAACTTTCATGTCCAACACATATTGATTTTGACAAGGAAAATGAATCAGTGCATTCTGATTTGGACGTATGTGATACCGTTTCTTCTTGCACTCCTTCATTAGGCTACAATAAAATTCAGTTTGATTTATTAGATGATGAGGTTTTTAGTATGGTTTCAGATTCAGTAGATGTGGAAATTCCAAGTATTAATTTGAGTACTGATTTAGAGATTAGTGCGGATTTTGAATCTTGTCTTGATTCTAAGTCTGCCTTTGAACTATTTAATAGTGGTCAATCAGTGGCTCAAGTTTCAAAGGAAGAAACTAAATGTGCTAGTATTTTCCCTCCCACCTGTTAGCACTGTATCAAAATTTTTTTCAATCCCTTGGTCTTATCATTTTCCCGGGCTGTCTTATTTTCAAAACTTTGCTCAATTTGTCAAAACCCTGAAAACCCTAGCAATCAAGTGTTAAACGATGTATTTTGAAACCCTAGGCCATGTCTTTATAT
>MU223894.1:306245-330416 GCA_018584345.1 Thuja plicata
GCCTTCGATTCGTGGCTTCAAGATCCTTCAAACCAGACAGCAGCAGGGCGGCTCTGATACCATGTAGGAATTGCAAACATGCAAATCCACAGACCCCGAATACCTGCATGCAAGAACCTGATACAAAGTAGAAGCAGAAATATGAAAAAGAAGAACTCAGATGTTTACTCAAAATGGGAGAGCAAAANTATCAACTGAATTAATGAAATGAAATTACAAAGTTCGACCTTATAAAGGTGAACAAACCCTAAAACCTAAGAGCTAGGATGCGCAATATAATTAATATAAAGTATTAATTATATGCACCTAAGTGAAAGCATAAGCCGAAAAAGAGTAAACTGATTACTCTAACAGTTGACATGTTAAGATTCGGTCTTGGTCAAAACAAAAGTGTCGACTGCACATAAAAGTGTACGCATGGCAGGGGAGAAAAATGGCTTAAGAATTGGAGATAATTGTTAGCCTTCCCAGTTTGGTTGTCATTGATGTCATTACTCGGGACATATCTATATCAGTGTGATCTCATCTGCATTGGCTACAATCTTACTTCTATCGACATCGGTGCTATCGGTCACCAACATAGCACGCCATCGGTTATCATCGACAACTATATTTTGCGTAATCATCGACGGGATTTCTGGATTAGCCATTATACAACAAGATCAACAATAATTTATTTTGGGCAACTAACATGAATTTAGAGAAAAATAATTATGTACATGTTTGATGCTCAACCGACAGTAAGGATGATTATTCCGAAGAATCATATATATGTATAAGTAATGTACATATTGTGAGTGAGCGATCTCTGTAATATTATGATGATGCTATGTTTTGAAAACTATGGTATGTTGTATAAACGTATGATATCATGGTATCGGTAAAGGAAGAAGGATTATATTTCACAACGAACTATAATATATGCATATGTTGATGCAATATCTTCAGTTCAACCTTTTGTATATCTAGCCATCATTGTTATTTTGTATTTTGGCAGTGAACCACCCTGATAGTAAGCCACCCACTATATTTTATAACTAGTTACATAATACTTGAGAGCTACTCCTCTCACATGGTTTTACCACCTTGGGTTTCTACAAAACAAGAAAAAGAAAATCTGGTGTTATTTTTTTTAGATTAAGGTAAAAACAAGTTTTGAAGGGGCCTCGAAACCCTTTACATAGACAAAATTTAAGATATAGATTTAAAAATGCCCAACACACAACAAACCACCTTGACCAAAAGACCATACCCCCTAAGGAGCACCCAAGAAAACACATCCAAAGATGAAGCATTTAAAAAATGATAGTCAAAGATTAAAAAACCCACAACAAGATTATCCCTTAGACCCCTTCTTATGGGATTAGAGTCTCATATCAAAAGAGGCAAGGATCTCTCAAAAGACTTTCCTTTAACCGTAATCCAACCATCTTCAACTTAAGCAGTCTCATCCTGCCAGAAAAGGGAATCTAGAACTGACTTCCCAACAACCATTGAATTTCCAACACCCATCATAGGCTCAACCAACAAGGATCTAGAGCCCAGAGCTCTTCCAGAAACATCATCCAAAGAGGGAGAGACAAGAGGACCTGCAGAGCCAGAATCAACTCGCATATTGGCAAGACATCTGGACCCAACCATAAAAAGAGGAGACATTTCCAGCAAAGCCAACAAAATTTGGAACCCGCACTTGGACAAAGGAAACAAAGGGAGTCTCCACACATGACGAGTCAACAACATGGTTGACACCAATAGCATCTGCAAGTGGAAAATCCATTCCCACCTCTGGTAGAGGGGAAGTAACAGTAGAATCTGGAGCAACAACCTGGGAAAAACTCCGCTGAGAAGTACTCTTCTCAATCATGTAATGCTGAGAAGAGGCACTTTTCCACCAAGAAACAGAGCGCATGGTTTTACCTAGATCACATTTGGCTACAACATGACATGTTTGAAAGCATCTTCTATATCTAAAGGGGATACCTTCATAGTCCAAATACTGAATCCAACTTCCCTTAGGAGAAACCAGCTTGATTTCTGTAGGCAAACCCTTAGAAGCATCAATATCCACCAAAATACGGGCATAGGCAAAGTGGAGAATGTCTATAGATTCTACATCCACCATCAGGAAGTCTCCCAAAGCCTCACCTACCTCCTCCAAAAGGGGATCCAACCAAAGATGAAGAGGGAGGTTTGGAAGCCTAACCTAGATAGGCATCTTATTAAAAGTATCAGATGAGGGATTGAAATCCTTATGCTAGGGTTTAACCATAAGCACAAAGTGATCATCCCAGCTTAAAAAATGGCTATGAAGAACACGATTCCTATACTCTATATCATCAAATTTTGCAACGAAAAAACCCTTAGCCAAAGAGAAGATATGAACCTCACTAGAAATAATGGGTTTCCAACATTTGGAAATCCATGCATGAAGCTTGGGGAGGCTTGGCCAGAAACCTCTAAATCTATAAATAGTCGCCTGGTTGGAAAGGATAGACAAAGAGTTCTCTATTTCTTCCAATGTTTCCACACACAAAGATATAGTGATGGGAGAAGCCATGGGGAAAGGAACATGCCCCAAAAAAGACTTCAAGGCAACCTTGTCCACAGATTTGGGAGGCTCCTTAGAAACCTGAGAAGCAAGAATAACTGTCACTGAAGAAGAGAAGGGAAACCCGTCAACAACCATAACCCTAGCCACAGAGCTAATAGGTGCAAAAACATTCTCCACCGAGGGAGAGACAGCCCTAGCCGCAACAGAAACATGCTCCACTGAGGGAGAAACAACCCTAACCAGACGAGGAACACCAGGCTCAACGACCTTAGGATCCACAATAGACACATCATAGGCAAGAGGAGGAGAAAGGAGCATGAGAGCAGGAACAAGAGGCATCGCGGGAGCGGGATGTTCAACACGGCTATGTTGAGATAGCATATGTAAATGCATTAACTGATGATCTGGTGTTATATGTTGCAGTATTTGTTTTCTTCTATTTCCTTTCCTGCAAAACTGAAATATGTTAAATGGTAAAATTTTTAAGTGTTTTAAGATTTTCAAGGATACACTGAATCACTCCTCACTTCTTAGTATATCGGGTGTTCAACAATAATTAGGTCTCAACTTTTGGTAACTGAAACTTCGATTATTAGTTTAAAGTCTTATGATCCAATAGTATTTTAGACTACAGGTTTTAGTTATAGCACCCCCTATCAACTGTAATGTGTCAGGTAAATGTTTTAACGTGACTAGTGACGTTGGTGCAACACATCTTTGATATCACATGGGATAGAGGAAGACTACAACTTGTGACCTTGTGCTTTACCACATTAAGCTCTCACCAATCGAACTAGGCCCCCAACCTAATAATTTTTTTAAATTCATTTTGCTTTTTTTTATTGGTTAACATATTTTTATGGAGGTGTCCAATGTCTTAGATTCCACAACCAAGGGATAAATTTTCACTGAAATTCACTTGGAAATTGCAATCAATCTTGTCCATTGGGGTATATGTCATAACCAACTTTGGCCTTAGTTGTTTTACCCAATTCCACATAAAATATTTTGTTTGTCTTAAGCATGAAACATATATCTTAGTTATGAATTTGGACATGGGTCTCCATTATGAAATTTCTGATGATTTATTGCTTGAGCTCATTCTGTTTGACTTCTTCGGTTTGGTTTTGAAAAGGCTAACTATTTTTTGGGATCAATGAAAACCCTTTTGTGGAGTAAAGATTCGTAGCAATGAAGATTATAAGAAAATACAATCACTACCTGAATGTTTTGGCATGTTACTCTAATCAAAACAAAATAGAAGCTTTCACTGCTAGGTCGACCTACATGTGAATTAAAGTTTTGAATGCTTGAATATTTTATGGCTCATAGTCATAGTTTTGAATCCTAATTTTAATCTCTTAGGAGATTTGGAATGGATTTTCAATTGTAGATTCAACCACACTCTTTTTCACCATTTTCAACTATGAAGTGTAAGAGTTTTGGCAGTAACAATATCTATCTTGAAGTTTTAAGCAGGAAATTCATTCATAAAGTAATCAGTTCCTTCTTTTTAGAAAAAAAATTATAGCCCATTTGGTATCCAAGATTTTAATTTTTTTTCATGGCAATTACCACATTGCTTTCTCTTTTATTGGGATAGTACAACTTGAATATCCAACATTGCAATATTGCATCAACTTGGTCTATGAACAGATCAAAGATACTGAGATAGGTCATGTTGACATGTCAAAGTTCATTTAAAGGACAAAGAAACAATCAACAACACCATGCATGAAGCAACTTCTCAAAAGTCACATCACTACAACAAATCCCTATGAGTAGCTCCCTTTTTTCTCCTTTTTTTACTTCCACCCACTATTTCGAAGTATTTTTCTCCAATTTTCTGAAAAGTTAACAATTTTTTCAAGATGACACTATTTTTGGCATTTTTATTTTGCGTCAGATAAAACAAGTGAGTGCTAATTCAGGCGCTATTTAGTGCCTATTATAGCATTTAATTTAGCACCTAAATTAGCACCCAAATTAGTGGCACCTAAATTAGCGCCTAATTTAGTGCCTAAATTAGCACCTAATTTAGTGCCTTAATTAGCACCTAATTTAGTGCCTAAATTAGTGCTTAATTTAATGCCTAAATTAGCACCTAACTTAGCACCTATTTTAGCGCCTAAATTAGTGCATAGTTTAGCACCTAAATTAGTGTCTAATTTAGAACCTAATTTAGCACCTAATTTAGTGCCTAAATTAGCACCTAATTTAGCACCTAAATTAGTGCCTTAATTAGGAGCACCTAACTTAGTGCTAAATTTAGTGCCTAAATTAACACCTAATTTAGCACCTAAATTAACACCTAATTTAGCACATATTTTAGTGCCTAAATTAAGACCTAAATTAGTGCCTAAATTACTAGTGCCTAACTTAGCACCTAATTTAGTGCCTAAATTAGCACCTAATTTAGAACCTAAATTGACACCTAATTTAACACCTAAATTAGTGCAAATTAGCATGTTCTTAGAATTAACAAGTCATGAAAAGAAAAAATCAACATCCTTTGCTAGCATTCTCTCTTACCTACTATAGAAACATGGAAGCATATACAATCTATTGCTACTTGTCTAAGAGAATACCTTCAAGATATGTCTTCTTATGCAATATAATGATTTTGGGTTCTATAACAAGATAGTTTTGTTGACATGGTTCCTTTAGTGTTGCAGTGATAGGAGAGTTTGGAGCTGCCTAATGACTAGGGCTTGCTATGTGGCAGAATGATAATTTTTTAGTATTTAACTATGAAGTACAATGAGATATTTTTATTTTTTGATGCAATGTTAGAGAATCTATTGAGCTAAATGCAACAATACAAAGTTGCTTGGTTAATTCACATTATAATAGGCATTTGTGATCTACTAGTGACTTTTCTAGAGCTGATATAAACATTTTATTAGAGGATTTACAATCAGGTAACAAAATGATATGTTTTTATATGGAGCCTAATTAGACTTGGAGGTTTATGTTTCCCCACTTTTATCAGTATAATTTCCCCCCTGAATTTTTAATGGGGATTTGGGGGCAACACTCCCAAGATGGGGTCAAGGGGCAATGTGAATCCAAAAATGACTCCAACACCACTCAAACTGCATCAAGAACTAAAGAAACCCCCCATTATCATCTCTCATCTCCATGAAAATAACACATCAAGAACTCAAAAACATTGCATATTTCATATTAGCAAGATTTCAACATATTTGGACAAACAGTAAAACATGTACGTTTTGGCTATACTTTGCGGTAATGTCGGGGAAAAGAATAGTATATGATTATGAACATGGACAACATGATTGTTCAGAAGTTAAGCTACATCCCTTTCTTGAAATAAAGGGAAATTTTTTAACCCTAATGGATGATAAAATTCAAATTAAAAAAATACATCTTTTAGAAAATGACATTAAAGTAAAAAAGAAGATGAATATTTTCTTTGCATTCTTTTCAAACTATTATTCTTATAAAAATGAACTCTTTCTCTCTCTATAAGGACATGTGAGATGTATAATATTTGCATTTTATATTTTATTTTAATAACTATTATATGATTTATAACAATATCATATAATAATGTGTGTGGCGGGCTCTCCCTTCCCTACGACAACATCTTCTTTCCCTACACGAAATTTTGTGGCTTACCCAACGAGTGTGAACCCTCCTACACACAATGCTCCTCTTGCATGCATTGCCTTCCCTTCCATAGTGGGAGCGATTCCTTCTGCTGATGCATAGTCCATTCCTATGCCTGCTACGGTGATGACTAGGGTTTTGGCGGCGGCTTCTTCCACTATCCAGGCTTTTGGCATCACTTCTTTGGGCTTAGAGGATTCAGGGAGTCTTTTGCTAAGATTTTATCCAAGCCTATGATGGTTGAGAAAGGAGCTAGGGTTTCTACTTCGGTTCTTGTGTTTGGTTCTCTCTCGGTTATGCTTTCATACGAGACTAAAGAGGATTTGGAGAACAGTATTGAGGTTTTTAAATCCCATGGACTGATTTTTGTTTTTGGGGATTCTGGCCTAACCTTCCCCTCTTGCATGACTGGGTCACTCGTAAATGGGAACCATTGCTATCAGGAATTGTTCATATCTTTCCTATGGAAAATGGGGTTTTCATTGCAAAATTTTATGTTGCTGAGGATAGAACCAAGATCTTGTGTAATCACTTCTTTTGCTGGGAGGATGATAAATTCATGCTTATGGTAAAGCCCCGACATCTGGATTTTAATCCTTCATCTGAATTCTTCAGTAAGATCCCTATATGGGTTAGACTCCCTAACCTTCCTCTTCATCTTTTCCATGATTCCATCTTTGAGGAAGTGGGTGAGGCTTTGGGGGACTTTTTTTTGTTGGATCACAATTCCTTCAACATATATCATTGCACATTTTCATGTGTTTTAGTTGATCTTGACATTTCAAAGGGTCTCCTGGCTAAAATCAAACTTGAATCAACCTTAGGATCTTAAATCCAACAACTTGACTATGAGGGTATTCCCTTCAGATGTCATAAATGTTTTAAGACTGGTCACATTTCAGCCCAATGTGGATTGGAGTTCAAGAAAAAGAGATATTCTCCTTCTTGGTGGAAGGGTGCTTCCACTAAACATTACACTATTTTGAAAGGCTCCTCTTAGCTTGGGAAGGTGGATTATGTGTCTTCTAGGGCTGAATTTTCTCTCCTTCCGTTGGATGTTGTTGCTGGAGGGTCTACTGACGATAATGTGTATGCTAGTGTTGAACCTGGTCCTCCACTGGTTGCTACTACTGGTGGGTCTGTGGGCATTGTTTCAATTAGTTCTACTAGTGTTTTGGCTCATATTTTCTATGGGTTGACAGATCTGTTAAATGATAGATCTCTGGCTGGGGCTAAATATGGCCCTGTGTTGGAAGTGTCGCATGTAGATTCTACCCCGCTGCTGGGTATTGGTTCTTCAGCTTTAGATTCGTTGCCCTGGTAGGATGAGGCTGCAAGAGTTGAAGAGGGTTGGGTTACTATTAAAGGCAAAAAATTTAAGCGGTCCTCTTCTTTTTTTGGTCAACATGACCCTTCAGTCTCATAAGAAGGGGATGAAAGGATAGTTCTCTCTCATGTCGTTATTGTTATGTAATGTTCCATTTTTAGTTACGTCTTGAGAGCTTTTTGTTTGAGTTCTTGGTGAGTGTGTCTCTCTTAGGCCTTTTGTCCAGGCTGGTTTGTTGGGTTTTGGGAACTTTTATTGCTTTATCTTAAATTTCCTTCTTTGTACAAGGTTTCATCCCCTTTCAAAACTTGTTGTTACCTTAATCAAAAATAATATCATATAATAATTATTAAATAATATTTTAATATTCATGCAAAATAAAATGAATAGGATGATAAATAGCATATTTATATTGTATATTAATAATTACTAAGTGACATGCTCAATAAATATTAATATTAAATATTGCGTATCATACTTTATAATAATATTTTACTAAGCATGCCACTTAATAGTTATTAATATAAAATATAACTATAGCTTATCCTCCTAAGATAAAACACCCTACATGGGAAACCCCCCTCCCGTGAGTATATTTTGGAGAAAAATTAACAAAATTGAAATAAGGAAAAATACCTTTCATCACATTGTCTTCAAACCCTAAAAAACAAAAACACACTTTCATTCTTGCACTTCAAACACTTTGGAAAACTCTCTGAAGCCGCCACATGAAGCTAGGGTTTGGTGTTTTCTAAGAAAAATTGGAGGATTTTGTGCATATCTCATCGTTTCTATAGGTACCCGTGCTCTTTTTCTTTTTATTTCTCTAGTTCAAGATGGAATCTCCTCTTATCCTGGCATAGGATTTCATTTTCAACATCCTATGACCTTGATCCTTTTTCCATTTTTATTTCTTCTTTATGGCCCTAGTTTTTGTATTTGAAATCATTTGAAAGAAAATAAGATCCATGAGCTAAAATTCATAGTCACAACTTTTATCTTGAACTCTTGATGCATAACCTTTAGAAGATATAGAAAAGTTGAAAGAAGACTTCAAAATCATTAAGATTTTTCTTTTAATTATTACATAGACCGTACCCTCTCATATTGCAACATTAGGGTTCTTAGTTTTCATGATTTTCTGACTTATGTTCATACAAGATAAATAAACCTTGACCCCGTTATAAGTTTATGTTTTCTAATGCTTCTAGCCTCAATCTAGCTTTGTAAATGTCGTGGTTACGACTATGTACATATTTTTTCTTGGAAACATCTCTGTGTTAGAATAACTGGGAGGCTGGGGGGTGAATCAGTGGCCTTAACAATTATTCCAAAAAATCCAACCAAAAACTTATCTCTCAAATATAATACCTTCATTTATCTTACAACTCCAATTTCATCAACATGTATGCCATAAATAATCTTAACAAATATAAACTGCTCGGTAAGATATACTATTTATCTTTTCTGGACTTTACCGAGTAGAAGAAAATAAACATAGTGTTAACCAAATAATCCAGTTTCAATAATGTGTAAAACAAAATATCAATGCAATGAAACATATACACATTTAACATAGATTTTAACATGGAAACCCAATATGGGAAAAACCACCTGGGACTAGTAACCCAAAATGTTTTCACTCTTCTAAAGTGAGATCGGTGAAGAGCCAACCCTGTTAAAGGTTACAATATACACTGTTAAAGGTTAGAGGATTTAAAACCAACAGCTTGTCTTTTGACCTAGCACTCACTATGTTGTCAACAAGAAAACCTTTTGATACTCTTGAGTATCTCAATACAATAAGGACTATTAAATCCCACTCGGTTAAGATATTTTCTGAATCAATGGTTAAACTGATACAGTAAATGATTGGTTCAAAATACAACTTTGATTTGCAAATATTCAGATCTATTGTTAGTCCAATGATACCTCTCTGATAAAAATATACTTTAGTTCCTTTTCTTTCTTTCTTTATTCTGCTTAGTGAATGCTCTATCCTCTGTTGCTCGGTATCTGTAGAATTCCTTGGCTTTGTTCTTCAACCTATATGATCAGATCTACATGAAAAGTTATATCTTCACACAAAATATACTCAGCATTCCTCTCTTTGATAATGAATTCCTTGTCTCTTTATATAGACATGATTAGCCTCTCAATCTCCTTTTTTTTGTCGTAGATCTCTCCTTGATCCATAAAACTTGCCATGATTTGCTTTATCCTGTAAAGCTCTCCTTTAGTTTTATGTTGTAAATCTCTCCTTGATAACTGTAAATAAAACACACTTTTAATGTCCTTCCTTTCTTTAGCTTAACTAATCATTGATAATAAAACAATCAATCAGTCAATCCCTAAATTGTAGCTCTGCCAGCTAAGAAATTTTGTCATTCTTTAAATCCAGTTATGCTCGGTCATCAACTTTAGTTATGCTTTTTCATTAACTCCAATTATGCTCGGTAGTTAACTCTTGCTCGGTAACACTTGCTCGGTTACTGCTATGCTCGGTATACACTTTGAACTGCTCGGTGTTCACTATCACTCGGTGTATACAAACCTTTTATGTTTTACCGACCACATAAACTTTGTCTCTTCAGATCTTCAAGGTTATGACAATATGTGTATGAACAATTAAACCATATCAAGTTGACATCAATGACAATACAATACATTAACTGATTCAATGTCTTGCATTCACTTTTGCAGCTCGGTGATCATCAACTTATCATCTTCAAACATTCGATTAGTTATAGTTCATCAATCTCTCCCTTTGGCATTGATGGCAACACAATATGAAATATGTAGTATAAAACATGCCATAACATACCAAACTTATTATTTTATAACCAATTCAAATATTTGAATCTCGGTAAGCTCTTCTAGCTCAGATTTAATATGTTTAATCATTGGCCTTAACAATTATTCCCAAAGATCCAACCAAAAAATCATCTCTCAAATATAATACCTTCAGTTATCTTACAGTTCCAATTTCATCAAGATGCATGCCATAAATAATCTTAACAAATATAAACTGATCGGTAAGATATACTATTTATCTTTTTTGGACTTTACCGAGTAGCAGCAAATAAACTTAGTGTTAACCGACCAATCCAGTTTCAATAATGTGTAAAAAAAATATCAATGCAATGAAACATATACACATTTAACACATAGATTTTAACGTGGAAACCCAATATGGGAAAAACCACCTGGGACCGGTAACCCAAAATATTTTCACTCTTCTAAAGTGAGATCAGTGAAGAGCCAACCCTGTTAAGCGTTATAATACACAATGTTAAGTGCGACCTTGTTAGAGGATTTAAAACCAACAGTTTTTCTTTTGACCTAGCACTCACTATGTTGTCAACAAGAAAACATTTTAATACTCTTGAGGATCTCAATACAATAAGGACTGTTAAATCCCACTTGGTTAAGATATTTTCTGAATTAATGGTTAAATTGATACAGTAAATGATTTGTTCAAAATACAACTTTGATTTGCAAATATTCAGATCTATTGTTAGTCCAATGATACATCTTTGATCAATATATACTTCAATTCCTTTTCTTTCTTTCTTTATTCTACTTAGTGAATGCTCTGTCCTCTGTTGCTCGGTATCTGCAGAATTCCTTGGTTCTGTTCTTCAACCTATATGATCAGATTTGCATGAAGAGTTCTATCTTCACACAAAATATACTCAACATTCCTCTCTTTGATAATGAATTCCTTATCTCTTTATATAGACATGATTAGCCGGTCAATCTGCTTGTTTTTGTCGTAGATCTCTCCTTGATCCACAAAACTCGCCATGATTTCCTTTATCCCGTAAATCTCTCCTTTAGTTTTATTCCGTAAATCTCTCCTTGATAACTATAAATAAAACACACTTTTATTGTCCTTCCTTTCTTTAGCTTAACTAATCGTTGATAATAAAATAATCAATCAATAAATCTCTAAATTGTAGCTCTGCCAGCTAATCAATTTTGTCATTCTTTAACTCCAGTTATGCTCGGTCATCAACTTTAGTTATGCTCGTTCATTAACTCCAATTATGCTTGATAATTAACTCTTTCTCGATAACACTTGCTTGGTTACTGCTATGCTCGGTATACAGTTTGAACTGTTCGGTGTTCACTGTCACTCGGTGTATACAAACCTTTTATGTTTTACCAACCACATAAAATTTGTCTCTTCAGATCTTCAGGGTTATGAAAATATGTGTATGAAGAATCAAACCATATCAAGTTGACATCAATGACAATACAATCCATTAACTGATTCAATGTCTTGCATTCACTTTTGCAGCTCGGTGATCATCAACTTATCATCTTCAAACATTTAATTAGTTATAGTTCATCAATATCTCCCTTTGGCATTGATGGAAACACAATATGAAATGTGTAGTATAAAACATGCCATAACATACCAAACTTATTATTTTATAACCAATTCAAATCTCTGAATCTTAGTAAGCTCTTCTAGCTCAGATTTAATATGTTTAATCATTACAATAAAAATTTTACCATATAGCTCTCCCGGTAGATTTGATTCTGCTATGTGCTCTCCCTTTCTTCATTCCCTTCAATGGATAGGTGTAGCAATTCTGTCTTCTGATTCTATCTCTCCCTTTATTGTAGAATCTCTTCTCCCTGATGGATATTTCATTGAATTTTTCTCTCCCTTTGACAATAATGCCAAAAGAAATATACAGCTCTATAGTAGCCAACAATATCTCTGGTGTGTGGTTTAGATAAGTACCTTCAGTGTACTGATATGTCATTGTAGTCCATATTTCAGCTTGCATCAACATAATTAATCTTTTGATAATGTGTAGGTTGATGCAGCCTCCTAGTCAGCTTAGTGACTAGTAGACAAGGGACGAACCCCTAGTCTATTCCTCAAGTATTCAAATGTATCTTTTGGCAATGGTTTTGTGGATATGTCTGCTAGTTGTTCTTTGGATTGTACATATTGCAGTATTACCTATTTCTCTTGTACTTGTTCCCTCAAGTAATGATACATAATAGATATTGTAACATAAGAAATGGTAGGCATATAAATATGTTACAATTGAATATGTGTTATGGAGGTAAATAAGATTCTATCCTTCCATCCTTAGATATGTGAATGGAAGATCCAAGTTGATTAACCCAACAAGAAGGATCAATGCATAAATGAATCAATCATTTGGAAACAAGAATAAGGAAGGAAGATCTTAATTACCCGTGTTTTGATTTATTTGATTTGATTTGTATATTTTAGATTTAGATAGATTGAAAACTTTAATTGAATTGAATAGGATAAATGTACTAACCTTGAATATTGTAGATCCAAAGAATGCTATTTTCTAAAGCCTGTGTTGAGTTTTTGGAAAATCTAAGACAGGATCTGGAACAAAAACACAGAGATAGACAAAACCCAGAAATATTTTTATGTTCTAAGATAGTTCCAATTTGTACCCCCAAGTCAATGCCATCATTTGCCAGTATTTCTTATTGTGCCCTAGGTCACAATCGACCTAAAAAGTCTCATATTGAAATTCTACTTTTAGATCCCGGAAGTTTGCTGAAAAGGGTATATGAATCTCCGTCTTGATCTGTTATTCTGAACCTGTATCTGCAAGAAAAAGGGGTTTGTTTGTTGGGGGAGGGGTTTGCCTTAGTCAAACCCTAATTTAGGAATTAACCTTGAAATCAATAATTGAAATAAAGAATGCTAGCAAGTAGTAGAAGTAAATCTAATAATGAAGCTATGGTATTCAATAGATATGCAATTGTATTTTGAATGTAGTCAAGTATGTAAATATGAAAGCTTGGACTCAATTAGAAACCATAAACCTCCATGATTGTATGCTTGGAATCCACCTTGAGGAGAGAATGAAAGAGTCTTGAGGATGCACAAAGGATCTTGAAGGAAGATCACACCACCATGATGGCAAGAGTTAGGGTTTGAATGATGAATCTTGAATCCTTGAACCAAATCCCTTCAAAGGCTTGAATGCTTGAATCCTTGATCTTCAATGGAGAACTTGAATTCTTGAGAGGAAGACTTGAACACTTTGAAAGCTTGAAAACATGTAAAATAATGGATGCTTGAACTTTTTTCTTGATGACCCCTTGCTTGATTTCACATAGAGAGACTTTGTATATAGCTTAACATGACTTAGAGAAAATGAGAGGAGAAAACTTCCTTTTATATGAAACTAGGGCACAATCTTCTAGAGAGGCCTACATAGGAGAATTAAATTCAAATTAGACCCATGCCCTTAGAAGAGGACCTATATTAAATATAATTTAATATTTTCCACTTTGAAACCCAAAACAGCCGACCCGGAAGCGAAAATGAATTTTTAATGACCTCCGACAGCCGACAGACTCCCAGATTTGAAAGGGGGACCCAGGTCAAGGTCGAGCTCATCCTTGACCTAGGTCAAGGTCAAGTTCAACCTTGACCCAAGGGGTCAGGACCCTTGGAAAACATTCTAGTTGGGATGGGAGGTGTTCAGAGAGGCCCAATCAAGGTCCTAAACAGACACAGAAGCAGAAGAGGATATAGAAGTGAGGGGACAGTGTGATGGTGGTAAAAAACATCCCCTAAGGAGGGCTAAACATTCTTACCATGGAAGTGCTTCCATTTTACTATGATACATTAAGCCCCCACTTTAGCGGAAGTATGAAAATCGATCATACTTGCGGTAAAGTTAGAAGAAAGACTCTAATGGATTGCAACGAGGTAGAACATCACTAAGTCAAGGACATGAGCCCCCAAATCAAGGATTCTAACTCAACATACATGCATAAATATTTGAAAGTAAAGAGCAATTATTCATAGAAAACATACATGATTACATAAGCAAGACAAGAGAAACATTATAGATAACATAGCTTCATGATCTAATCCTACTAGCATGAAAGCGAAAGAGAGAAAAGAATAAGTGATTACCTCACCTATTAAGATGCCCACCTTACCATGAATAGAGCCCAATAGGTTCACCCATAAACTATGCTTTGTAATTGTAATGCGTCTTCTGATGGCTTTTAAAATATCCATAGATCCACATTCTTGTATCATTATGGAAAATGTATAAAATGTGTGTCTTTTTAGGATTTAGTAACTTATGTGCATTACCTTCCAAGGATTTAGCATATTGTAAAATTAAAAATGTGTATCTCTTTAGGATTTAGCAACTTATGTGCATTACCTTCTGAGGATTTAGCAAAAAATAAAAATAAAAATGTGTGTCTCTTCAGGATTTAGGAACTTATGTGTGTTACCTTCTGAGGATTTAGCATGTTGTAAAATGTAAAATAATGTAAACTATAGTATAAGGGAGACCCTATATATGCCCCCCTCCTTATCATGACTACCCACTAGGCAGGATAAGGAAGAGAAAAGAGGATACCTACTTCAAAAAGTAAGGAGATATCTGCTTTAACAACAATATACACTATATCCTCAGCAAAGAGTATTGAACCTTACCTCTAAGAACATAGATAATCGTGAAATGGATATGTCGCAAATGGAAAAAGGATCCTCGAAAAGGAAAAGATCTTATCATCAAGACCCCCACTATAGAGGAGTTCTTAGGATAAAATATCATCTTCCAAGGAAAGGAGGGACCAAAGGTTCAATCATCAAGCATTCTGCAAGGAAGAGGAATCTCGGGATGAAGGACTCAAACTCTAACCCAAAGCAAAGGCAAGAGTTTATCAAAAGCATAGTTTGCAAAATAAAGAAGCAGTGATGACCTAGGACAATCACCTCTCATATGAGAGGGTATGTAGAGTCAAAACATAAATCTTTATAAGGAAATAATGTTATATGACAAAAAAATGCCACTAAGCTAAGGAAAGTAGATCCTTAGATAGAGGAAGAAGGAAAAATACCTTGCCCTCCAGGGGTGAAAGCAAGGGATATATCAATTTATATCAAGAGATATTGTAGCAAAGAGATATCTCTACAAAACAAATATCTTAGAAAAGATATCATGAATGATTATAAGTGAAGAAAGTATGTATTATAATACAAAATTTATAAGGATAGAATGTAGAAAGAATAACCATTTAAAGTCACAACAAGATACATGCTAAGAGTATAATGGATCCTAAAAAATTGGAATGAAATACCTCTTGCCCCCCAGTGAAGAGACAAGAGGAAAAATATGATCTAACTTATAGAAGAATGAGGGGAATTCCCTATATCAAAATTATGAAGAAATTGTAATAATGTACAGGAATGAGACATAATTCCTAGAACAGCTCTTTCTCTAACATATAATTTGAAATGCACACAATCAACAAGTAAATGTGTATTACTATAATGAAAATGACATTTGTATTTAGAGAGAGCTTTTTTCAGAATAGGTTTAAAGATTTCTTTCTTAGAATTCATTAATTGGACATACACTTTCTTAGCCACATCTTGAGGAGTATCAGGGTGATCTAAGGAAGGTTTTGGAAGAAGGACATGAAGAGGAGGACAAAGGTTAAGGTCAAACACCCTGGTTGGAGGAGGTGGAAAACCTATACCATGCATATCTTGTTTAGGGGATGTGTGAATAAGGTTTTTAATGCCTTTTTCATTGATACCAAGCCCTAAACCCTTACAGCCTTGTTTATCCACCATAGTATATCTGGTAGTGTACCTATCTTGCAAAGCTTTGATAGGAGGGGATTGATTATGGTACTCATGATAAAATTTTGTGTATGGTGGAA
Organism: Thuja plicata; assembly: GCA_018584345.1. NCBI lineage: Eukaryota > Viridiplantae > Streptophyta > Pinopsida > Cupressales > Cupressaceae > Thuja > Thuja plicata. The sequence goes on from MU223894.1 coordinate 322,469, forward strand.
CGATAGGATTAGAAGAGGTTTCCTTATTTTTCCCTTTAATATCATCATGACTTGGATAGGGAGGAGAAGGTAAATGAAAGAATTCTCTGTATAGTCAGAAAATGGAAGCACTTCCATTTTAGACTTGTTTAGCCTTTCAAGTAAGTGGTTTGGGGTCATGAAAAGCGCCTTGACTGGGTTCCTGATCTTGACATGGCTTCCCCCCTTTGTTCTGCCTTTCTATCCACCATTTTCTGACCTAGGACAGGGTCAACCTCCTTGACCCTAACCTAGGATAGGGTTGACCTCCTCAGCCCTATCCTAGGACAGGGCCGACCTCGACCCTATCCCAGGGTCCAAATCCTGGGAACTTTCAGTTTCCAGATGTTGGTCTTCACAAAAAGTTTATTGCCGCTTCCGGGTCAGCTGTTTCGGGTTTCGAATCGGTTGATTCCTAAATTATATTTAATATAGGTCCTCTCCTAGGGGTAAAGGCTTAAATGATGATTTAATTATCCTATGTATGCTTCCTTAGAAGATTGTGCCCTAGTTTCATATAAAAGGGAGCTTTCTCCTCTCATTTTCTAAAACCATGATTAAGCATCATTACGCAATTGAGAAGGATTTTCAAGTGCAATTCAAGCAAGCTAAGGAGAAAAATTTCAAGCATGCATCCATCCATTCTCAAGTATTCAAGAATCCATTTTCATGAAGGAGATCCATTGGAGGCCATTGGGGGATTCAAGCTACATGGTGCCCTTTTGGTGATCTCTCCATCCACCTTCTTTCAAGCCTCTTCCAAATTCAAGAACCCATTCAAGACTTGGTGTTGGAGATCTACAAGCAATTGATTAAAGACATCCTACATGATACATTCTACATTCTAGATCCATTTTATGTATACATACTTTTGGATTCACGGATTCGAATTCGCCACAAGGGCTTCCATATAAGCAAGGTGAATTTATGTGTTTACTTTGTTTATCTCTGCAATTTCAATTATATTATAAGGTTAATTCCAAAACTAGGGATTGACCAAGGCAAACCCCTTTCCCCCAAAAAACAAACATTTTTATTGTAGGTACAGGTTCGGGACTGTAGATCTGAGGCCAGATCTGGATACCCTTTTCGGATTTCTTTCAGACTGTGCGAATAGGGACACTTTCGGAGTTGAGCAGATCGAGTTGGCAAAAGTGGTACAGGGTCGACCTTTTTCATAAGATGACATCGGAATGAAAAAATATTTATGGGTTTTTTCCATCTCTGTGTTCCGGTTTGGTATCAACTGTCAGCATCTCCAAAAATAGTCTACAGATCTCAGAAAATAGCAATCTTTGATTGGCCATTTTGGAAGGTTGGTACTTTCTCCTATTCTTTTCAATTACTATCATTAATCATATTAATCAATCAATTTACAGAATTTAAGATCCCCTTTCTTGGTCTCTTTCCAAATAGTGGATTCATTTGTGTATTAACCCTTTGGGGTTTATCAAAATTGGATCTCATATTTGTGTATTTGAGGGTGAAAGAAAGGAGCATCTTATCTTCCCTACACATCACACAAACATCCAATTATTTCAAATGTGACATCTTTTCTCATCTTACACACATAGTAACATTTTTATATTTTATATTTTTGTAACATTTTCTATTTTATATGTTACATTCTCGAACATCAAAATCATGAATCCTAGCTTGAGCCCCATCATAAGTGTGGGAAAAACTAGGGATTGAAGATGGGGAAGTAGAAATAGGAATATTTGGAATTGGATTAGGATTAGGAAGATTAGGAACTAGATTTGGAATTATGGGATTAGGATTAGTAAGATTAGTAGATGGGGTATCATCTACCCAATTCTTCACATAATCCAAAAGAGTAATAAGTCCACTACACAAATCTTTGATGAAAGTTTTGAAAGTAGGAATACTAGTATTAGTTAATCTCAAAATAACATACGAAAGTTAAACATGAAGATTGACAAACATGATGAAATGGAGGATACTCTCATAAACATCATAAGTACTATAAAGAGATTCTAAAAGAATCATAATGAGAAAAGCAACCATACCCCAAAGCATCTTAAAGATCTTCATAGTGAATGAAATGCAAGAAATGTTTTTATATTTTTATGATTATGTGAAATGTTTTTTTTTTTTTTTAATTTGGAAACGCAAGAGCATAAAATAAAACTAATGTAATATGCATGCAAGATCTAGCATAATAGATGTAAATCTAACACCAAAAAGAAAGAGTTGTCTATCGCGGGTTCACCAAAATGTAACATAAGAAATGGTAGACATATAAATATGTTACATTTTGAATATGTGTTATGGGGGTAAATAAGATTCTCTCCTTCTATCCTTAGATATGCAAATGAAAGATCCAAGTTGATTAACCCAAAAGGAAGGATCAATGCATAAATGAATCAATCATTTGGAAACAAGAATAAAGAAGGAAGATCTTAATTACCCATGTTTTGATTTAGTTGATTTGATTTGTATATTTTAGATTTAGATAGATTGAAAACTTTAATTGAATTGAATAGGATAAATGTACTAACCTTGAATATTGAAGATCCAAAGAATGTTGTTTATGAAGCCTATGTTGAGTTTCTGGAAAATCTAAGACTAGGTCTAGAATAGCAACGCAGAGACAGACAAAACCCAGAAATCTTTTTATGTTCTGAGACAGTTCTAATTTGTACCCTCAAGTCAATGTCACCATTTGCCAATATTTCTAATTGCGCCCTAGGTCACAATCAACCTAAAATGTCTCAGAATGAAATTCTACTTTCGGATCTTGAAAGTTTGCTAAAAAGGGTATCTGAATCTCCATCCTGATTTGCTATTCTGAACCTGTATCTGCAAGAAAAAGGGGTTTGTTTGTTGAGGGAAGGGTTTGACTTAGTCAAACCCTGATTTAGGAATTAACCTTGAAATCAATAATTGAAATAAAGAATGTTAGCAAGTACTAGAAGTAAATCTAATAATGAAGCTATGGTATTCAATAGATATGCAATTGTATTTTGAATGTAGTCAAGTATGTAAATATGAAAGCTTGGACTCAATTAGAAACCATAAACCTCCATGATTGTATGCTTGGAATCCACCTTGAGGAGAGAATGAAAGAGTATTGAGGATGCACAAAGGATCTTGAAGGAAGATCACATCACCATGATGGCAAGAGCTAGGGTTTGAATGATGAATCTTGAATCCTTGAACCAAATCCCTTCAAAGGATTTAATGCTTGAATCCTTGATCTTCAATGGAGAACTTGAATTCTTGAGAGGAAGACTTGAAAAATTTGAAAGCTTGAAAACATGTATAAAAATGGATGCTTGAACTTTTTCCTTGATGACCCCTTGCTTGATTTCACATAGAGAGACTTTGTATATTGCTTAACATGACTTAGAGAAAATGAGAGGAGAAAATTGCTTTTATATGAAACTAGGGCACAATATTATAGAGAGGCCTATATAGGAGAATTAAATTCCAATTAGACCCATTCCCCTGGAACAGGACCTATATTAAATATAATTTAATATTTTTTGCTTCAAAACCCAAAACAGCTAGCTCAGAAGCGGGAAACAAATTTTTGATGACCTCCGGCAGTCGACAGACTCTCAGATTTGAAAGGGGGACCCAGGTCAAGGTCGAGGTCATCCTTGACCTAGGTCGAGGTCATCCTTGACCTAGGTCGAGGTCAAGGTCTTCCTTGACCTAGGGCAAGGTCGAGATCTTCCTTGACCCAGGGGGTCAGGACCCCTGGAAAACATGCCAATTGGGATGGGAGGTGTCTAGAGAGGCCCAATCAGGGTCCTAAATAGATAGAGGAGCAGGAGAGGATGAAGAAGTGAGGGGACAGTGTGATGGTGGTAAAAAAAATCCCCTAAGGAGGGATAAAATTTCTTACCATGGAAGTGCTTCCATTTTAAGATGATACAGATATGTGCTTTGTCTTAGCATGCATCACAAAGTTCTTTGAAATGTTTATAGCACTTGTATTATCATAATATATAATTAATGGGTCATTAATTTCCTCATTCATACCTTTTAGTAATTGCTTGATCCATGTAGTGTTAGATAAATTTGCAGCAACAACTATATATTATGCTTCTACAGTTGATTGAGATATGCATCCTCTCTTTACTTATCCATGTGACAAGTTTGTCACCCATAAAGAATTCTCCTCCTTTAGTTCTCTTTCTATCATCTATGTTTCCAGCCCAATCAACATCAGTATAAAATTGTAGCTCAAATTTTCCTTCATTATTGTACCACAAACCATAGTCTTCAATATTCTTCATATATCTCAAAATTATTTTAACAACAGTCATGTGTGATTCCTTAGGGTTAGCAGAGAATCTTGCAACTATACCAACTGCATGTGTTACATCAAGTCTAGTGTGTACAACATACATTAGTTTACCAATCATAGATCTGTATAAGGTCAGATTTACCTCGGTTGTCTTGTCTTCCTTTGTCAATTTGCATCCAGTTTCCATAGGTGTTCCAACTGGTTTGGAGTCCTCCATCTTGAATATCTTCAGAAATTCTTTGATGTATTTTGATTGTGCAATGTAGATGCCTTTATCTTGTTGTAGAATTTGTAGACCAAGAAAAAATTTGATCTCTCCAAACATTGAAATTTCAAATTCTTTTCTCATTACATCAACAAATTACTTGCATAACATATCATAACCTCCAAATATGATATCATCAACAAATATCTCAGCAACCAAAATATATCATCAGTATCTCCTTTCAAATACATATTACTATTGTCACTTGTTCTAAAAAATCCAATACTAATGAGATAAGAGTGAAGTCTTTCATACAATTCTCTCGGAACTTGTTTCAATCCATACAAGGCTTTATTTAGTTTACAAACCATGTTCCTCTTGTTAGGATCAACAAACCCTTCAGGTTGTTCAATGTATACCTCCCCTTCTAGTATTCCATTCAGAAATGAAGATTTAACATCCATTTGGTATACTTTGAATCCTTTAAAATAAGCATAAGCAAGTAGAATTCTTACTCCTTCTAGTCTAGCAATGGGTGCAAAGGTTTATCCATAGTCAATACCATCTTCTTGTGCATACCCTTTCCATACTAGTATTGCTTTGTTCCTTGTGACTTCTCCATTCTCATTAAGTTTGTTTCTGAAAATCCATTTGGTGCCAATGACATTTTTGTCACTCGGTCTAGGTAATAATGTCCATGTTTTATTCTTCTCAATCTGTTCAATCTCTTCATTCATTTAACTAACCCATTCTTGATTCTCAAGTGCAACATTAACAGATTTAGGCTCAAAATCACAAATGAAACATCTATTGTTAAGTGACTTACTTCTTGTTCTCATTCCTATTCTTTTGTCCCCAATGATGTGGTCTTGTGGATGGTGTCTTCTAACATATTTAGAAAGTACAAGTTCAGATCTATATTCTTCATTTTGATCTTTATCACTCGATTCAACATTGTGAGCATTTTCCTAATTCTCAGTGTGTGTAGCCTATCTTTCGGTTGCATTGTTCTGTCGCTCGGGCAAGATGTCAGGTTCTTCAATGTAGACAAATCTATTGTAATCTTTAGGTTTCTTTCTGCTTTCCTTATCATTTTTCTCAGCAAATTCATCCACTTTAACATTTGCACTCTCAATGATTTTGTTAGAAGATTTGTTCAGACATTTATAAGCTTTTCTTTTAGTAGAATATCCTAGAAATATTCCTTCATCACTTTTAGAGACAAGTTTCCCATTTCTATCATCTTTTAGTATATAAAATTGACTTCCAAAAATTCTAAAGTAACTCACATTTGGTGTGTATCCATACCATAGCTCATAAGGTGTCTTATTTGTGTCTTTCTTCAATTGAACTTGGTTCAGTGTATAGACAATAGTACTTACAGCTTCTCTCTAGAATGTTTGTGTAATGCCTTTTTTAATCATCAGTATTCTGGCACAATCAACAATTGATCTATTTGTCCTTTCAGAAATCCCATTTTGCTATGGTGTTCTCGGTGCAAAAACTTGTCTTTTAATCCCATGCTCATTACAAAAGTTAGTGAATTCATCAAAAATAAATTCTCCTCCTCTATCTGATCTTAAACATTTCAGTTCTTTTCAACTTTATCTTTACACCATTTGAACATCTTAAATGCTCTAGATTTCTCTTTTAAGAACATGACAATCATCATCCTAGAATAGTCATCAAAAAATAGAATAAAGTATCTATCACCTTAATAGCTCTTTGTTCTCATTGGTCCACATAAGTCAGTATGGACTAACTCTAGAACATCATTAGATGAGTAGGTTTTTCTCTTGAAACTATACTTTGTCATTTTTCCTATTTGACAATTCTTGCACATAACATGGTCAGGCTTTGAAATAATCAGTAAGCCTCTTACTTTTCTTTTCTTACTTATCTTAACCATGTTGTCAAAATTCACATGACATAACCTTTTATGCCACATCCAAACATCTTCATTTCTAGCCAATAAACAAGTGGTCTCAATATTATCAAGATAGAATAGATTACTTTTTGTTTGTTCACCAGTACCGATCAAATTTCAAATTCCATTATAGATCATTGCCTTTTTGTTCTCAAATGCAACTTGGTGTCCTATGTTGTTCAATTGTGAAGCACTCATCCAATTATAGTTAAGTCCTTTCACCCAATATGCATTTTCACATCTGATCAAATTATTCAACATGATGGTACATTTTCCTTCAACTGGGCAAGGTGAGCCATTACCCATCCTAACTGATCCACCATTCTAATATTCAAAAGTTTCAAACTTTTCTTTATCTCCAGTCTTGTGATTAGTACAACCACTATCAATAATCGAGACACCATTTTTGCTAACTTTAGATATAAGTTATGTTTCAACATACCTTTCTTTTTCGTCTGAATCATCCTTAATAGCAACAAATACTACCTCAATATCTTCATTAGAACCAGTATCAAAATTTTCATCTTTGTTCTCAACCAGGGAACAAGCCTTCTTGTCTTTGTCTTTGTAATATTGGTTATCTCTTATGTCAGAGTGTTGATTTCTTCTGTAGTCTCGGTCATCACTTATGTCATACTTCTTTTCATAAGATCTGTCATTGTCTTTTTCATCCTTTCTCTTGTTAGGGCATCTAGCAACAACATGTCCAATTTCTTTGCAATTAAAATAGACCAATGGTAATTTACCTTTATATCTTCCTTTACATCTATGTAATCTCCTAGCCATTAGTGCTTCAATTTCATTAAGTTCTTGATCATCACTATCACTGTCACTATCATTTATCATAGTGTGTTTGTTACTAGATTTGATTATTTTCAGAGAAGAATTGAATGCAGAATCAATAGTAGGTAAGACACTGTTGTCATAGTTGTTCATCTCAAATGAAATAATTCTACCAATCAAACTATCAAGAGTAACATTGTTACTGGCTATTTCTCTCATTTCTTGAATTTTAGATACTCTAATAGCATAAGCAGGTAGTAAGGTTCTCAAAATTCTACTTACAACTATTTCTTCATCAAGTACTCCTCCTACTCCATGGATAGCATTAACAACTTCTTTAATTCTGTCACTGTAATGAGTGATGTTATCTCCTTCTTTCATTCTCAGGTCATCAAAATTTCCTCTTAGGCTTTCAGCTTTAGCTCTCAGCACATTGGCATCTTCTCCATGTACTAGCTTGAGTTTGTTCCATATTTTCTTTGCAGAGGTGCATGATTTCACATCTTCAAATTCAACATCGGTTAGTGAAGAAGCAAGTTCTATCATCATAGAATTGTGTTCATGTTTCTCTCTTAATTGATGAGTGTAACCACTTGAATTCGGTCTGTCGCAACTATAGACCCTATTTGCCCTAAGTGTGATCATACCCTCGATTTATGTCCAAACGACCCTGTTATTGCTTGGCATAATTCTTTTAATCAATTTAATGTCCTAGGTGATTTTTATCACTGATTTA
>MU223894.1:332950-343204 GCA_018584345.1 Thuja plicata
AGCAAATAAGCCTTCACTCAAGATTAGAATTGCATTGTTATGCTGCCATTTTCATTCTAGAATTACATGCTATTTCATCTCATGCTAGTTTATCATTGTTATTTCATCTTTTCTAGTTAAAATGCATTCTTTTACATCATTTAGCTTGCTTTTGAATTAAATCCTTCATGTTAGGTTGTATTGGTCACTGATTCAATAACATATTCTGAGGGCTGATATGTTGTTGGTCACACTCCTCCTAGTTAGAAGGCAATAGGTCGATTTTAGTGGGTTCTTATGCTTTTTCATGTTTTCACTAACCCCATGATGCTAATATAATGATCTATTGAGTGTTTGTGTCTATTCCGACAGGTACCCAAATACACACACACAATGAGCAGTCAGAGGTCCAGTAGGTGCAACATATTCAGTATCTAAGTGTTGCATAACACCATTTACAATACCAAATAGATGGAGTCTTATCCTGCTTTTCCATGATGAAAATTTTTCCTTGTTCAACTTAGGCACATTCCTTTTACTCATCTTGTTATCTTTATCCTAAGTCCCTTTAAAATTTTCTTCCAAGCACCAAAGCTCTAATACCAATTGTTATAATAACTGATGGGGGGGGTGAATCAGTGGCCTTTACAATTATTCCAAAAGATCCAACCAAAAACTTATCTCTCAAATATAATACCTTCAGTTATCTCACAGTCCCAATTTCATCAAGATGTATGCCATAAATAATCTTAACAAATATAAACTACTTGGTAAGATATACTATTTATTTTTTTTGGACTTTACCGAGTAGCAGAAAATAAACTTAGTGTTAACCGACCAATCCAGTTTCAATAATGTGTAAAACAAAATATCAATGCAATGAAACATGTACACATTTGACACAAATTTTAACATGGAAAACCAATATGGGAAAAACCACCAAGCACTAGTAACCCAAAATATTTTCACTCTTATGAAGTGAGCTCGGTGAAGAGACAACCCTGTTAAAGGTTACAATACACACTATTAAGTGTGACCTTGTTAGAGGATTTAAAACCAACAGTTTCTCTTTTGACCTAACACTCACTATGTTGTCAACAAGAAAACCTTTTGAGACTCTTGAGTACCTCAATACAATAAGGACTGTTAAATCCCACTCGGTTAAGAGATTTTTTGAATCAATGGTTAAAATGATACAGTAAATGATCTATTCAAAATACAACTTTGATTTGCAAATATTCACATCTATTGTTAGTCCAATAATACCTCTCTGATCAATATATACTTTAGTTCCTTTGCTTTCTTTCATTATTCTACTCAGTGAATGCTCTGTCCTCTTTTGCTCAATGTTTGCAAAATTCCTTAGCTCTGTTCTTCAACCTGTATGATCAGATCTGCATGAAGAGTTCTATCTTCACACAAAATATACTCAAAATTCCCCTCTTTGATAATTAATTCTTTCTCTCTTTATATAGACATGATTAGCCGCTCAATCTCCTTGTTTTTTTTGTAGACCTCTCCTTGATCTGTAAAACTTGCCATGATTTTCTTTATCTCGTAAAGCTCTCCTTTAATTTTATTCTGTAAATCTCTCCTTGATATCTGTGAATAAAATGCGCTTTTAATATCCTTCCTTGCTTTAGCTTAACTGATCTTTGATAATAAAACAATCAATCAGTCAATCCCTAAATTGTAGCTCTTCCAGCTAAGAAATTTTGTCATTCTTTAACTCTAGTTATGCTTGGTCATCAACTTCAATTATTCTTTATTCATTAACTCCAGTTATGCCTGATCATTAAATCTTGTTCGGTAACACTTGCTCAGTTACTACTATGCTTGGTATACACCGTGAACTTCTCGATGTATACAAACCTTTTATGTTTTATTGACCACATAAACTTTTCCTCTTCAAATCTTCAAGGTTATGACAATATGTGTATGAACAATCAAACCATATCAAGTTGACATAATTGAAAATACAATACATAAACTGATTTAATGTCTTGCATTCACTTTTGCAGCTTGGTGATCATCAACTTATCATCTTCAAACATTCAATCAGTTATAGTTCATCACTTTGTTGACTCTCCTTTTCAGCTTAATATACACTGAAAATGAAGTTGTCATGCTTTTCTATAGATTTCCTCTGGAACATATGAATCTTGCTCTCTCTAGAATAGTTTGAGAGTTTCTCTCTGCATTAGGTATCACTGTGATGATTGGAAGGATTTATCTTGTTGTGGCTCAAATACTAAACCTCTCTGTAGGCAATATGATGAGCCCAAGTATTGGATCAGTTATTATGTCACTTTGTTATGTTTTGTATTTCATTTTCCTAGGTGGTCTTGGTAGGTTTTACATAAGATATGATTCTTAGTTGCTTTAGGATAGTTGGATGAACTTAAACTCATGGACCTTGAACTTATACTTCTATAACTTTTTATGAGCAACAAAACACTCTTTTATGGTTAATATGCAATATATATACATGTTATTTGAATTATGGATTAATAAATGGATAATAAAGTAATGAATGAATATCTATGTGCTACATGTGTTGTGCCTATTATAATGTATGATGCAGCAAGAGTAAAGGAAGAAGTGATCAACAAATGACACTTAAGAAAGTCATGCCTTTCAAGACCAAGTCCTTGCAACTGAAAAAAGATTGGTATTTGAAGAATTCTACTGATGAATTGGTCACAACTCATGTGGAGCAAGTCAAATGGCTACTATTAATGTGGAATCAATTTAGGAAATAGTGGAATTTATAAACACTCTTTATGTTGTTGAACACATCTATTGTTCCTCATTTTGTGGATAGATTCCTCTTTTCTAGTACTACAATAATTTTTATCCGCCCATTCCTTCGGCGTTGATCTTTTAATAGTTATTTAGTTAGTGAGTGTTCTGTTATAAATAAGAGGTTGGACTTCCTCAGAAGCTAGCTCAAATATAGATTGATACTTCATGTATTAGCATCTCATTTTTTAATACAGTTTAGTTGTTTTTAACAATGACTTGTAATCAATACCATTTGCAAGTATAAATAAAGAAGTTATGTTTTGAGTTTATAAGTGTGTAATCAAGCTTTGAGTACTCACTCAAGGGGGTCCACTTGGTGAGTAACTCCTTTCAATTTTAGCAGTAGTTTATTTTAGTTTCATTTGCAAGTTTGGGATTTTGGCTATTCCTGAAGCCATAGGAAGTGATTTCCTATGACTTTTCTTGTAGCCAAAGGAAGATAGGGTAGTTCATGTTTTCTCATCCTTAAGTTTGTTGTAGTAGTTTGCATAAGTTCAGTTTAGTATTTGAATCCATTAAGAACTTGGATTAAGTTCTATTCGAGTATTTACCTTTCAACATTGTTTTCCTTAAAGTTGTAGGTTAGCATGGATTTGGTAGGAACATAGTGCATATACATTACATATCCATTTCAAGTTCATGCACCCTAGGTTGACAAGTAAATGAGCCTTCACAATGAGAAAGATAGCTGCTCAGTTTGGATGTCCAATTCCTGAGTTGAGTTTCGCAACCTAGTTATTGATCCATTTGGGAAGTCAAGTATTTTTGGTGCCATTGTCGGGGATGGTGTCAAGATAAGGACCTATTTTAGTCATAATTTAAATTTATAGTTCATTTCATGTTATCTTCAGTTTTATTTAGTCTATTTAGTTCTCAAGTCTTATTTCAGCCTAAGTTATTTCAAAATCATCAATTTGCATGCATAGAAGAAGAGATTCCTTAGGAAGATTCCTTCCTAATTACCCTGAAAATTAGTTAGGTGATATTTTTTTACCCAAGAAGAGGAAGAATAAGAAGATAACCCTTATGTTGATGTTGTACAAAATTTATCCCCCTCTTCATCTTCCTCAGAAGAAGAACCGGTTGGTCAAAATATCTTTGAAGAGCCACTTGACCCAAATCTTTTTGTTGATATCTTGGCCAATTTTCATATTCCTCCACCTGTGGACCCATTGAATCAAAATAAAGTTGATAATCACCTGGCTTTAGTAGTTTATCAACCAAGAGGTCAACCAAGGGTTCTACCAAGGATGAAAAGAAATCCTTCTACCTTTCCATTTTCTATTTCTTGTTCATCATGAAAATAATAACCTTAAGAACATCTCTACTTCAAATCTTCCCAAGTTTTATGTCGTGGTCACAGAGGACACTGATACATTCCTCTTTGAATTTGATATTGTTTGTTCAAGCTATGACTACACCACCAATTCTCATAGGCTTAAGTTATTCACTACCACTTTGAAAAAATTAGTTCTAAGATGGTTTATGGGTCTGGGAGGTGATGTTGTGCATAATTGGGATGAGATGAAGACAAAATTATTGGAGAAGTACAAAGAATACTGTAGAGGAAATGAAATGAGAGGGGATGCCATTTTGAGAATGTATAAAAAAGAATATGAAAGTTTGGAGGATTACATATCAAGGTTTCTATTCAGCCTAAAAAAGTCCACACACTAGGAGATGAATGAATAATCACAAAATTTTCTCTTCGTAAGAGGAATCAATGATGATTGTAACAAATCTTTGAACTTAATGGCAGGAGGAGATATCACTTAAGAAACTTGGGATTATATCAATAAAATATGTCTCAACTACTCAAGAGTAGTTGTTAAAAAGGGAAGAGGCTATCACTCTTCTATAAGAAAATCAACTGGTAATGGAGTCTCAAGGACAGAAATAAATCACCTACTATCATAATTTAAGCATGACATTATCAACAACATGACCACATTGTTTGATACCATGCAAGCTAAAAAGAAGCATGAGGAGGTAGAGGCAATGCTAGAAGAATATTTCCCTCACTGCAGACAAAAGAATAAGGATTGTAGGTGCAAGATGGTGGCTAATATAGAGACTAAGCACATACCTACTGAGTTTAACCCAGTAGAAGGAGATAATGATCAAGTTTTTTTACATTTCTCAAAGAAGATCATGGGCTCCACGAAAAGGTATGCCACAAGGCACATTAACTTTTAGTGGTCCTTATTCAAATTCTTATAATAATTAGTGGAAATCCTAGTATAATCCTAAAACTAGAGGTTTATCAATCTCACCCATGTTATAATCCACATTCTCAATGGACAAATTATCAAAATAATGCACCTAAATGGAAACCTCCTCAAGGGAATTGGAAGCAACCTCAATGAAGTTGGCAACAACCTCAAGGAGCTTGGCAACCACCTCAGGGTAACTGGAAACAAAATCTATAGTGGAGAGGAAGCCAACAATGGAAGAATCAACCTGATGGATACCTTTAGCCACCTAAACAACCACACCAACAAGCCTTAATAAAATTGTCTATAGCCAATGTAAATAACCCTCCTAGACCTACTCAATAGCCTATTCATCCTATTCCTAATCCATGTTAGGATTGGATAATACTAAGAGGGGAGGTGAATCAGTATTATAACACTTAATTAAATTCTTCAACCAATTAAATATTAACCATAAACTTGCAGTAATGAAAAGAATATAAGAAAATGACATAGTACTCATAACACCATATTTTGTTTTTGAGGAAACCTTGGCCAAGGGAAAACCCCAGTGGGGATGGTACCCACAAGCATGTACTAAAGTATAATGTCCCTATTAGGAGAACTAGACCTATTAGGAGCTGAATATTACATAGCACATTTCCTTGTTAAAGGAATTACAACCCTGTTAAAGGTTCACAACACCCTGTTAGGGGCCAATTGAGCTTACAACTCTTACAAAGTAATTCAGTTTACAAAGTATTCTCAGTCATGAAAAAAACAAGCAACACTGGTGCTTAGATAGTTCCTTTATAGTTCTTCGATGATATTTGTCATTCTCTGCTCTGCTATTCGCTCAGTAACTCATCCAACAAAAAAACTTAAAACTTATTATCTTTATCAAAAAGATCTTACATATATATCTCACAACTTTACAAAGTCAACTCCCAATATGAATATTACAAATATTACAAAGTCGACCTTCAATACAGAATACATTTAATATAGTAAATATCAAATGCATAGTTGGGGCTCTTGCATAGTCAATGTGTAGGTTATCAAAAACAAAAATCCAACTTCAATTGCCTGGAGTCCAAGTAATACTCCCTCAATCTTTGCTACTGTCCAACTGCTCTATATCGATGTTCTACTGTAGTCTGTCTGTCTTCAATTCTTTCTAACTCATCGTATACTTAACCAAAACCAAATCGATCTTAGGTGGAGGTCATACATACCCCATACTTTCTTCCTCTAATCTCTCTTTTCCTAATTCATTGATCTCTATCTTCGACATCCAAAACACTTATGTATCACTGATTCTGTACTTAGTCAATTTCTAAATTATCAAAGCTTATCTTTATAGGAATCGATCTGAAACCTAGATGTGTTTCCATAAATGACAACCAAAAAGTGATTCACATTTACTCAAAATTGATCACTTTCCAACAATCTCTCTCTTTGGCATTGATGGCAACACTTAACAAAAAAAAATGAATAAGTGTTCCAACAAAACTGTCTCCTCTATAATATTCCTTTCCTCTTCTTTTCTCTTCCCCCCTTTATATATATATATATATATATATATATATTCTCTTCTCCCCCTTTGACAACAATGACAAATGTGCATATAAAATAATAGGTTTTAGTGCTTGCTCACCAGTTTCAGAATATCCTAAAAGGAATCTTCTAAGATCTTCACTTCTGCATTCCATGTTTTGAAAAATATTTGGCTAATGTGAATTAAGCCATTTAGTGCAAATGATGTGGTCTCAGCTTCTTTTAATTCTGTGGGTAAAGATTTAGTCAGTGAATCTATCACTTTCTCTGATTCTGAGAGATGAACTTCAAGTATGGATAACTTAGGAGTGATAAAGCTCTTCAAAAAATTAAACCTAGTCATTACTCTCCCTTTCTCATTATCCAATACACTGCATTTAGCCAGAATTATTGTGACTTCCTTGTCTAACTCTGTTGTGGATTGTGAAGATGTTTCACAACCGTCCATCATACTGTTCAGAGTTGCCCTCTCTTTGGAATTAATGTCTTCTACATTTTGAACATGCCTAATTGGATTCATGCAATAACTAAACAATTTTCTCCCATGTCCAATGTAGATTTTTGCATTTTTCAAACAAGTTTTCACAATGCCTAAGTCCCATGTGATAGACTTGCAGACTTTTGTTAACTTCTTCTCTGAATAAGTCTTCTTTTCCTTCTCCTCTGCAATCTTCATCAAATTCTCATAGTGTCCATCAAATTCATCAAGTGTTATTCTCAGATTTTCAATGTCATCTTTGTGCTAGAAAACAATAGGCACTGGAAGCAATTTTTGCATAGTATCAATTGCTCTAGTAATTACTTTATCCTTTTTGTCTCCTTTCTATTTTGATCTTTCCTTGGCTTTGTTCAATGCAGTAAATGCCAATTTGACAAATTCAACTTCATCCATGCTATCAACATTTACATCACTGCTTGCCAACAATGAAATGGATGACGTGTTTACCTCTTTCTTTTCATCCTCTTGTTTTTCTATCTTCTATACTTCTTCCTTCTTCTACTCTTCTACCTCTTTTTGTTCAACTTCATCTACTATAGAAGTCTCCACATTCCCTGCAAAAGGGTCATTTTCATCTTGTGAAGGGTCAAGGGTCACTGCCACACCAGATACATAGAAATCTGGTGGTGGATCTACCTTTCTCTTCTTAGTAGTTGTCTTTGTTGCTTTTGAGCTTTCACCCATTCCTAATTGTGTAGGCAAAGCGGTCTTAGGAGGTGGGGGCTTGTTAGAAGTAGTATTCATCAATATATTTTCTAGTGCCTTATGAGTTTCCTCAGTGACTTCATCATACTTCCTTGCCGTGATTTTCAACAATCTTACCTTGGTCCTTAACAAAGGTTTTAATTCTTTGTATATTCTATCCCTTTCTTGTACTAATATCACAGGCAACATGTTATCAATTTCCTGATTCCTGATTGTATCATCCTCAATCTATGCTACATGTTTTCTTATCTCCAATCTTCCACACAAGTCTATAGGTATACTTACTTCAATTTCTAAAAGAGTCTTTTTGAAAGTAAGTAAATGTTCAATCACAATGTCTTCAATCTTAAGCTTGTCCAATTCTTGATACCTGTCATAGTATTTATCAATTGTGACTAATTTACCTTGTTCTATTGCTCTCTTCTCTATCATCTTCATGTCAGGTTTCCACAAGTTCTTCTCTATTTTCTTCTCTTCTCTCACTGTGCTTTTCTCTTTAGGCGATGTCTACATGCTTGATCTAGTTACTCTAGGAGTAATGTTTTCTGCTTGTGATGTTTGTTGTTGTGGAGGAGATGGACTGTCTACCATAACTACCTCAGGAGTGGGAGGGGCTGCAATACTTCCACTTGCTAGTCCAAGAGATCTTTTTGTCATCTTCTTCTTCACTTCTTTCAGTTCTTCTTCTATCAACCCAGATTTTACACCGCATTCATGTACAAGGTTCTCAATCTTTTTTTTCCTCAGACCTCTAGTCTATTCTTCTCTCACCTTTGCTAACTTCTCCTCATATGTTCCCCATCTTTCCTCTGATGTATCAACTTTTGATACAAGAACATGTTCCACTTGCATGGTAAGTACTTGAGAACTTACTTCATAACCCATGGGATAACACCATTTATTTCTAGGTATGACTACTTCAAAATATACACAATCAATTTCAACCATGAAACAAATTGTATCATTGCATTTTTCAACAATGTCCTCATGTATCCTGTATCTGGTCTTCATCTGTCTCTGTAGGATTTTGATCATAACAAATAATTCTCCATCAACCCAAGTAGTAGTCTGTCTCTTGTAACTCTACGAAATTAGAATACCAGTAGGTATACCATATTTCCAACCACTAGGATGAAAGCCAGGAAATTTGTGCTCAATATGAATAAAAATGTGCATAAAAAATGAACCAAATATGAAGGTTTTAGTTCTGTCCTGCTTCACTAGCTTCGCATTTTCAAGAAATTATTTTGCCAGAACTTTGCATAGGTTAAATTTCACATTCTCCTTCACCATTATCCTTGCCATCATGATTACTCCTGTAGATACTGAGTTAGGTCTGCTACTGTAGTAGAATTTGTACCCAAGTATCATAGTAATCAATCTCACATCTTGCTGAAAGATGTCATTTACTATCATTGCCCGTCTGTCCCATTTGGAATTTGTTAGTGTTTCAAATTCTTTCTTTACATATTTCTTTGCAATAGGGATGACTCTGGTGTTGTTTAGTCCAACGATTTCATGAATTAGGTTACTACAAATCTTCACAGGTTGATCACCTATCCAAATAAACTGATCATGAACCCTTCTCAATAGTATTTTAAACCATTCATCTTCATCAAATTCGCATGTCCAGAATTTTTATTATTCTTAACTAACCAATGTGTTTGTATTCTTCTTTCATGATTCCATTATTGTAATCACCTAAAAATGGTCACCTAAACCCTAGACCCCCAATCTCAGCAATTAATCAAGAAACCCTAATCTTGATTATACCTAAGTCCTAAATCAAACAGACAATTATCAAATTCGAACTGATCTGACCTATAAACCCTAGGTCCTAATCGATCATCTTACTTGAATAATTAATTAATTCCTAAAATCACATTACATTGGCAAATAAACATTATGTTAATTATTTAATTAATATTATGACATATTAATTAAATAAAATTACAAAATTGTCAATTAAATCAAAAAATAATTAAAGTAATTATAAAAACATAAATGTGCATCCAAAATCAATTAATTTATTAAAAATGCATATGACATCATCAAATCCAGTTAACTGATTTATCAAAATGGAAACAATCCAGTTCCACTTAGTTAACTGATTCTCCACTGTTTATCATTTTGGAAATAATTCAGTTAACTGTGAACTGATTTTGGAAGTTTCTAAAACAACTGATCAGTCAGTTCAGTCAACTGACTCTCTTGACCAATCGAATCACTTGCACATGGATTGTGCTTCTTCAATTGAATCTAAGCCACTCTTTTTGTTCGATCTCGACCGTCGATTCGAGAGAGATTTCTATAAAAGAGAA
This sequence comes from Thuja plicata, assembly GCA_018584345.1. Classification (NCBI taxonomy): domain Eukaryota; kingdom Viridiplantae; phylum Streptophyta; class Pinopsida; order Cupressales; family Cupressaceae; genus Thuja; species Thuja plicata. Next base: position 343,009 of record MU223894.1, read on the forward strand.
ACTCTTTTCCCTCACAGAGGATCCGAATTTTTATTAAAGTTATTATACTGCATTTTTATCTTAGATTTATTGCATGTTTTAGCTTTCATTTATGTAGCATTGTTGTTTACTTTTATTCAAGCATACAAACATAAACTTAGAGCACACTTTGATTTGGTGTTGTTAAAATGAATATCTCACATTTCATTTAGTGCTT
>MU223894.1:370694-381771 GCA_018584345.1 Thuja plicata
ATCTTTAGTAATCTTGTCTTTGTCCTCAACAGGGGTTTCAATTCTTTGACTATAGTATCTCTCTCTTGTATAGATAACACAGGTAGCATGTCATCAATCTCTTTGTTTCTAATCTGATCATCTTCAATTTGTGCCAAATATTTTCTTCTTTCCAATTTTGTATACAAATTTGAGGGTATGCTTCCTTCAACTTCCAAAAGTGTCTTCTTGAAACTAAGCATGTGTTCTATTACAATGTCTTCAATCTTCAGTTTATTTGCTTCTTCATATCTGTCATAATATTTATCAATTGAAACCAATTTTCCTTGTTCAATTTCTCTTCTCGCCAACATTTTAATGTTAGGTTTCTATGCTTTATTCTTCTCAGTTTTCTTCTCTTCTTCCTCAGTTGTGCTCTTCTCTTTTGTCTGCATACTAGATCTAGTTACTCTAGGAGTAACTTCCTTCTCTTGTTCTGCCTGCTGATATGGTGGAGGTGTGTTATCAACCATAATTAATTTAGGGGTGGAAGGGGCATTAGTGCTTCCACTAGCTACTCCAAGGGATCTATCTGCCATCTTCTTCTTCATATCTTTCAGTTCTTCCTCAGATAGACCAGCCTTTACTCCACAGTCATGAATAAGATTAGAAATCTTTCTCTTCCTCTGTCGTCTATACTGTTCTTCTCTTACCTTCTCTAACTTCTCCTCATATGTTCCCCATCTCTCTTCTGATGTATCAACTTTTGATGCAAGAATATGTTCTACTTTCATGGTGAGTACTTCAGAACTCACTTCATAACCTATAGGGTAACACCATTTCTTTCTAGGGGTCACTGCCTCAAAACATACACAGTCTGTTTCAACCATAAAATAAATTATGTCCTTGTACTTCTCAACTATATCCTCATGTAGTCTCTATCTACTCTTCATTTTTCTTTGTAGAATTTTGATCATTGCAAACAGTTCTCCATCTAACCAAGTAGTGTTTTTTCTCTTGTAACTCTATGAAATCAAAATACCAGTGGGAACTCTAGTTTTCCAGCCACTAGGATGTAAACCAGGAAACTTATGTTCAATATGAATGAACATGTGTACCAATAATGATCCAAATCTATAGTTTTTCATTTTGTCTTTCTTCACAAGCTTAACATTCTCAAGGAATTGTTGTGCCAATGCCTCGCATAGATTGAACTGTGTGTTTTCTTTTACCATTCTCCATGCCATCATAATAACTCCAGCTGGTACTGAATTACGATTGCTACTGTATAAAAATTTGTAACCAAGTATCATTGCAATCAACCTTACATCTTGTTGAAAAATATCATTTACTGTCATTGCCCTTCTGTCCCACTTCGAGTGTGTTAAGGTTTCAAATTCCTTCTTCACATGTTTCTCAGCAACGTGAACAATTTCGGTGTTATCAAGACCAGTAATCTCATGAATTAGGTCACTACATATTTTCACAGGTTGGCTACCGATCCATATGAATTGGTCATGAACCCTGCTCATAAGTATTTTAAACCATTCATTTTCATCGAAGTCGCACAAGTCCATAATCTTCATTATACTTAAATGACTAATGTGTTTCCATTATTCCTTCATTATTTCATTTTCAGACATGTTTTCAATTTCTGTGAGTATATCATCCTCTCCTAATGTGTCATACTTACAGTGTATGTAAGCCCTAATATCTTCAACATGAAGTACGCCATGTGGGGTATGTGAAAATGCTCCTTCTGGATACTCTTCACATGACTTATAAGGATGTTTCTTGAATTTGTATTTAGGACGATCAACAACATTGAAAATTACAGGTGCATCCATAGCTTAGATAATGTAGAATACCTTTCACACGCGGATATCCAAGTTTATGCTTAGATCGATCACACACGACAGGTGTAGAAATGGTTGAATACTTCTGCTCTTGATCTCCTCTGCTCGCTCTTTGTCAAATGATAGAAAAATAGATCATAACATGGTGCTTTATACAAGTTAGGTTATGACTTTTCTTTTTCACTTCAAACTGTCTAGTTGATTGCTGAATCTCGTGATCAAAATATACAAGTCGGATGATGATGTGCTCTTCAATATATGATCCATAATGTCGGCTCAACATATTCCCAAGCTCACATGAGCTCACTACATGATTTGTGGGGTAGGATAAATTCTAATGTATTGCATTTAATGCTCCCCTAAGGCCTTGATCGACCAATTAGGTCAATTCTATATTTCTACTTTCAGGCGAAGATCCAGTAGCATCTACTGACTCTCCTTGAACTGATGTCTCACTAGTTTCTTTAGTCTTCCATATCTTGCCACTGTTTTTGTCTTCTTCTTTCTTAAAACAATTTTCAAAATCATTCTTCACATCTGCAATACTCTTGCCAGTATCATTTCCATTCTTCTGTGAACTCATAGGAGGTGGTGTTCTTCTGTTGTCTACTCCATTATACCTACAAAAATTTGCTATATGTCTTGGATTATTGCATTTGTAACATATAGGAGGTCTTCTTTCTTGATTAACTTGTAATTTATAGTACTTTGCAATGTGCCCAATGTTGTTACATTGGTAGCATGTAGGTTTCATTGTAGGTTCTCTTCCATTGTCTTGTCTATATCCAGATTGATTAGGTCTTCTGCATTCAGTCTTCTTGAGCCCATATCCATTATAGTCAAAACAATAACCAGAAAAAGTTCTAAAAGGGGCATTACCTCTACAATCTTTCTTCATGTGTCCAAATCTGTTGCAACCAAAGCATCTGCCTCTAAAAGGTCTGATATTCTCTTTAGGTTCTTCAATAGATGGTTTCTCAGCATCAATATTCTCTACTGATTTCTCTTCCTGATTCTTTGAACATTCAGCTTCATTAAAGCCAATACCAGTCATGTCACCTTTAGGTTTCTACTTGTCTAACTGTTCATCAATCAAGTCACTGTTGGTGTGAAGTTTCTCAATATGTTTCTTTGCTCCAGCTAGTTCACCTTTCACAATCTGATTGTATTTCTCCAATTCCAAGTATTTGTTCTTGTAGCTGTTAGCTTCATCTTTCATTTGATTCAATGCATTGTTCAAGGTTTCTTCAGCTTTCTTCTTAGCATCCTCCTGTATCTATATTTCTTTAGCCATATTCTTGTTCTCGAGCTTCAGAGTCTCAATCTCTTCTTTTAGTTTCTTCACCTGATCTGAATTGTCCTCATCTGAATCTTCTTTTATCTGAACCATGAGATCTTCTCTCTGATTTCTGGAAAGTTCAAGCCGTTCTTTCAGTTTCTTTATGAATTTCTCACCTATTCAGAGGTTGAACTTCAATTCTCCATTTTCTTCTTTAGCATTGTCAAGATCTTCAAGTGCAGCTTCAAAGTTCTCCTGCAAACCATTCAAATCCATTCTGATCTCCCTCAAGCTATTAGGATTTCTCTCTAAGGGCCAAAATCTCTGATACCAATTGTTAGGATTGGATAATACTGAGAGGGGGGTGAATCAGTATCATAATAGTTATTTAAATTCTTCAACCACTTGAACATTAACCATACAATTGCAGTAAAGGAAAGAACATAAACAAATAACACATAACTCATAACACCATGATTTGTTTACGAGGAAACCCTGGCCAAGGGAAAACCTTGGTGGGGATGATACCCACAAGCATGCACTAAAGTATAATGTCCCTGTTAGGAGCTGAATATTACATAGTACATTTCCTTGTTAAAGGAATAAAAACCTTGTTAAAGGTTCACAACACTCTATTAGGGGCCAATTAGCTTACAACTCTTACGATGTAATTCTGTTACAAAAGGTTCTCAGTGATGAACAAAAACAAGCATCACAAATGCTTTGATAGTTCCTTTATAGCTCTATCATTCTCTGCTCTACCATTCACATGTCTTCTCTACATATCCTTCACTTTCTCACAACTCCCAATCTTTACCAAAAAGATCTTACATATATATCCTTTTAACTTTACAAAGTCGGCTCTCAGAATAAATATTACAAACATTGTCAAGTCGACCTTCATTACATAATACAATTAATGTAGTAAACATTAAATGTATAGTCAATGCTCTTGCATAGTTAAAGTGTAGACTATCAACAACAAAAACATGTCTTCGATTTCCAGGGGTCCAAGTCTTGCTCCTTTAATCTTCGTTGCTATCCAACTGCTCTGTATCACTGTTCTCTACTATCTATCAGTCTTCAAATCCTCATAACTCATCATAAACTTAACCAATTCAAAATCGATCTTAGGTGTATGTCATACATACTCCATACTATCTTCACTAAGCTCGCATGCCTTAATTAATCGATCTCTATCTTCAACATCCAAAACAATACTGTATCTCTGTTTCTATACTTAGTCAATTTTGGACATACCAAAACTTAACTAGAAAATAATCGATCTTAAACCTAGAAGTGTTGCCACAAATGACAACCAAAAAGTGAATCACATTACCCAAATTGATCACTTGCCAACACAATCTCCCCCTTTGGCATTGATGGAAAACACATGCTGACTTCTCAAAATTGTGCAATCACAATCTCCTTACTAGATCATAGAAAATGAATATATACACCAACTTATGACTCCCCATCGGTATATATAGCATAGAATAATGCTCCCCCTTTGACAACAATGCCAAAGGCACAAAATTGAAATATATAAAATAATACAAAACTTACTTACATCCTGTCAAAGATCATCTTGAAATTTATCTTTACTTATTGAAAGGATGTCTCCCATGTCTTCTGAAAGTATCCCAAAGCAATAATTTTGTCAAATAGGCTAGAAGAAAGCTCTTCCATGCTGTCTAGAGAGCTCATGTTTGGTAAGGCAAGTATTCCTTCTTCCTTCTTCACATTCTGCTACATGACCTCCATTGTAGGTGATAAATAAGATTGTAGTTCCAATAGGGTAAGCATCCCGTTCTCTTTCTCATGTTGTATTTGCTTCATTTTGTTTGAAACTTGTTGCAAACTAACATGCCTCATTCAACGAAGACTTGACTCCCTTCACAAGATCTATAAATTTGTTTTGATTGGTAGTAATATTTTCCATCAGCTTACCTTTCTTCTTCTTCTTCTTCTTCTTCTTCTTCTTCAGGTTCCTTCTCAGAAATTAATTCCTCTATATGCTTCATAGGAGATGGTGAGGAAGAGTCCTCTTTACCTGTGATTTCTACTATCTCAACCTCATCTCCACCGGTTTGTGAAATATAACATTTTGTACCTCAATGTTCTGCACTTATTTAGGGACATCAAGAACAACATCTCCAATCAATTGATCTACATAAAAAGTATTATCTACTTGATTAGGTTCATTAGATGTTGCTTGATCTTTCTCTGCTTGTGCTGCTACCTCCTTTATCTGTAATAACTTCTTCCATGCCTCAATGATATCATTATGTATATTTTATGTGTCATCAATTAGAATCCTAGATGTTGTTCCCTTTATTCCAAATTTCTTCTTGTAGGCTTCAATCATTATTTTGGCATCTTCAGAACATAGTTATCGTTACAATTAAATTAGTGCTCTCTCCATGATTTCTCTATCTAACTGCAATGCTATACTCCATCTAGCATCTATCAACTGATATAGCTCATCAGGAATGGATGAATGAATCTTCAAAGGTGTTTTGCAAAATTTGTGAAAATGATACACAATGACATCCTCTAACTTTTCTTGTCTTCATTACTGCCCAAACTGTATCTTCTGCCAACTGTAGCTAATCTACCATTATCCACAATACCTTTTGCAACATCATCAATAGAAGGAGCCTTATTTTTCTCTCCACTCTTTTTCAGTTTAGTGGCATCCTTGTCCGATTATGTCCTTTCTTCCTCATCATTTTCAGTTTCCTTATGATCACTCTTCTCCTCCGTGGATTTTCTCTTTCTCTGGTGTGTATTTAGTTAGGTTTCAATTTTTTATGCTTCTTTCTGAATTTTGGTCTTGTTTCTCCTCAAGATTCCAAAAGATGCAAATTCAAGGTTAGAGAGACTCAGGGAATTTCAGAGGGGTCAAGAAGATGTTGATCTGTTGAATCTTCATCAATGTTATTATCATCCAAAATTCCTTATTCAAATGGAAATCCATTGTTTGATGAACCAGGGCCAAGTAGATGCTTGTCTGTCGAATCCTCATCAGTGTCGTCATCATTCGTTTCATTTGCTTCAAATGTGTGCAATGCATTGTTCTCTGTAGTAAAAGAATATACAGAAGAATGTGAGCCCAAATCTTCTTCTTGTTGAACTTCCTCGTGAATAGAATCCTCCCCCATGTTCTCTGTTTGGCAACTTATGGATATCTCTCTTGGTAGGCTTCTAGATCTCTCTATCACATTCTGGGGGCTCTGTGAGAAAGAATACGCAGTTGATTCATTATCATTTTCATCTTTGCCCCTGGCACTAGACAAAATTTCTAATTTTGTAGTTGTTGAAGATGGATGTAAGGATTCATGCCTTGCTTTCTCCTTCACTCACTTTCGCCAACCATGAAGGGATTCTCTAATCTCCTCCCTAATCAAGGCCTTCTTATAGCGGGAACCCATCTGTGCCTTCACCTGGATGAGATCACCTTCTATAGATGAATAATCAGGCCCCACTGTCATGAAAGCTTACAAGTGATATGAGAAAGGATCAAAGGGTTTAACACACATCTTTTACATAGTTTATCAAATTAAAGACACATTCATGAAAGCAATCTTCAATTTTTGTAAACTTTTGTTGCTGATTATTTGGTTAAATGGGTTTTTCATATTGATCGTACCTACACTAGTGTTATGGTTGGCAATCTAATTTCTTCAGTTTATAGTTCACAACTTTTTTCACTCTAATTGTGACTAACAGTTTTCAGTCATGTTCTTATTAGTTAAATGCATTTCTGATATTGATCACAACTAGAATGTTATGATTGGAGATCTTTTTCTTCAGTCCATACTTCACAACTTCTTTCACTCCATTATGATTGATATAGAAACTTCTTAAATTCAACACTTCAAGAAGTTTACCATTAAACAACTTATTAAAATTAAAACTACTAACACAAATTAAGGCAAGTACTCGCCACTTGTTTTAAATATATTCCATTATTAAATTTTGTAAAAACAATTCACCTTCTAATAAAAATTTATATTCTTTTATATGAAAAAATTAAAAATTTATCTAAAATCTTATCTCTTAGATTTAAAAATTTATTCTCAAAATTTGAACATTATTTATCTTATTTTTTTAAAAAAATTATAAATAAATTTCTACTTTCTTTTCTTTATTATTTATATTTATTCAATAAAAAAATGATAGAATACAAATTTATATCATTTATCGTGAACGCGAGGGCCGGTATTTGCACGTAGCCTGCGGTAAGCTGTTTAAGCCCTGCACTATACCTTCCTTTGTGGGTAGAGCTTGGAAGGAAGCGCAATGGCTTCTGCCGCCCTGCCATTTATTCATTTCTCGACTTTCCAATTGAAGCCCTCGAAAATTTCCCCAAATTTCTGCAGATGTGAACTCAAACCCCAATCATCCTCATCACCAGATGCAAACAGCGGTGCAGTTCGCCGGCTGCCCACAAACTACACGTCAGTCAAGCTGTTCCAATCCCTGAAAAAGGAAAATGATCCTTTGAAGGCCTTCACAATCCTTCAAGAGGCTATAACCCAAAAGGGGTGCACTCCCCACCCTTCAGAGTGCGAATTACTCATTAATCGCCTGGGCAGGGCAGGGCATTTGGAGCAGATGCGGGATGTTTTGAGGTTAATGAGTGAGCCAACAGAGAAAGCTTTCTGCAGCATCGCTATGAGCTATGCCAAAGCACACATGGTCGACCAGGCCCTTGGAGTCCTCGACGAAATGGAGGTAGCACGACTCCCACCCACAACCAAAATCTTCGAAATTTTGCTGAATTTTCTTATAACTGAAAACAAGTTTACTATGGTGGAATCACTCTATTCACAAATGAGGTCTGCTGGGATCCAACCAGATGTTATTACCTTCAATACATTGATCAAGGCCCAATGTAAGGCTGGCGAAATGGCTTCTGCGTTGAGTATGTTGAAATATATGTCGTCCGACTTTGGTTTGGTCCCCGATGAAGTAACATATAATGCCCTTACGGCTGGGATTATTCAGGGGGATAAGATTGAAGAACCTTTGGAGTTATTGAAGGGAATGGAAAATGAATGCACTCCTAATACTGTGACTTACAGAACGCTAGTCAATGGGCTCTGCAAGCAGGGAAGAAAGGATGAGGCTGCTAAACAACTGGAGGAGATGCGTGAAAATAAGTTTATTCAGACGGATAGGATGGAAGAGGCTTTGGAGCTTTTGAAGAAAATGAAATCAAATGGGTTCACTCCTACTACTGCGACTCTCAATACACTAATAAATGAGATTTGTAAGCAAGGTACATTTGAGGAGGCTGTTAAGTTTATGGAGGAGATGCGTGGATGTGGGTTCTATCCAAATACTGTGATGTTCACTACAGTAATCAATGGGTTCTGCAAGCAGGGAAGAATTGAGGATGCTACCAAGCTTCTAGAGGAGATGCGTGGAAGCGGGCTCTCCCCAAATACTGTGACTTTCAACACACTAATAAACGGGTTTTGCAAGCAAGGAAGAATTGAGGAGGCTGTTAAGTTTTTGGAGGAAATGCGTGGATGTGGGTCTTACCCAGATACTGTGACTTTCACTACACTAATTAATGGGCTCTGGAAGCAGGGAAGGATGGAGGAGGCTGTTAAACTTCTAGAGGAGATGCGTGGAAGTGGGCTCAGTCTAGATGCCGTAACTTTCAATACAGTAATCAATGGGCTCTGCAAGCAACGAAGAATTAAGGAGGCTGTTAAACTGCTGGAGGAGATGGTTGAAAGTGGGCTTTACCCAGATACTGTAACATTCAATACACTAATCAATGAGCATTGCAAGCAGGGAATAATGGAAAAGGCTGTTGAACTTCTGAAGGAGATGCGTGGAAGTGGGCTTTACCCAGATACTTGGACTTTTAATACTTTAATCAATGGGTTTTGCAAGCAGGGAAGAATGGACGAGGCTGTTAAGTTTCTGGAGGAGATACGTGGAAGTGGGCATTACCCAAATACTGTGACTTTGAATGTGTTAATCAATGGCTTCTGCAAGCAAGGAAGGATGGAGGAGGCTGTTAAACTCCTGGAGGAGATGGGTGATAATGGGCTCTACCCAGATATTGTAACTTTCAGTACACTAATCAATGAGCTTTGCAAGCAGGGTAGAATGGAAGAGGCTGTTAAACTTATGGAGGAGATGCGTGGAATTGGGCTTAAACCAAATACTATTACATTCAATACGTTAATCAATGGGTTTTGCAAGCAGGGAAGAATGGAGGAGGCTGTTATGTTTCTGGAGGAAATGCGTGGAAGTGGGCATTACCCAGATATTGTGACTTTCATTATGCTAATCTATGGGTTCTGCAAGCAGGAAAGAATGGAAGAGGCTGTTAAGTTTATGGACGAAATGCGTGGAAGTGGATTTGATCCAGATATCAAGATTTTCAATACAATAATTAATGGGTTCTGCAAGCAGGAAAGAATGGAGGAGGCTGTTAAGTTTATGGACGAAATGCGTGGAAGTGGATTTGATCCAGATATCAAGACTTTCAATACAATAATTAATGGGTTCTGCAAGCAGGAAAGAATTGAGGAGGTTGTTAAGTTTCTGAAGGAAATGCGTGGAAGTGGGCTCTATCCAGATACTGTGACTTTCAATACGATCTATAATAGTTTTGCAAGCACGAAAGAATTGAGGAGGCTGTTAAGTTTCTGAAGGAAATGCATGGAAGTGGGCTCTATACAGATACCATGACTTTCAATACAGCAAGCAATGGTTTCGCAAGCAGCGAAGAATTGAGGAGGCTGTTAAAGTGCTGGAGGAGATACAAGAATATGAGGTCTAAATGGGCTCTATCCAAATACGGTGACTCTCACTATGCTAATTAATTGGCTCTGGAAGTGTCAGAACTCTACTTATTGCCTAAATATCAATAATATTGGAAAAATTATTTCTATTTTATATTGTCATCAATTTCAAATCTTTGTTATGAACAATATTAAAATATTTATAAGCTTAAATTTTTTTTTTTTTGGTCGATAAAAGGCCGAAGCCAATAATTTTATTCATAAAATAATAGAGTACAATACCCCCGCTCAGTGGAGGCGCTGGTAGGAAAGAGCGGGGTCGAGAAAACCTCCAGCCTTGCATGGGACCGAAGTCCGGATACTAATACAAAAAGAATCTACGGGGGCATTCCCCCTACTTTTAGTTTACTTTACAATAATTCAACATAAGATATCTTCTTAAATAATGCCATTCTTTTTCCATTTTTTCTTTTTTTCGCATGATTATGATCGCATGTTTCCCTTCCTTGCCGCTCTTGCATAGCCCTTGGTGTTATGCGCTCTTATCCCTGAACTGATATCATCCCGTATTGTTGTCTGTCTATCTGCAAAGATATCTTGAAAATTTATAAGCTTAAATTAGTGGTGGAACAATAGGAGAGTTATTGTAACACATATTTTGATAGAGATAGGCGGAAGGAAAATCAAATGCAATAATTTCTTATAGACTTTTTATTCTTGGGATTTCTGCTACCTTGAAACGTGGGAATGTGGGTTTTAAAAAAGAGAGATTCCAATTGTTGCATGGTAACAAGAGTAGTGGTAGAGGGAAAGGCGTCTTCTTATAAGGAGAGCTTTATGTGATTTCTGCATGTAATTTAGTGGGACTTTAATTCTCAACCGTTTTGCATAGGTGTTGGAAAAGAGAAAAGAAAAGAAAGTTGAACTTAAAGAGACAAGAAGAAAACTCTGGGAAAAACACTATCATGCGCCCTTATTTAGTGGAGAGAATAAAGTGAAAATGGAGGGAGTTGGGGGGATTCGAATCCTAGATTTAGTACAAGGACATCACTTTGCTATTCACCCCAGAGTTCCATGACTCGCTGTGAGTCATGCGAGTTATGATGACTCGTGGGTCAGGTAGTCCATGGCGGGTTTTCATGACCCATGGACATGACTCGACGAGTCATGGGTCATGACCCGCATGACTCGCGAGTCATGCGAGTCATGCC
>MU223894.1:400062-416107 GCA_018584345.1 Thuja plicata
CAAAAGGTCGAGTGCAAGCTACCTTCCTATCAACAGCGGCACTTCATGTTTTTCATGTTTCAATGAGTTCAAGGGGAGCGGGGGCAGGGGAGGAGGGAATAGATTGGGATTGGCTTTTGATTCAACGAGCATTATCCCGCCCATCCGGCATATGCATTATGCGTAAAGTATTCGTCTTGACCGAAAGCCCCACAATATAGATTCGAGAGGGCCCCCCAGTAAAGCACTAAAGATTGGATAGGATCTTGGAGAAGTCCACGCACTCCAAGCTATCTAGAATGGAATTAATAATTATATTTGAGTTTTTTTGTATTGTTTCTGATCCATCTGTACGTAACCTGCGATTCAGTGATCAGTAAGGTCTGTTCATCGAGATTTCGTGCAGTGTTTGTGATCCATCAGTACGCGACATGTGATTCAATAATTGGTAAGCTCATTTCAACAAATCCATTTTGAACATATCCTGCTATGATGGCGTTTCATTAGACCACATTTATTTGAGGCATTTAACTTTTTCCAAATATGCACTGATAGCTGCCTGGATCATGATGACTGAATTTACTTCCATGCTTTTATTAGCATTATCACCATTTTCAAAAGCATCACTGACCCTTGTTTCTGTTGTCCATGGTGTCACTGTAATTTCTGCATTTACTGGAGTATTCTCCATCAACATTGAGAGGGTAATCTTTTCTGTGCTCACAGTCATGTCTTGCTTTTCCTGCTCATTAACTAACCCCTTCTCATTTCTCTCTGCACTTGGGGATGATGTTTCATTTACCACAGTGGTTCTAAGCAACCGGTGATGAGAAGCTCTTTTCCAGAAACTCCATCTACTCTTAGAAGCATTCTTCTGGTTGTATATTAAAAAATAACAACAGTTCTCCCTCAGAAAAGATCAAAACAGAGTTTCACAACCCATATTAATAAATAATTTAATTTAATCTTCTAATTTCTTAAATCAATTGTAATTATTTTAATTTTGAATTGAATTCTTATTTAAAATATTTTAGTCAAAATCTTAAACTTGCTAAACGCAGTTCTTTCTTTATCCTGGGTTATCAATGAAACTTACTGGTTTCTTTATTAAGATTATCTCCACTTACCCCTCATTACACCAAATTATAGGGAATATGGGAGTGGAAGGATGGGATGTGGAGAGAAGGCGGCACAATTTTCGGGAGTGATAAGGAGTTATAGCTGTTCAAAACTTAACTATAAAAAGGAGGGGGGCATTCCTTAAAAAAGAATTAATTTTTGTCTGGCAGAGGAGATTGAAACAAGCAAGCTGTAAAATTGATGAAAATTAACCATGGAAGGCCATTTTCACAGTTTTCTTATCTTCTTTCCTTCGGTGGATTTGTATTTAAGCTTACAAATAGCCAAGATTTGGAGAAGACCGTTGTCTTAGCTGGAAGAGAGACTCAAAAAGCAGAAGAAAATTTAAATGCCAAAGGGGTAGGATGCATGTCAATCTATAAAACCCTTAGAGGAACGATTTAAGGGAAGCAGAATCTGGTAAGGAGGAGGACGATATGGGGTTTCAAGGCATGAATAATTTCAAATTTATGCATTTGAAGATGCGTCAAGATACGAAATCAAAAGGATTGTTGGCTTATCCTTGCAGGAAAAGGTATGTTATCTAATTTGATTTGGTTTAGCGTGGAGAATGTTTAATTACAAGGGTCTCGAACGGTTAATGATAATAGAGGCATATTGATAATAAGAGGATTGGATGTATATTTCTTGATTCTTCCTTTTAGGTTCCAGACCTATAATTTTCTATCCATTGAAACTCTACATGCAACTTCATTCTATTAATGGATATGTCGTAAATTTGTGCTTTGGAATTCATCATCATTTCTCTGTAGGTATTGAATATCAAATTTCATGGGTACCAACCCCACTGCCTTTAAAATTCCATGCAACTTATAACATGTGAATTTGGAATCATACTTGAACTTAGTAAAGTATATGGTTCAAGAAGAATTGTTCTGTGATGGAATTTTTACAGGGTCAATTATGAATATTTGTTGTTTTCTGCTGCTTTCTTGTAATGTTAGCGATCCTTCTTTAAGTAATATGCAATCTTAGTAATCTGGAAGGTCTTTTAAATCCATTTTTAATATATATATATATTTATATATATATATATCCCGGAATGATATATATATTGCTCTATGGGGTTTGGTCGTATGAGAAAATCAATCAGCAATATCTTTGTGTTATGGGGCCACGCTGTAAGCACCCACAACAATTTATTGGTAGTTTCAACATTATTGGTGCGCTTAAATTTTTATTATGAGTATGGACGGAGATCTTTGAAATAGTGTCTACTTTTCTGACAAATATTTTGACCTTTAAGTTGTTAGCCTCCTATCTAGAAATAGAGAATTGAGTTAAGATGAATTAAATGGGTATACTCTTGGAAGTCAAATGAAACACATATGAGCATTCGAGGGTTTGTTTCTTCTGAATATTCTGTCATTTGACGTCTATCAAGAAAATAGAGCTATCGGAAACAGTCTGAGAATCAAGTCTGCTAAATTTCAAATGTTACTAAGAAAAGATTTAAAATTTATAACTTTGTGGTCATTTAAGATTAAAAGACTTTTCCGTATACTTATCATATGTTGTGCTATTAGTTCCTGCCACGGCATGAAACTATTGTCGAGGCTAAAACGATTAAACAGTGATTACTCCTTTCGTGTTCAACCAATCAGCGTTGAGATTTTTTAAGGTTAGTTTTATGTTTGCTATTTCTATAAGTGAAATTGCATATTTTTTAACATAAATATTTAAATCATGGTTTCTGGCACTCTACTATTGGCTGTATTGACGGTTGCAGAGTTGAAGAAGGGTTTGTATTTTTACGATGGGAGAGAACACACGATTAGCAAGGCAAGCAGCAAAACAAAGGTCTTGGTATACTCGTTTGTGGATGTTCAGGTCCTGCTACCCTGCACCAGTCTCTCTGCTGTTGCACAGAAAAACACTACGCACGGTTTCAGAGGAGGGAGCCGGTAAAATAGGCTATGAAGCATGAGTCCAGAAACAGTTGGCAATTAAGGACATCACTTTGTTGCATGTAGTGAGAGTCGAGATGTAGCCAGCTTCAGTTGACGCTATCTCATTGATCTAAGCGTCCATGGCAGTAAAAGAGGAGAATGTTTGGATATATATATATATATATATATATATATATATATATATATATATATATTTCCAAGATTTTTAATTTTATCAGCAAGTATGGACGTATGAATCTCTGCAGCTCCAGCTCTCTCCAAATCTATAGGATACCTCTCTCCAAATCTAGCCAGCAGTTCAATTTTGCTATTTCTCTTGTTCCACAAATGATCGTTTCTGGGGAGAGTTCAGACGATGCGGTTGTCTAGCTCGGAAGCCCCAAAGTTAACGAATTTTTGTTTTGAGATTTCTTTCGATCTGTAATTCAAATTCAGCTTTTTGCTGTTGGCTCCAGTTTGGATTCAAGCTAGGATCATTATTTATTTGGTCTTTTACAGTTGTGATCCCTAATCTTGAATTGGCAACAGTATCATTATTTATTTGGTCTTTTACAGTTGTGATCCCCAACTTGAATTGGCAATAGTATCATTATTTATTTGGTCTTTTACAGTTGTAATCCCCAATCTTGAATTGGCAATAGTATCATTATTTATTTGGTCTTTTACAGTTGTGATCCCCAATCTTGAATTGGCAATGGGATCAGGTGAAGCTAATTATTCCATATTTGCTTTTGAAATCTTAATTTAAAGCATTTTTGTGCTATTTCTGTAAAAAGAAAACATTTTTTTGTAAATAAAAATCCTCCAGATGTGTCACCATGGAGGTGATTCTTCCATATGTATTTTTGCCTCAAATGACTTTGTGATATTGGCTAGGTTTGAATCTGCTGTTTGTGAAAAAATCTTCAAATATATCAATGAGGCAATTGTTCCATTTCTTTGCTTTTAAATGATTATGTGGTGTTTGTCTTCAAATGAACCAGCAGTTTGTGAAAAAAAATCCAAATTTATCAATATAAGGAGCATTATTCTCCATGTTTGAAGTAATTCTTCCATTTGATTGTGGCTTTGCATTTCTATTATATTTAAATGTCTAAATCCTTCCACTTGCAAAAATACTTACATTTTGCAGTATAGGCACATTTAGAAGAGGAACGATCATAACTAAGATTAAAATAAGGTTTTGCACAGTATGTCATATAAAACACTGTTAACTTATTAAAAATGATTTGTTTCACAGGAATGACGGGTAGTGGAAATACCGCTGTAGAGATATTTTGTTTGAAGCTTTGGATTCCTATATTTTTGACAGGTTTGGTTGAACAAATAGCTATAATTTTATACCAACTTTGTTATAATCCTTGTTTGTAATTTGTTTACTTTGCAAATTGCTTAGCACTACTTGGTTCTCCCCTTGATACAAAACACATGTTGGGGTAATGTTCTGTTTCTGTTTGCAAATACTTGAGCATAGCATCATAAGACAACTTCATTTGTCTAGAAGGACTTTTGGATGTATTCCACTATTTCATGGAGACACAACAGGACATCTTTTAGAATTTAGTGGCTTCTAGAAAGTCAATAAAATGGAACTCTTCTACACACAAATATGATATGCATTATTTCAATATGCTATTCTGATTGATTCACAAATATGATATGCATTATTTCAATATGCTATTCTGATTGATTGTTGTGGCTGCGATATTATCTATTCATATTGCAATTAAATTTGAATGAAGTGACAGCTCTGTTAGGAAAATGAGATGCTTCAAACATTGGCTTCTAACAGACTAAGGCATAATTTGTATAATTATGACATTTGATTGGGGATTTTGGGCTTTATTATAGATGTCATTAAAGTCCTTTTGTTCAATTTACTTTCGAAAATTCATGGATTATGGCAACACCGATATATTAGATATTCATTCAGCTGAATTTTGGGCTGATGATGACTCTTGTAGCTTGCGAGGCCTCTTACAGGTTTGCAGAACTTGGTATTGATGATTAATTCTCACCGCACCACCTTCTGTCTGCACGTGTACTCCATTCCCTTTTCCCATCTCTTCAATGTTTTGGATTGCGGGCTTATAGATTTTTTTTTCTTTTAAATGTTTGTCACTCTCCTGCATAAACTGTGATTAAACAAATTTTTAACAGCCAATAACATTGCTCAATTTTTTTGAGCTTAATTTTAATGTTATCATTGATAGAAAAAGATGATAAAATTTTAACAAATAACTGTAAAATATTAACTTTGGCCGCTCTCGTTGGTTGAATCAGAGGCATTCCAATTTTCAATACAAGAGAAGGCATGAATATCAAGGCAGGGCCAACAAAATAGAGGTCTTGGAATTCCTGTCTTTGCAGGAAGTTGCAGTTAAATGTTAACAGTTGGAAGACTGACGAATGCCACATGGCCTAAATTGTGTAGTATTAGAAATACAGTTTTGCATGTACTGTATAAACAATCCACATACATTGTTTATGTTTCAACATTTTGCATATAGGTCGAGCATACTCTGCCTCTTCTTTGTTGCTTCTTTTGTGCCCAGACCTATAGAAGGAAGTCTGGCTAATAAAGGATTCTATTTTTATGACATAGCTTGGAGAATTTTGTTTGATTCATGTCACCTCCTTGTATGAACTGCTACACTTTTGGCAGAATTCCTTTGCCATACAAGATATTTTTTTAGGCAAAGAAAAAAAAATACTAAACTTAACCTTCAAATGTAAATAAAAGAAATTTTAGTACAATATATTATTCAATCTTTTTTCCTCATCCTTATCTAGCCTTTCCCAAAATATAGCACAACTCAAGGCCCTCTTTCTCGTCTTCAGAGAGTTTTCACTTTAAGTGAAGGGTTTTAATATCTATGTTTACATTAGAGTGTATAGATTGAGCATTTTTTTTTAGTTGCAGGATGGACTAAAAGTGGCAACCAGTGGCTGCTTTTTAAGCAACAGATGATAGACAAAAATGTTCAGGGTTTTGGGGCATGTGCTCGAAATTGAATCTGGTTTTTGGTTTCTGTTCAATTTATTTTGTTGTATGATGAATTCTTCATGTTAAACCAATCCACTCTTTGTTATTTGCTCAATGAAGAAAGATCTTTTCCACCAAATTCTATGGTAACCTAGTGCTTATGTAACTTTTTAAATTTCTATGTAATTCTGTGCAAATTAAAATTTCTATGCTTATGTAATGTTTTGATGTTTTAATTTTCTATCATAATGTTTTAATTTTCTTAAATCCGTTTGTTGAAATGCAAATGTCAAATAAAAAAACATTTGCAAATTCAATTAGGATATGAAGGTTTAGACAATTATGCCATCTAAATTTGGCAGGAAAGATTTCTTGACTTTATTGATATGGAGCATTATTGTGATTCAAAGTTAGAGCAATTCTGCAGAGAGTGAAATCTACTTCCCCTTTTCTATTGCCACAACCTAGATATTTAAAGATTACTGGCTTTGTAGGACCCTTTTGTTGCGTCTTTATGAGCCTATGAGGTAACATGAAGCGTGAAACCATTAAAAAACAAGGGCTACGTAGGCGCAGCTGGAGTCCCTGCCTAGTGTTTGAAGTTATGTAGTTGCACAGTGATGTTCAGAAGTGTTTGAAGTTGTGTAGTTGCACAGTGATTCATAACCCGTTCCAGTTGATTCAGCACATTTCGCCTCTTGGCAGCTTCCTCGGTTGAAATCATTTCTTCGACACCTAGAAATTGGAGGGCAGATAAGGATCAAATTAAAGGAACAAACAGACACACAGAGCAAATGAATATAATTGTGTACATTGAGAAAACATAGTTGTTTTCTTACTGAATTACAGAATTATCTCTCACATGCAATGGACATCTGAAATGATATCAACAGAGAAAATTTTCATTGCAATACCATTGCAGGGAAAGACAGACGATTGACAACATAAAATAAGGGCTGCTATCATTTAGGATAGATATTTTTCTAGTCTGAATAAAAAGTGATTCAAAATCTGCACCGAAGATCATCTTTTCCTCTTTTCTATATGATTTTCCGTCCAAATATAAGCCTCACTTCGGACAATCTATTAAAAAACTTGACCAATGGAAAAAATTCTCAAATTTATATTAGCCATAAGAGGGTACACATTACGAATAGTCCCATAGAATTCTTTTCTCGTTCACTAGATTACACAGGACAAATATAGAAAGTGATATACCAAAACTGGAGAAACACATAGTTGCTTCCTTTCTGAATTACAGAACTCTCTACCAAAGGCCTGGCATATTGTTGAATATGCAATGAACATTTGAAATGACAACCATTGACAGACTCCAAGCAATAAATAAATATTATTTTAAGATAAATCAAAATATACAACTTACCATTTAAAAATAACAATATTATTTCACTCTCTAAATTTCTCAACATAAGTTCTTCATGCTCCAGTAAATATTAAATGCTCCGCAGTTAATTTAATATGCTAGGCACGCCAGGATTATTCAACCCTAACTGTAGATAAACTTATCATATGCCTCTGTTTAGAATATCCAGGCAGTGTTTTGTAAAATTTAAATATACAAGATCTCCAAGGTCCCATTGAAAGAAAGGATTGAAATGATTTCAAAGTACTTTGCCATGCCAATAGAGCAAATTCATTGCAACGATTCAAGTATCGATGGGTTCAAAATTGCAGTGACACTTCGCATCAAGAATACAAAATTGTGTTGAGTTCGCTTTGACCAGATAGCTATTAAAAATCTCAGGCAATAGATCTGGTGTTCATCTTGTTTTAATTACCAAACAGGGTAATCAGACACCCTTATAAAAAGAACCAAAAAAATTGGGGTTGGGGATAGGGATTGACGCAGGCGTGAAAAGCTCACGAAATCACTTCAAGTCTCCATTTACCAAAAACAACCCACAAACAAAATTTGTTGCAAATTGTGCCTTTCATCTTTATAACTTAAAATGAATGAGAATCTACCTGGATGGCATTCTTACTGAGGTGTGCGTTTGCAGCCTGGAGCAAAGCCATCCGCACTGCTTCCAGAGGAAAAGATGGAAAAGGCTGAAGAATGGCTTCATCTGTGAAGAGTTGAAGATTCAAACACGGGAATCATGTGATGGTTTATTGAAAGCAAAGATGATCGCTTTGAATTCCCTTCCACGGAGATATTTTTCTTCAGAATAGCAGAAGAATAGTCTCGCATCATCTACACTTCACACGAATTCTCCTTCAGGTAATTATCAACCTCAAGAATGGCCTTCTCTCAAAAGAATGGCCCATCCTTATCAACCTTCTTGTTGGTCAATTTATTTTGGTTACTGTTATTGTTCGCTGCACAGACTGGTTTCAATGGAAATAACCTCCGTATCGATGCAACACTAGCTATCACCTGTAAAAAAATAACATTCTGTCTCATTTTCTAGCTTAAACTAAACTGAATTTTAATAAAACTTTTTCATAGTGTGTGTGAAGTTCTTCAAAATTTACCCACCTGTCCTGCATGTATACGAAATGTGGAAGCTCAGATTGCACGTTTAATAGCTGCACAACGCCACAGGGAATCTCCAACAACAGACACATCTGTTAGCCTCTGCGAATTGCCACGAATCCTAGAGCACTATTTTCTTTCGAATATCCTAAGTGCAAAATGAGACGACTACCAGAAAAAATGACCAGAACCAATCCAAAAGCAGAAATTCCATTTAATAAAAATATTGCCCAGACCATAGGATATAAAACATTGGACACAGTTTCCAATGGACAAACTAATAGAAATAATCATCCGATAACATTAGTCTCCTGCCTTAAAGGCAGGAACTAAAAATAGTAATTATCCTCAATTTGTTAGGGATTTCATTTAAGCTTCAAAATGTTGGGTGAATGTAACATGTTAATCAAAATGTTGGGTGAATGTAACATGTTAAAGAGTATCGACTTAAGGCTATGTCCATGCAAACATGTCAAATTGAATTTCATCAAAATTTGATTATCATTCTTAAACCTGCGAATAGTCACCAACATACTAAAAATCTCCTTAGTCCAACCATTTCTGAAATTTAAATAGCAAACGAGAAGGTTTGATAATCATTCTAAACTATTTATATCTTCTCCTTCCTCTATTTATATCTTCTCCTTCCTCCCCTCCTTACTGCAGCTCTTGTTTAGTATAATATAAATGTATCTAGTGTTATAGGGACACACGAACTTTACATATATTTGTATATTTGTATCCATTTTTAGTATGCTATAAACAAAGTGTCATTGTGAGTGTGGTAACAAAACCACCTCAAGTCTGCTTGTGAAAGTTGATAAAGGTTTTGTAAGGATTCAACTTAATTTGTATGTTCAAGTTGAACAATCGAGTTTGACTTTCTTAAAATATATTGTCAATATTCAAGCTTGTGAATTTTGTTCTATGGTATATATACTCATTTTCCAAGTACACAAATATTTTTTAATCGACAAACATTTGTAGCTAATTCTTAAAGCTGTGTTACTGCCCTCACTATGTTTTCCTATTCAAACAATCCATGTACCTTGTCTCTGCTAACACATTTTGCCATCTCAAGTTTATTCAATTACTATGCATTTTGTCATTGTAGAAAGTTGTTAGAAATTAAGACTGTTCTTCCTACCTTTGGCAGGAACTTCGCTGCCTTTGCAGCCCTTGTTTCTATAGTTTCGTAAAGTTTGTACAAAGCTGCGATCAGAGACTAATCTTGCTTTTATTTCTGAAATTTGAGTAACTTTTCTCTGTCAATCCAAGAACCTTAATTGTAAGTGTTATTTAAGTTAATTCCCGCCTTATTAATTTTATGCTCTTTAAGTTGACCTTAATTTCTCAAATTATGTTATCATGGTATATTGGAGCATAGAGAGATTGTATATCAATTTTAAGATAGTTTTGGGTATCTACTATCTTTCAAAGTTAGAAGTATAGTAAAGGAGGTTGCCTCTCCATCTCATATTGGAAATAAACTTCTATCCAAAAGAAATAGGTATCATGGAAACATATAGAGATGACTGCATATTATACTAAATGTTTTCTTATTTTGTCGGAAGTCTTGGGGCTATCCTGTATACAATGGGAAGAATAGTATCAAGAACTTAGAAAGTAAGATACGATGGTTATCTAAGGGAACAATATGACGGTACACTAAAGACCTAATTTTGATTTGCAATAATGCCTAAGAATTTATGATTGAAGGTTTTTATTTTTGAACTTATTGTAATTTAAAATATTGATTTTATCTATATTGCTTTCTTGACTCTTTGGAGATGCCATGATAGGCATGACTTGATGAAATGTTCTTTTGTTTTGAACTATCATAGATAGATATGGTTTCATAAATGATTGCACTTGTATGTATTTTTATGCCTATATCTACCATGTGTATTGTTGCATGGTTAGAATTGTCACATTCTTATGTAGGCATTGTATGATTGTGAGGGTTTTGGCGAAATTTTATATGGTTGAAGTAAATTGATGTTTGTCTATGCCGATGCATGCGTGATTGATTGCAGTATTGTGAGCTCCTTAGGCTAAGATAAATTCATGTTATATTTAAAATGTGGATGAGATAGATTTGAGACTTCAACATGTTGATCAAGAAAGCGTTTTTGCTTCTATTTTTATATTTATGACATAATCAGCTGATGTATCTATGATGTTACGATAATGGTATTAGAATGTGGTTATTTCACACTTCACAATTCCATTACTCCTATCAGATTTTTCTTTGTTAGACCATCTCTAGCTAGGCTGGGTATCTTTCATGTCAGGAAAGATTCTGGGGAAGCGTAACTGCTTTGTGGTAGGGTAACTTGAGGGAAAAAAACCCAGCCACACAAGAAATGACACTTTATTAATAAATAATAGAGATTTGTGTACAATGCTTCAAACTGAACCAACAATCCATCTACTACACACAGAACCAACAATATTATGCGTGTCTAACAGGCAACCAATGCACAAGGCAAAGAAATATATAGAAGACTTGATTCTTCATCTTCGAAACTGAAGACTCTTTACATTCCAAGCACAAGTCTGTTCATTTCAAATGGATGTCTCTTCACATCTCCATGCAAGTCTTTTCAATTTCTAAATGCAAGACCCTTCGCATTTCTTGGACAAGTGATTCGCCTTCAGGAGAAAGATAACTCCCGACGCTATATAACATCAACAAAATGCACTCAGTATATTTGTGTGAAACAAGTGTCTGGACTTCCTGTCAGGGAGGTCTTCACATTTAGTACATTACAATTCATTGTAATCGACCCACTGGTCTATTGTAAAGATATATCCATTCTTATGTTAGACTAGTCGATGACTCTTGTACTATTCCTTTTGTCCACTGTAATCCAAAGTATCTTATTTAGTCTATTCCTTGCATTCTTGGTGTATTCAATAAGTTGGTCGAAATCTCTTCTCAGTTTGTAGCTATTGTTTTCTACCGGTTTATCGATATCGTTATTGTTTTTGATGTAATAAATCATGTTAGAAGAAACTATTTATTATTGATTTAATTTAATTGCATATCTATTGTCGACTTGTGACTTACTTTGCGACCTTGTGTCTATTTTGGGTAATTAAAACCTCAACGACATGATGAATTGAATGGTGAAATTACTTTGACTTGTCGATATGTTTCTTCGACTCTTGACCTTAATAAATGACCTTCCATGATTTTTCGTTATTTGCTTGGGTGGCTATGTTGTCGGAAATGCGTCTTTACACAGAGACAAATTAGTTAATAACAAAATACATATGCAAAGTTTCAAATTTCATTATTCAAAAGCTTTGTTCAAACTTCAGTTTAACATTGGTCAACATGAGCAAATTCAAGATTTTAAAAAATGAACAATTTTAATGAATATTTAACAGCTTTATTTAGACTGGGAAATAACTTGAGCAGAAAACATTTTGAAATTACTCCTTTACATGCTGTTTCTCGATTTCTCTTCTTGCAAATATGCTTAATATTCAAGAACAAAATTTCCATGTGCCTAACATGGTTTGTAGGTATTGAACATAAGAAACGAATGCACAAGTTATTGTTTCAAGAGCTGGCAATTTGCACGTCCTAACAAAGAAGCTAATGTTCAAACTCGAGGGGATTGAGAAAATTTTATTTTATTTAAAGAACGGAAGGCAAGATTGGAAATGAAACAGAAAACTTCAATAATATATCAGAAACAAAAAAAACTAAAATGGTTATATTCTTCCTCAGTAAAAAAATCTTGGATGGACCCAGGGAGATTGATCTAACAACTTAAGGCTCTTTTCAGTCTTACTTTTCTTTTCCTACACGCACACACCTATATGTATACACACATAATTTAGATTGCATTCTTATATCTCTAGGGGTTAAATTATGCCAAATAGAGGGTGTGATTCAATAATAGCATATGATAGCATAAAATGATCCTTTTCAAATTAGTAGTTTACAACTTTTAAAAGAATAATTGATAAAATTGAGCAAGATCTTCACGAGGTTGAATTGTTTTTAAATTTATTATATTCTATTTAAACTAGAATACCATCTTGGAAAGTGTTTTACTTCATTTTATTATTTGTATATTAATTAGAGAGTCTATTTGGATTATGTTAGACTTTTGGATAACACTAAAATTAAGAAAATTAAACCAGTGAAGTTAATCAAAAGTTAAGATTTATGTCTATACCTATATTGTCGCAAATTTGCACCTTAGTGTAATTTGCCATTCTGTAATGTCACCTTAGCCTACTACTTAATTTCCTTCTCACTCGTTTGCGCTCACTCATCCTACTTTGTAACTGCCCGTTCAGAATCTCGGCCACGTAGCCTGGATGACACAAGACACGTGCGTGCCATGGAGCACGCACTCATCCGTGAATCTACAGACATGCAGACTGTCGTTGGAGAGTTACAAACTACCACCTTGCAATTGTAACACACGATTCCACTGCCCACTGATTCCTAGATTCAAACTCTAGCATTATATGCCCAATTTTGAGCTTCATTTAGTCTTCTTCACGATCTTGGCATTCTTCCCCACACATCCTACACACTTCACTCACTTTGAGCTCTCTTCTCAAATTTTTCATACTTGGTGACTTTCATCTCATCTCACGTTTTGGCATTCATCGGTTGTCCTTGTCTTCATCTCATCGAGCTTGGCTCGTTGTGGTGAAGGGGACTTATCTACACTCTCGTTTTATGTCTTTTATAGCATATCATATATCAAAATATAACAAGCATTAAAGAAGAGGAGAATTTGCCTGAGATTCGTTAATAAAAGAATGAAAGCAGTGGGTCAATGTCAGCAATGAAGCTGAACTTTCTCATGGTGCCTTCGCCTTTGCCTTCGCTTCCTGCCATGTAGGGAATTCTTTTATTTAAATAAATACACAACACAAACCAATAGATGACCAATCTTAGTGTTATCTTAACACTGAGAGATCCATCACATGAATTTACAACTGCTGCTTACACTATCACTTTTTCAAAAGTTCTATCAAAGTCAGATATTAAATTCTAAAAAAATAGAATAGCTAAGCCTTAAACTCTCTTGCACTGTTCTTGATCCGAAACATTGATGTAAAAAATTCTCAGACAATCATATTCAAAAATATTCAAAAGCTACACTACATGTTCATATGGAAATCTTATAGCATTGATAGCTAAACCAACCAAAAAGTTCAGGAAATCTATCAATATCTTTCAATATTATGGTTGTTCATTTGATCTTTGGGGTTATCTATCACTATTATCGTGTCTATTTGGTTGCTAAGGAGGTGGAAATGCCAAAGCAAGGATTTGACTGAGGTAGGTCTCCAAACAACCACCCCAACATTTGTTTCCGTGTGTGCAGGTCTGTGGAGAAACAAGTTTGAATCATTTACTTCATTAACCATTGCTCTGGGTGTAACCTCTTTCCTCATCTCTGTGTTGTATGGTTTAGTTATATTTTTCATCATATTTTGTCTTTGCATTCGGTTTTAGTTATATTAGTTTCTTGTCATTTTATCATTCTATTAGTTTTCTCATTTTCTAAGCCGATCTATGTACCCTATCTGTAAGGGACGAATGTGCGTTGTGCATTCGTCCCACATCCGCGTTGTCATCCTCGACCCACGCTGGTGTCCGAGGCAGTGAGCTTACAGAGTTCAGCACTTGGTCTTCGTAGTGTGCTCTGTCGGTTTCCATAATCAAAACATTTATATCTGTTATTCTCTTTAAGTTATTTACATTTATTTGTGTTTGACATCCTAATCTCTTTTACTTCATTTGCTTGCACTTAATATCTTAGCTCGACAAAAACTCCATCACACTCAGTGTCTTGATCCCCTAACTCACCAGAGCACTAGTAGAAGTGAGGTGGCGCAAGGTGGAGTTCATCCTTTGGGACTTTAATCGGGCTTGAGGTTGGTGAATTTTTTTCCTTCTCTACAATACCTAAATATTCTTAGACAACTTACAACTCAAGTTTCTTATTTAGAAACCCTAAGATGAAGATGTTCTTATCTCTAACTCTTATAGGTAAAAAGCTATATGAAATAAAATGTTAGCTATGATGTTATGAGCAATGGAAACAATTTTCTCTTATGCACTTAAGTTGGGTAAGACATTAGAATCCTCATGAGCATGGGTACCAAGACTAGCCAAGGGGACAGTTAGATTCCTTTGCATTTTTTTATCTAATGTGGATATTGTTCTTAATATTAAAGAACTTATATAATGGATGGGACAATGGTAACTCAAAGATGATTACGAGATAGTTCATATCTTGGAAGTGTAGATGGAAGCCTACATTATTCATAATGAGCATTACATTCTTTGCATGTTTATAAGAGCAAGTCATGATTCATTGTGAATTGAGATGTGTTAGATTTGAGTGTAACAAGCTTATTAAGGAGATGTTTGATCTTTTCTCAATCTTATCATGTATTAATAGACTTAGACTTTTTCATGATGCACACTGCATGTATTGAGAATTCTTGACTTTATGATGATGAAGAAGAAGAAGAAGAAGAAGAAGAATCACTATGTTTTCCATGTGTTTGAGATGGAATTAGATTCTATGAAATGGTATCAAATAGCAATTATTCTTGCTTATTTTCTTCATATGTATGGTATATGCATCTTGTGTGCTCATGATATCATTACATTAGCAATATATGTAGATATGTCAAACTACACCGAATTCCATTACTCTTGTCAGATTTGCATTGTTAGTCTTCCTTGTGTTGGGCTGGGTACTGTTGTGAGGTTTTCACACCATCGCCCCATTGCAAAAGGGGACCCCCTCTTTTGCAGGCAGTAGGAGTAGTGGTCTTAGGTAGTCCTTGTTGGCGACAGTTTTCGAGCCCCTTGGTCTGGCGAGTGAAGTTTGAGAGTTGGGTTTGGGCAATTTTGGCCTGCTGGGAAGTCAAGTCTGTCTGGAACACGGGCAAGAGTTGTGCTAAATCTTTCAGGAATATGGGATAAAACCAAAGGATTCGTGATGAAACAAGTGTAAACCCTCTGAGAATCCTGGTTCCAGCTTCAATTTGATCTTAGAAAGTCGAAATAGATTGTGGGAGGTAGCTCTGCTGAAGGCGTGCTGAATCCTGAAATTTGGCTAAGTCCTGAAATATTTCAAAAACCCCCAAAATCTAGAATCTGCACCTTAAGTACTATGAAGCTGAAACCTATCTCAAACATCCTGGAAGGTATTTATACAAATACAACTTAAAGTATAAGAAATTAAATTAAAACAAACTTATACTTAAATGTTATATTTGTATAAATTCTCTGCCCCTGAGCTAAAATTTGGCTAAGTATAGAAGTACCAGTCTACTCTGTCCAAGGTATGGGCGGATTCCGCCCTCACCTTGGACAGGCTGTCCAAGCTCCCCCTGATTTCTGCCAACACCTAGGGTGCAAACTTTCCCCCCCGATTTGGAGTCAAAGAGGTAAATCGAGTTGAAATGCGAAATTGCAAAGAGTTTGGTGGTTTGAAATGGATTTCGGAAATTTTGAGGTTGATGGACATGGAC
>MU223894.1:431895-457572 GCA_018584345.1 Thuja plicata
CTCAATTCAATTAAGGTTAATACAATCTAGGTAATTCAAAGAACAATTTACATATCAATCACATCCCCCATTTTCATATCTTACATTTTAGTAACATAATCAATTCTAAACAAACAAACATTCAAAAAATCAAATTCTTTATGTTACAAGTAGTAATTGCAAAATAAATATCTTAGCTACATCACGAGTGTGAAATGAGATAGTCGACATTGTAACTGAATTAGTTTATTTGATATATGAGGGTGACTATTTCGAATAGATCCATGTGTCTAGTATTTAAATATTTCTTTAAGTAAACCAAGAAAAGGGAACTATATATTCTATATGATATCGAAATTCATCTGCAATTCAGTGAAGGAATGTTTTAATAAGCAAACAAACTAGTTGAAATTATCTACCAGTCAGATTAAGCTCTGTGCTAGATTGCCTGCCAACTATTTGACAAAATGTCAAGAGTATGATTTGCTTAGAATTGTTAGGAATTTGATGGTTTAATGACGAGGCCAACTTAGGCTCATCACAGTGGTATCAAAGCCCTTTTCTTGCCGTCATGTGGGGTAGGAAGATATACTTGAATGCAGATTTGCTATTATATCTAGAGTGATCAACACTCTTGAGATGGACAGATACAAGCGACTTAGCTCCAAGAGCCGGTGCAGCAGTACACGGAGTAATGAAAGGACAGATACCTTGATGGAGAGACTTAGACTTCATCAGCAGAGGCTGGCAGACAGTCTGTCGGATCCAAAGACAGTGGATAGGGCAGCCAGGTACATGGTTTCTGCTTTTCATAGGCCGTCATCGAGATTGAAGGGTAGGAAGCTTGAGCTTTCCCCGACGGCTGTCCGAGATGTAAATCCACCAATATATAGTATGACACCTACTCTTGTATCTGATGATAGTTAGATGGATGTGCCAACACCAGTGGTAGATTGCAGTACTGAGCTTCAGTGGGTTTAGGCTTTCCGAGTGGTTGCTGCAATTAGTGCGGATACAGTTGATGTCGTAGTTGCCTCTGATGGTCTAGTTTTTCTTAAGGATGGACTTGTTATCGGAGATGTATATGTCAGCTGTTGTGGTGGAGCTTCAGAGCGAGAGGCAGCACCCCTCTCAGGTAGTATAGACGAGAGCCTGGAGCTACCTTGTTGTAGTGTGGATGACATTGTGATACATCAGGAGATGACGACTGTAGTGGATGTCAGTACCACACCCGATTGTATTATCGAGTTAGACAGTGACTCTAGTTCAATTTTCCAGGAGGATACCGCCTTTGAGGATTGCCTCGAGGGGATGGAGACAGATTGTATAGATCAGGATAGCAGCAGTCATGTGATGGGGTTGGTACAGGAGATTCCAATTTTCTCCTGTATGAGGGATGTGAGTATGGATGCCACATGTGATAATGTTAGTACTGAGTTCAAGACAGTAGATATGAACTCATGCCAGCATGACCCAGATTCAGGGGTTAATGCGGAGTCAGTTGAGGTTCCTTTAGGGACACCTGAAGAAGTAGAGCCATTGCTAGCATCTGGGGTTACTTCAGATACCTCTTATATGACTCTCCCAGTAGTGAGCCATGTCTGCAACAGATCCTGGGAGAGGACCCCGAGTTACTGGAGAGTACAGATCGGTCCCAGGATTTGGATTACCCAGAGGATACAGAGGATGAGGCAGCTGAGAGTGTTGAGGAGATAGATTCTATAGCAGCTTCATCATGTACAGAGGAGTTTGACAGAGACGTGTCAGATGCTGATACTTTGTTGGAGGACGCGAGCTCAGCTATCAGTTCACAGAGCTCAACTATCAGTTCACAGAGCTCAGTTGACAGTTCACTGGAAGATAGTGTTGTTGAGAGGAGTACCTTGGATGCCACGTCTATTGGAAGTATGGACAGTATGCCAGAGGTGTTGCATAGAGGACCGACCATTCATAGTCATCATGTGACTAGTCAGTTGAGAGTTAGCAAGTGCGATATTGTTACCACAGTTGAGCATTTTGATGCTGCTCGACAACTGCTAGCTGTTCATGGATGGGGTTCTCCTATGGATGATGAGCGTGGTGGTTGTTACTTGGCCCTTGCAGAGATTCATTCCTTATGGGAGGTTGTCAGGATTCTGAGATGAGATTACCTTCAGTTGGTAGCCAATCGTGATCACCTTGTAGAGTGGGGAAGTACAGCTTATGAGGCACTCTTGGATAGAGAGGATGAGGTGAGTGAGCTTACTCGGGAACTCACAATGACTTCAAAGGATTTAGAGAGAAATCACTTGGCTCTCCAGGAGTCTCAGGCTCAGTTAGCTGAGGTGACTGTGGAACTGGAGCATCTTCATTCTACACCAACACCAGACCCAATACAGTTACAGACTGTGGTGTCTGGTGATCTGATGATGACCATAGTTGGGGTTGTGGGATGTGATGGTGTTGAGGATACATCCCCCCTTGATCTCAGCGTTGGAGGTACATGTTCACTTCCATCGAATACTTGTGTAGTTGAGTTAGACACTGCATTAGAGAGTTGTAGTGTGCCAAACTTTGGGATGGATACTACAGTTGGTAGCAGTTCGTCAGGTGATACAATACAAGATATTGTAGGTAGTGAAGTGGACCGGTCAACATTTAGTGTTCCTATTAATGAAACTACTCCTTTGATTGCTCAGCAGGGAGGCATGGTATTGCCTGAGTTGGTTGTTAGTGATTGCATAGCTGGTGATGATAGGCAGCTGACTACGTCACAATCACCTGATGACCAGTTATGGTTCCGAGGGGAGTAGTTGGATGCTACCTCCTATAGATGTTACTGCCCGGAGTCATTTTTGGATCACCTTCTTGAGAGTTCAGAAATTCGTGAGGGATCTTACTGAGCTTTTGAGGGTGTTCTCATCTAGGGTACAGGTGCAATCTAACGTTTGGTGAGAGAGATTGTAGGTACTTTGACTATGATACTCCCTCACAGAGAGTTTGAGGTTGGGTTTGTTGAGAGGGTCACCCAGGATCCTGTCCAACCTATTTTGCAGAGTTCGAGCTTGGAGCCATCTTTGGGTTCACAACTGGGGAATGATGAGCCGTTGACTGAGAGCAGAGCCTTTTATCATCATTACATGGTGAGCAGTGCCCATTATTTTTCCTTCGATCCTCATGTTGATGAGTTGATGGCACACAGATGTGGATTGGCTCCTAGCCCTTATCATCCGTTATGGGATGGGCTCTTGCCATCAGCAGTTGATGGAAGTTTTGGCTGCAAGTCAGTAGCAGGAGACTTGGAGAGTTACTGTGACTACATAGATTATTCAGAGGGAGGATATCCAGGCCCAGGGATAGTGTGGTACAGAGGTAGTCATCGGTGTTGTGCAGAGGATCTACACACTCAATTCAAATTTGTTGGGTGTGCTGGGGGGGTTCAGTATATCAGGGATCTGAGTCCCCCATACTTCTTGGTTTTTGATGATCCTGAAGCTCACTTCTTTCAGGATTTGGGCAGAGACAGATTTAGTACAGGAGTTTGGGTGAGCGGTTATTTGAGGTCTCTCTACAGGGCTATCCGTTTCACATTTGGGGTGATGCTACAGGAACCTATAGTTTTTGCCAGTAGCAGGGTATACTTTTTTCTGTGGGACCCAGGTGGATTGTGATGTTCCTTGTTCTGGTGATTGCTTGAGGACAAGCAATCTTGGGGAGGGTGGACTATGATGACCCTAATTTTAGCAGGTTGTGGCAGTTACTTGGTCAGCTCATCATCACGACCCTCGTGAGCTGATGCAGGGTTTTGGAGGGTCCCAGCTGGCAGACTTGCTATTTATAGTAAGTCTAGACTTACTATTTTTAGTAAGTCAGTTGTCAGTTTCCACTTCTGACAGGGCAGTATCGACAGTGGTCAATTCTCCAAATGATATTCAGTTATGTAGTTTCTTGGATTGGGGACTTACTATTTTTAGTAAGTCTATATTTGGCAGTTGCCATTTTTGGTAGGGCAGTGATGAGCATGTTGGTCAGTCAGTATGACAGGTGTTGCATGAATTATCACTAGGATTGTATTTGATAATTACTTGTATTAATTAATAACAATATGTTATTAATTAATAATAAGACAATATTATAATAATAATAATACTTTATTATTATTATAATGTTTTGGGAGTTTATATTATAAAGAGCAGTTAACTGATGATGGTTTTTGGAAACTATGGAGACCAAGGAGTTATAAATACAGGCTCATTTGTGAAGTTGGGCATCTATCAAATATTGATTATTGAATTTATTCTTGGGAATTGTTCCTACTTTCTGTGCCCTAGCTGAAGGGTCAAATTAGTTGATTGAAGACCGAATATTCTTCATCTAATACACAATTGATTGTTGTTGTCTAATCAATTGCCTGTAATCGTTTGTTGTTATATAATCGATTGTTTCATTCTTCTTTCCTACTGTCTGCCTATGGCTGGAAAGAATTACTTCTGAATTTGTTTATGCACACTGAGGGTGCGAGTTCCTTCTGGAAATTTGTAGAGTTGCCTTCTACAAATCATTAATGCGATCTCATAAGATGCATAAGAGACCGAGCTCATTGTTGTTGTGCTAGAAGTGCTAAATGGTAGGTTGTTTCAGTACGGCTGGAAGGGTACATCCATATCACTATTGAAAATGTTGTTTACAGAATAGCCGCACTTCATACATGCAGGCCGCGCCAATCTGTGGAGTTGTGCATGGAAAATGGGGGCCAGCATGCTAAGAGAATAGTGGCGTTTCCACTGCATATTGCAGGCCGCGTGAGGGAGAGAGGTAGCCGTAGGTAGGAAATGACATCCCTGCATGGACATCAAGGAGAGCATAGCCGCCATTCCAGACTTGGGCGCAACAATACCAACGCATATAGACTGGGCCAGATGCACTTGTGTGGGGACGTGGTTGTCTAAGAGCTGTATGCCATTGCTGTAGGGCCTCATTTCTAGTTGTGGAGGCCATTACCAGGATGCCTTCTCCAAGCACCAGCCACTACCGTCTATCACAAGTTCCATCTATGTTTTTATTTCAGTCAATAAGTAGTAATTGCAAAATGTAATATCTTAGCTACATCACGAGTGTGAATTGAGATAGTCAGCATTGTAACTGAATTAGTTTATTTGATAAATGAGGGTGACTATTTCGAATAGATCCATGTGTCTAGTATTTGAATATTTCTTTAAGTAAACCAAGAAAAGGGAACTATATATTCTATATGCTATCCAAATTCATTTGCAATTCAGTGAAGGAATGTTTTAATAAGAAAACAAACTAGTTGAAATTATCTACCAGTCAGATTAAGCTCTGTGCTAGGTTTCCTGCCAATTGTTTGACAAAATGTCAAGAGTATGATTTGCTTAGAATTTTTAGGAATTTGATAGTTTAATGATGAGGCCAACTTAGGCTCATCACACAATTCTACATTCATAATTTTGTGTCTTAATAATGAAACAATTCTCTTAGTTATGGATTTGAACATGGGTCTCCATTCTGAAAGTCTTGATGATTTATTGCTTGAGCTCTTTCTATTTAACTTCTTTGGTATGGTTTTCAAAAGAGATTTATATCTAAGTTTAACTGTTTATTTGGAATCAATTAGAACCTTGCCATGGAGCAGAGCTTCATAGCAATGAAGACAGTAAGAAACAATAATTGCCAGGATTTTTTGGCATTTTACTCTAAACAAAACAAAATAAAAGGTATTAGAGGGATGGAGGAAAACTTCAATTTCTCTATCAACATCAACACTACCAAGAGCTACTCTCAAATCTCCTAGGAGAACATAAGAAATTGGAACTTCTGTACTCCAGCTTCCAATTCTATTCATCCTAGAAAGCTTTCTATTTGGACCTCCCCCCCTTTTGACTCGGTTAAAGCTAATTTTGATGGTGCAGCTAAGGGAAACTGGGGAGCGGCTGGTGGAGGTGGAATTATCAAAAATTGGATGGAAATCGACATTGGTGCAGTGGCGGCCCCTCTAGGGGTTCAATCCAATCACAGAGATGAAGCAATGGCTTCTCTCAATACTATGATGTTGGCTAATGGGCTGGGATGTAAAAAATTTTGGCTGGAAGGAGATTCTCTTAATATTTTCAATAACATAAAAGACATAAGTAAATCGCCTTGGTCAGTCGAACACATCATTGATAAAATCAATCAAATTGCTTTGAAATTTGAGTCCTTCCATCTAACCCACAACTATCATGAAACTAACCCAAGCGATAGATTGTTTGGCTAACCTTGGGGTTAGAAGTGATGTCAGCCATAAGTGGCACAGATGAACCAAGATTAATGATGAGATCGACTCAATAATTAATCATGACAGGGTCAATCAAAAGGAGGGAATTATTAGTAGTAATGATTATAATGCATGAATTAAATTTTAATCTATGTACTTTCAATGCAAAGTGCCAAGTGGTGATAAAGTTCATTCATTACTATTTTATATCGCATGCTTTCTTGGTCATAAAAATTGATAAGCCGCATAATTACAACTACTCAAGCATTTTGAGCTCAGGTGGAGATACTTGGAAACAGACAAAATTGAGAACAAGTTGATGAAATATGGTGCCCATAGCAATATGAAGAAGGAAGTTGAGATGGGTGGGGATCTTAAGTGGAAGGAACCGACGGAATGTAAGTGGAGCCACGAAAAAGAAGTCTGGAGAAATTTGAAGAAGGGAAAATTGCACCATTTCCTAAAATGGCTGCACGGTAATGACAAAGATATTACTAAGGATTTCATCGTAGGGTGGAATAATGGCAAGGTGAATTTAGCAGGGAAGACCTTCACTCTGACTCTTGAACTTCTGGATGAGATTACGGGGCTTCCTCTCGAGGGCATGCATTTCTCCAAAGACAAGAAGACGGGAAACAAAGTGTATAAAGTCTTCCCTAAGACTGATGAGGAAAGAGCTATGCTAGTGAAAGGTAATGTTGATTTTGTAAACCTGGTTAATGTCAAACGCATATGGGCTTGTGTCCCTAGAGCTATAATGGAATACTTTACCCTAGATGGTAGGTATACTAGGGTTTACAATTATCATTTTGTGCTGGTGAACCATTTTAGACATAATATTAGGGTCTCCTTTCCATTCTTTCTCCTTAGTTCTCTGAATCAGAGTATAGTGGATCATAAAGTTAAGGCTACCCCTGTTCTGCATGAGGGGCTCATTATGCTTATCATTGACTATACCAAAGATCATATCTCATATCTGATTCCCAAACAGATTTCCAACACCAAAAGAAAGTACTCTAATACTCCTCTTGAGAAGAAAGCCAACATTGGTTCGAGAAAAAAATCCCGTCAGGTGAACCCTGTTAAATTTGATACCAAGCTCTCCATTTTTGATGAGGTTGAAGGAATGAATTCGGAGGACGACCAGGAAGAGGTTTCCTCTAAGGATGAAGAGATGGTCAAAGGGGATTCGAATAACTGAGACATATCTCATTTTGTTACTCTGGAAAAAGGTAATGATGAGAATAAAATCCCGTCTGATGAGGCTATGTATGACTTCGGAAAGGAAATTCCTTAGGAGGTAATTGAGAAAATCAACAATGTTATGGAAGTCTACATTGACAATATTTAGAAGAATAGTGATGATGACCCTGAGAATAAGGAAATTGAAGTAGAAAGCCTAGATAACATTACGAAGGAGTATGCTGAAGAATCTGATGATTTGGAAGCTGATAATGAAAAAAATGTCAATAATGCCGAGGAGGAGAACTTCAATGATAATCAGGGGAGTAAGGATGATGAGATTGTTGATTTAGATAAAAAAGATGTCGATTGTGAGATCATTCCCACTCCTCCTGATAGTCCTAAGGGAGTAAATGAAGATAAGGGAAAGAATATATAGAAGCCAAAAAAACATTGAAGAATATTTGTGGGATCATGACTTCAAAGTCAAGAGATTTACAAACATCAGTGTACTACAAGCTACGAGAAATAAAGCCATGTATGGCTATAACATTGACAAATGGGTCCAAGAAGATATTTAGGAAACTCATACTAGGCTCAAAGCCCTTGAGGCAAGGAATGCTATGCTGGAGGAGACTATTATTAAAATGCAGAATGATGCTGAGGAGTATTAGAAAGGTAAGGTTTTCTTTGAGAAGGTAACTGATAATACTATTAAGTTGGAAGAAATTATTTCCAATGTAATTGACAATATTATCAAACCAATCAAAGAGAAAGTGGACAATAGTGAAATAATGATCAAGAAGCTGATCACTATGAACAACGAGGGCTTGAAAAGAGCTGTTGATAATATGAAGGCTCTCTTTGCTCTACTGGAAGGGAACAACCTTGAAAAAGGAAAAGATGAGGAAGACAAGAAATAGGATATTCAGTTGTCTGGCCTTGGTTCCAAAACAAGATCCAGTACCAGAAAGAAAACAGCTTCCCAAGCCAATGATATCACCAATCTGAAAGAGTAAATTCAGAATATTCAAAATTAGATAGTGGAGGAGGAAGAGTTTGTTAAGATACTGGATTGATTATGGTGTTGGAAGGTTTTTGTGCCCGTTTTGCTGGTTGTTTCTCTATTTTTGTTCCTTCTCTTCACTATGTAATTTGGGGTTTAGCCCCATTGGTTTCTGTTAGCTGTTTTGACAAAGTGTTGTCATTTTGTGCTTAACTTGTCTATCTATTTTAAGATTTGTTAAAGGGTTTTGGGGTCCCTTCAAAACATGAAGTTACCATAATAAAAAATAAAATAGAAGGTATGAAAAAAAAAAAAGGTTTTATCACTCCCAATTTATTTTGAGGAATTAAGAAGCTCCAGGCATTTAGATCTATCTAGGTGTGTGATCTAGACACATTTCTTGTTCTTTAACCAGGGTAGTACAACTTGAATATCCAATAATGCAAGATTGCAACAACCTGGTCTCCGAACAGATTTGGGAAACTAATCCATGGTCAGGTACATAGTCACCTACAAAAATCATAGCCCAGATGTATTTTAAAAATCTAAATTTGCTGCATACTAGGCAAGAGCAATTTCCCTGATTACAAAAGCCAAAATGTTCAGGAAGACAATTGACAGGAGTTTATGGTCTTTTGTAAATTACTAAAGTTTAGTCCAGTTATTAGACTTGAGCTTAGTTGATTGTTCCAATTTGTATGATATTATTTCTTGAAGGATTAAGAGTGCATGAATTAAGGGTGAGGAGCTTGGTAGAAGCAATGGAATGACCAAAGATTGGTGCTTTGCCCAATTGCTGGAATTAGTTTTGAAGGGCTCACAATGGAAAGTGATGAGAGGTAAGCTAGTATTGAATAGTTTTCAAATTTAAGGGTGGTACATAGTTAGGATCACAATTAAACATATTTTGTAAATTATTATCTAACTTAGGATATTGTTCTAATGATAACTTATATTGACAGGTAAAGAAATATAGTCTCACTTATTGGTGCAGGAGAACCTATGAAGAAACCTAGGGTCACCATGGATCCAATCATAGATAGAAGGAAAAAATCATCCCTAAGTGTGAATTGGGATGTATTGAAGCCAATAATGACAATTTGCAATAAAGAATGTAATAAAATGTTGCTAAGTCCTAATGGTCCAAGTAAAGGACTAGGACATTAAAATGTTATAAGTTGTGCCAATAGTGCCCCAAGGGTTCAATTAGGGTTTAGAATTATTTAGTAAGGTCAAATAGATCCTAGGAGATGAATCCTTAAGTTGGAATATGTTGTAAACAAGAATAAAGCCAAAATACACAAGTTAATAATTCAAATATTTGAATATTAATGGTTAGTTGTTTTTTGGTGGGAAATTAGATTTAGGAGGCAAAACTACATTTGTAATCACAAATAACTAATGGAATTGGTTGTAGAGGTTATTTGTCACTTGTATATGCCCACACAAAGGCATGAGATCAAAGTAGTACAACTGGGTACATCCATTTGTACAAACAAAACAAGATTTGAAGCAATAAAAAAAGTTTTCTTGCATATTTTGAATTCTTTGAATAGACACATTTGTGAATGCTATGGACATCATTTCAATTCATTTAAGTTAGTTTTGAAGCCTAGGAATCTAACTGTCCCGTGACAGGCCTAGAAATTGTGAATTATTTTGAGTAAATGTATTAGGATTCATCCCTTACTGTAGTATCTGTGATTTTGGGGATGAATCCATCATTGTACCATATCAAACTAACCTTATAAATGCAAGATTGATCAGTATGTTGTAGGGTTATCACCATTGTTTGACTGTTGTAGGGTAAAAGACATGAATTTGACTCCTTGGCTATAGAAGTAGTCATTATACCTGAAGGAGGGAACTATATTTCGATGGAATCCTTCATGATATGAATAAGATAAGGTGTTTGGTCCATCAATTGGAAGAGATAGTTCTTGGAGAGCCTAGATTGAGAAAGCCTTAGTTTTGGAGGGTTTGAAGGCCTAATTTGGGGAATTTAGTGTTGCAAGGGTTCTGAATCTAATTCCTCTTGTATTTGTGCATTTGAGGACATAAGGAGTCAATGTCCAAGAGTTGGGGTCTTGAGGTTAAGTGGGGTTATTAGTTGCTTTGCAAATTCACCACTTTTATGCATAGTTGTCAGGTACAGTGGTTCAACCATTGTCAAGTCTCTGTACGTGCTCTTAACCACATCATCACGATAATATCTAGAATACTTTCTCAACTTCACATAACCTCATGTGCAATTATTTGTCTATGCTAACTTAATCTCTGTCTGCTACGCTGTCTGGACCAAGCTGAGATTGGATCATCAGGATCCTAGAGATTGATGAGTTTCCAGTTATCTCTGCACCACTTATAATCATGCAATGAAAATCTTTGTAAAACAGTCATTACATACTTAGCGCGAAGAATTTTTTTGCAACCTAATCATTGTTAATCTTCACACTAAGAATGTACTTCATAGATCCTAAACCTTTCATGCCAAAAGGCACCATACAACTATGTTTTGATCTCTTTAATCACCTGTTTTCTATTTACAATGAACATGTCATCAAAATGCAAAACAAGGAATACTAATTAATTATCAGTTATTCCAAAATAATTCTAACAAACCCAAGGTCCACTGCAAAACATCAAAATTTTAATACCAAACCCAAAGTGACTACTTCTAGACCATATAATGACTATTTTAACTTGTAAACTAAGTTCACCTTCCCTTTCACCATGCACCATTTTATATAACTTCCAATTGTCTATTTGCTTTGATTTTTTTTTTTTTTTAATAAATGCCCACTTACAACCAATGGGTTTCTTTCCTCAAACAAAACATTTACACTTACCTAAGGTCATCATCTCATTTTGCATTGCCTCCACCCAAAATTTATGCTCCTTTTATGGAAGATATTTTTTCTCAACAAATGCACAATAAAATTCATTGGGCAACACCTACTAACTAGTTTCTATTGCCTTGTATACTTGCACATGGGGTGTAGTTAGAAGTTATTCATCTTCTTTCTCCAAACACTCTAAATTCGTACCTTCTCCCTCTAGATCCTCCTATCCAACTTCTTGTTCTTCCTTCTTGCATCTTTTTTCTAATTTTTTTAATATGCATGATTTAATTTTCTATTTCTTTTGGTTGCACATGAT
This sequence comes from Thuja plicata, assembly GCA_018584345.1. Lineage (NCBI taxonomy): Eukaryota > Viridiplantae > Streptophyta > Pinopsida > Cupressales > Cupressaceae > Thuja > Thuja plicata. The sequence continues at coordinate 443,475 of MU223894.1, forward strand.
CATACTTAATCCAAGTTTTCTCAAAATCATATATCTAGATTATACTAATGGCAAGGTTAAAGGATTTCAACACATAAAACCTTTTAACATTATTCCTAGATCACATGAAAAATATCTGTTAGCTTTGAAATTCAACTTAGAATATTTCTTTTTAGGCACACACAAAAAAGAAACACATCCAAATAATTAATGTATGAAATGAAGCATGGATAACTTTAAGAAACCCCTGATTCTTATGTAAGGATAAATTTTATGTAATAATTTTTCTTCGATGACTTCTCTCACACACACACTGCCCATCTCGCTTGCACTACTACATTCCTAAAGACTGATTTGACTCCTGCTACTCATGTTGGGTCCTCCTCACCTACACAGACTCCTTCCTCCATGGTGCCTCCTGTTTCTCCTGCCCGCCTTGCCTGTTCTACTCTGTCGGGGGATGTGGAGCCGACAGTGCCAACTATAACCGTGACTAGGGTTTCTGCTGCGGATGAAACTTCTAGATCTTTATCTCTTGGGGCTACTGGTCTTGCTTCTAAGGCCTCTAAGGGGCCAACAAAGTCTTTTTCCAAGATTATGTCCAAGTTGGCTGCGATCGAGAAAGGACTTAGGGTTTCTACAGGTATTGTATCTTCCATTGCTCTGGTTCCAGTGTGGTTCTCTCTATCAAGATTTCTTCTGAGGCTGGTGAGGATTTGGTGAACATTACTGATATCTTTAAGTCTCACGGACTGATTTTTTTCTTTCAGGGATTCTGGCTTAGTCTCCCCCAATTGCATGAATGGGTCTCTAAAAAATGCGAACCACATTTATCAGGTATTGTTCATATTTTTTGAATGGCAAAATGGTTTTTTATTGTAAATTTTGATAATTCTGAGGATCGATCTAAGATCCTGTGTGATTACTTTTTTGCTGGGAGGATGACAAATTTATGCTTATGGTAAAGCCTTAACACCCCGATTTAAATACTTAATCTGAAGTCTTCAGTAAGATCCCTATATGGGTTAGGATCCCTAACTTCCCCCTTCATCTTTGACATGATTCCATCCTTGAGGAAGCCGGTGAGGCTTTGGGGGACTTTTTGTTGTTGGATCATGATTCTTACAACATATATCATTCCACTTTTGCTCGCATCTTGGTAGAACTTGACACCTTGAAGGGTCTCTCGGCTGAAATCAAAATTGAATCAACCTTGGGATCTTGGATCCAACAACTTGAATATGAGGGTATTCCTTTTAGATGTCAAATTTTTTTTAAGATTGGTCGCATTTCAACCCAATGCAGCTTTGATTCCAAGAAGAAATCTTCTCCTTCTTGGCGGAAGGGTGCCTCCACCCAACATTACATAGTTATGAAAAATTCCTCTCAGCCTGGGAAGAAGGTCGTTCCTAAAATAGGTAATCAAGTCCCTATTATTGAGGAGGATGGATCATGTCCCAATCTTCCTCTTGTTTCTCCTAGTTGGTCTATTGTGGCTACTAGTTTTGGTCATGTGTGTCCTCCTGTTGGATCTGGACCTGCTCTTTCTCCGCTGGATGGTGCCAGGATTTTTGCTGGTGGGTCTGAGGGTGGTGGTTCTCCTGGCCCTGATGGTGCTTTGGCTACTGCTAGTTCTGGTTTGGCAGATCCATCATTTGATTGCTCTTTGGATGGGGCTAAAGCTAGTTTTTTCGTTGGAAGATTCAATACCATTGCTGGGTGCTGAATATTCAACTTTGGATTCTTTGTGCTGGTAGGATGAGGCTGATAGAGTTGAAGAAGGTTGGATTGTAGTTTAAGGTGAAAATTCTAAGGAGAGCTCTCCTTATTTTGACATGACCCTTCAGTCCCATAAGAAGGGGACACAATATTTTTTCTCTCTCCTTCTACTGCTGACTTCTAATGGTTCATCTTGTAATGTGTTTGGGCATGTTTTCTCTAGGTTGCTGATCTATTCTTTGGTAGTGATCTTTTGTGTGTTTCTAGGGGTTAGTGGCCTTTTGTTCTGGATGGTATTTTGTGTTTTGAGAACTTCTAATGCTCTATCTTAAGTTTCATCTTTGTATAGGGTTTCAAGGCCCCTTCAAAACATGCTTTTACATAAATCAAAACTTTAAGAAAACCCCCTCGTGGAAAATGTGTAAAATCCTGGTGAATCCTACATTATTTTGTGGGAAAATAATTAATATTGTTGGAATTTTTTTTAATTTAAAAGGAAAACATATTAGTTTGCATTGGCAAATTTTTTTTCAATCGTATGAAAATTCTATAAAATCTTGGCGAATCTTTCATTATTGAAGAAAATCACGGCCACAAACATAGACACACATATGTAACAACCATCATTTCATCATTATTGTTATATGGAGCCTAATCAACTATTAGAATCGAAGGTAAATTTTCCCCCACCTTTATTGGTGCAATTTATCCCCAAATCATTCAATGGGGGTTTGGGGCAAATGCCCCAAGACGGGGTCAAGCGGAAGCACCGCATGAAGCCAAAAATAAATTTTATTATTTTATCAAGGCATTCTGAGTTAATTTTCTATCATCTAACATATACCAACCATATTTTTCATAATTTTTGGATGATCATATTGTTAGGATTAGGTAATATTGAGAGGGGGGTGAATCAGTATTACAACACTTTAAATTCAAACTTAATAACTTCCAACTTAACCATAAAATAAATGAAATGAAAAGAATATACACATAAAGTAGATAACTCATAACACCATCATTTTTTCACAAGGAAAACCTAGCTAAGGGAAAACCCCGGTGGGGATGATACCCAAAAATAATGCACTAAGTATAGTGTCCCTATTAGGAGACCTAAACCCGTTAGGAGCTGAATATTACATTTAGTACATATCCTTGTTAAAGGATAGAAAACCCTGTTAGGGGTATACAATGAACACATTGCTCTTACAACTAGAAAATCTATTCTGTAACAATGATTTATGAAAAGGTGAACTGTACAATCATATGTTATGCTCAAGTAGTCCCATTTATAGCTCACATCATCTTCTGTTTGATTCTGGCATCACAATGCATCTACGCATTCCATACTTATTTTTGCATCACAAAACATCTTCATATATACTTGATCTCATAACCAGTCAGCTCACAAGTATATCACAAAATGTGACCAACACTTATCCAAATAGAAAATACATAGTCGGTGGTCATACATTAACAAAAGTGGGGTGGGACCCAATCCAAATCCAACTTAGCACTTCTAGATTCCACGTTATACTCCCTTAATCATCGCGACCATCCAACTGCTCTATTACACTGCTATACTATCTTCACATGACTTTAACAGATTGTAACTCTCAGAGATGAACTCCAAAACACAAGAAACCTTAACTGAAGGTCTATTATATCCCAAAATACCCTCCTTTAAGTTTGCATGACTTAGATCACCATATACCATGCTCGCTGACCAAAACTGTACCACTATACCCTGCTAACTGCTTCTTAGACAATCATTTTTACAAAAATGGATATTAAAACTAAATTGTACTACAAGTGATCATGCAAATGATTCATTTTTTCATAAATGAAAACCTCTATGCAATCCTAAATAGGACACTTGAATCTCTTTCTTTGGCATTGATGACAACACTTAGTGAAAAATGACTAAGTGCTCGATACAAAACTATTGAATAAGTACATATTATCTTCTTCATACATATTACCTATTACATTTTCATACATATTACTCCCCCTTTGACATCAATGGAAAAGGTGTACCAAAAAAATAGTATTTGTATATACAACAAATTTTAGAACTGCTCACCAAAATTCAGACCATGTGAAGTATATCTTGGAAGAGGTTTCCAAGATCTTTGCCTCTGTAGTCCATGTCTTTACCAAAAAATGACCCACATGGATCAATCCATTCAATGCAAATGATGAAGTCTCATCTCCCTTTAGTTTTGTAACCATATTATCAGTGAGTTCCTTCGCTACTGTCTCCATGTCATAAAGGTGTTTTTCAAGAATTGATAGTTTAGGAGTGATTAAAATCTTCAACACACCAAATCTTCCTATCACTCTCCCTTTCTCTATTTCTAGTACATTGATTTTTACATTGATTTTTCCAACAGTCTGGACACTTCTTTATCTAACTCTACGATAGTGTGTGAGGAGGACTCACAACTATGTACCAACTTATCCAGAGTCTTTCTATCATTGACAATGATATCTTCAATATTTTGAAGGTGCTTGATGGGATTTATACAATAACTGTATAACTTCCTTCCATGTCCAATATAGGTCTTTTCTTCAGCAATAGTGTTACTTAGTATTCCCAAGTCCCATGTGATTGACTTGCATACTTCCTCAAGTTTCTTTGCCAAGTATGTATGTTCAACTCTTACTTGTGTGATCTTCTCTACTCAAAGTGACTATCAAAGTCATTCAATTATTGTTAAGGTTCTTTGGTGTATTCTTTCCTTGGAAAGTGGAAGATAGGGGTAGGATTTTTTTGATAGTATCAACTGCCCTTTCCAGTACCCTTGACTTTTTCTCTTTTTTCTATTCAAATCTCTCTTTTTCTTTGGAAAAGGCTATGTTTAGCTTCATTAGCTTATCATCATCCATGATTTATACATTAGTGCTTAGATTTTTATCTCCTCTTTTGAACAATAAAGCTGAAGAAAAAGATACACGTGTTTCATGCTTAACTTCAACTTTAATGTCTTCTTCCTTATCTACTTCAACTATACTCTTTTTATGCTCTTCCTTAGTGTCAACTTCCTTCACTTTCTCATTCTATTCATTGCTTCTGTTTGTCTCAGCCACAATATCCTCATTCCCTTGAAAATGGTCACTTGCATCCTACGAGGTTTCCAAAGACACATGCACACAAGCAACAAAGAAGTATGGTTGCTTTACCATGCTAACAAATTGACTGTTATCTTCTCTGTCCTTAGGTGAATAAATGTTGATTATTGTAGGCTTGGAAGACTCTCCTCTTAGAATAGTTTTAGGCTTAGTAGCCTTGGATTTAGGAGGTGAAGACTTCTCAAGGTCAGTCTCCATAAGAACCTTATCAATAGCCTTATGTGTGTCTTCAATGATCTCATCATATTTTATTCCCATAATCTTTATTAGTCTAGCTTTAATTCTTAACAATGGTTTTATTGCTTTTAGTATCCTCTCATGTTCATCATATGATACAATAAGTTGCATATCATCTATAACTTTTCTTCTAATTTGTTCATTCTCTATTAGTTCTAATTGTTTTCTAATTTCCAATTTCTTAAATAATTCCTTGGGAATACTACCTATTAGTTCAAGTAGACTCTTCTTGAATACAAACATATGTTCAATGTCATAATATTCAATTTGAATCTTACCTTTCTCATCATACCTGTCATAGTACCTAGACAACTGATTCAACTTTCCTTGAGTAATGATTCCCTTTGCTAGCATCTTTAGATTAGGTTTCCAAAGATGTCTTTCCTCTCTTTTCTTCTCTTCCACTTTCTTTTCCTCTACTTTCTTCTCTTCTACATTCTTTTACTCAACTTTCCTCTCTTCTGCTTCTTGTACTTTCTTCTTTTCTTTTTCTCTCTTCTTCTGTTCTTTAGTCCTCTGCTTCTTTGATGGGGAGTTCTATTTGGAGGACCTTGTCCTCTTCGTAGGGATCTCTATTGTTTTCTCTGTCTGCGATGTCCTTTTGGGTGGTTCAGGTGTAGTATCAGGTACATCTACTACAATAGGAGGTGGACTTGTAGTATTTTTAGTTTCTGTAGGTGGAAGGGCTGCAGGAGTAGTGCTCGCCAATCCAGAAGAACTCTTAGTCATCTTTTTCCTTATCTCCTTCATTTTCTCCTTAGTAATACTAGCCTTTTCTGCTAGATCATCCACAACTTTTTCTACTTTTCTCTTCCTTGCTGCTTTAGTATGTTATTCTCTTATCTTAGAATATTTCTCTTCATATGTCCCCCATCTTTCTTTGAATGGATCAATCTCTAAGGATAGTACATGTTCTACTTGAATTGTTAAGACCTCAGAACTAACTTCATAACCCCTAGGGTAACACTATTTATTTCTTAGTTCAACTACCTCAAAGCACACACAATTAGTTTCAATCATGAAACAGATTGTATCTTTATATTTATCAATCATAGCTTCAGGAATTATCACCCTTTCTAATGCAGAGGCTAGTGGTCTGCAACAATCTTATCTTCCACTAGACTCCACATCTTAATGTCTTCACTCTTTGAACCCTTCCTCTCATGCATAAATGCATATTTGATCATATGATGTGACAGTCCCAACCCAATTCCTTGGATCACTCTCTATGAGTCCCCTACTGATATTCTCACAAAGAGGAATCTCTACACAGCCCCCTACAACCCTTAATGTCTTCTCCAAACAAAACTACTATGCATCCCACCTTTGAATCCAAAACTCACACTTGCTGTCCACTATGACAGCCACCTTCTCATTCTGAAACAATCACTAGAACCAACCCTTCCAATGTGTCCCACAACCCTAAATGAAAAGAGAAACAATATAGGTCTTCCTAGACCCCTTTAGATTCTTTTACACACACTCACCTTGTTCATTTGACTCCTTGAACTTAACATCAAATGAAGCCAAACAAATTTACCTTCTTGCTGTCCTCTTTGACATATCCATACACAGTCACGTATAACTTTTGAAAAGACATTATTTTCAAAATCCCTTTGGTGAAGATGTGAAAAACTAGGTTTAATATAACATATTTCAAATACAAAAAGATCCAACGGTTCAATTGAAAGATATGTTCCCCTCACTGAACTACATATTTCTGAGATAGTCCTTCCTTCATTTCCTCATAACCAGTCAACTTGCACTGCTTCAAACACGTGCCCAAACAATGCATGGGCTCCTGCAACTTCATAGAAAGTTGTAATCCATTACCTCCAACATCCTTTCCAAATGTGGGGGCTTGTTGGTCGTGAAACTACTAAATAATTCACATTTTTCCCTCTCGAGTTACCCAATGTGAGGGTTTGGACAACTTTCACCAAAATGCAGATAACTTTTGCAAATCTTAACCAAATGCAACCATTCAAAATCCAAAATGAAGTTAATTCATGCCCCTATCATACCCAATCAAGATTTTAACAAAAAAATATATTTACCATCATTAGAAACATGAAACAACAGTGAACATGGTAGATATGCATTCCTCTGAAATTTTTAAGATGACGTATGCTCGAATTCTTTTGGAGATGGACATTTCCAAGGGTCTCCCTGAGAAGATAACTTTGGCCTCTTCTTTGGGCTCTTGGAATCAGAATATTGATTATGAAGGTATCCCATTCAGATGTAGGAGTTTCCACAAGACTGGCCATCTTGCTACGCGGTGTACATATGATAAGCTAAAATCAAAGAAACCGCCTTCATGGTGGTTGGGGGCTTCTGAAAAACATTATACAGTTCGTAAAGATTCTATGGATGGGGGATCAGCTGCCTATCCTCCTCAGAATGATCAAGCTCTAGCTAGAGATTTTAATGATGTATCTGATGCTGCTAATGCTATCTGTGTAGCTTCCGTTGCTGTCTCTGATGCTGTCCCTACCGGTGTTGCTAGTGCTGTCCCTGTGCAGAACGTTGATGCTGTCCTTGGTTCAACACTTTTTTTGGTGCTCTTGGTGATGCTTATCATGGTTCTCCTAGGAGGATCTTAGGGTCTGATAGTGGTTCCAGTCCTGCCCCTCCTATGGCTGGGATTGTGACCTGCCCTTTAGTGGGCACTTCTGGATCCTATTTGGAATGGAAGAAGGATGTTGGCAAGGTGGAGGATGGATGGACAATAGTTAAGGGAAAAAAAAGTTGTCTTCCACTCCCTCATTTGATATGAACTTACGTTCACATAAAGATGGGAAAAAATGTAAATCTTGATTGCCTTGTTTTTTTTGGGTTGTTGGGCCTTTTTCTTTTTGATTGGAACTATGGTTAGTTCCTTTGACTTGTTTGGTGGAGACCCACAGTTGTTTTTTGGTCTTTATTTGACCTATCTTTTCTGCTATTGTACAAGGTTTCAAGACCTTTCAAATCTGGTTTTTACTTAATCAGAACATGAAACAACAGGGCTGTTGCAGAGAAAATCCAAAGAAATACAGTAAAATACTATTTGTATTGATTCAAAACTTCATAATTCTTTATCATTTCGACCATGCCCTGTTTCCTTTGGAAAATACAAAGTAAATAGGCCTCAAAGACCGACCAACCACCTTGGTAACTAACCATAAACTAACTGGAGTCAGTTATATCTCTTAACAAAACAAACTAAACACATTTTTGGAGTTTCCCTCCAACTTCCTCGTGACCGTTTGGATTCAAATATTCAAATTTCCAAACTTATTTAAATAAAATTCTAAGAATCTATAACTCTAGATTTTGTCTTTTTAGGACCCTAATAACATTTACAAACTCCTAAATTTATTCCAAGACCTATTCCCAACCATCTAGGCCTATTGTGTCAAAATTGACAACATTACATCATTTTTTTGCATTTGTTGAATATTTAGCAACTTTACATATTTTTGCATCTCTATTACATTCCTATTACATTGAATGATTAAAAATCTTAACAAAACATCATCAAATAACCAAATTGGTCTTATTACATTGCAAATTACCCTTCACGGTCATTATCTATCTTTCAACTCCTCTAAGATCCATGAGTGACCTTAGTGTTCCTCCTTGGCCTTTATCCTTGGCCCTGGTGCTCCTACACCATACTCCACACCTTTAAAACCTTTCCAATTCCTCTTGGAAACCTAAAAATAAACACATGTCAGTAAAAATCAAGCCTTCATCTTGACCTTTGGAAAATCTAGGTCCTCTTGGAACCATGCAACTCTCCCATGCATCTTCATCTTGCATCTAGGCTTGTATTCCTTCACCAATGTGAACATAACTTTCCCATGCTGTTGTTTCTCCTCATTCATTATCATGCCAATCAATAGATCCATTCTAGGAGAAAATTTTTTCAACTTTTGAGCCGCCTCATGGCCCATCTCTACAAATCTAGTATCTTCTTTGAAGGTTGCTCCTTCTTGTGCCTCCAAAACTCCTCCAAAAATTTTCCATTCCTCCACTATTGCAGAAAAATACTCCCACAAATCCAACTCATCTTCAAGACCATCTAGGCCTTCCTCTATGCTGTCTCCTCTAACATTCACCAAGACTTTTCCACAAGTCTCTACAGCTCTCATCATAGGTGCATTCTTCCTTGCTGCTGCAACGAGTTTCTGAATAGGCCATCTTATCTTCTTCTTCAACTTCAAGTGCCAACTTGTAGCATCTTTAAGCATCCTCTCTAGTTTCTTCAATCTTGCTTCACCTTCTTCCAAGGCTTTCATCTCCTTTCTTCTCTATTCTTGGGCTCTTTTACTCTTCTCTTCCTGCTCTTCCAAATCTTTTTTCAAGCTTCTCAACTCTTCTTGCCTCCTTGTTTCTTCTTCTTTCCTCTTTCTTTCTACTTCCTCTCTTCCTTTCTTCTCATCTTATTTTATTCCTTCAACCAAGTATTCTTTCAGTAACTTGGCTAACTCTCTCTCACTCCTGGTCAATGCCATCTTCTCACACCAATCTAGGATTCATTATATCTCAAGCCACCACTTTGGAACACTCTTAGAGGATGGTTCAACTCCAAGCATCAACAAAGGACTCTAAATCTTCCAAATCCTAGAAAAGTTTTTCCACCACTCAACCTAGGATGCTCCTAGGCTCTGATAGCACTTGATACAAAGGCTAGTGGTCTGCAACAATCTTATCTTCCACTAGACTCCACATCTTAGTGTCTTCACTCTTTAAACCCTTCCTCTCATGCATCAATGTATATTTGATCATATGATGTGACAGTCCCAATCCACTTCCTTGGATCAATCTCTATGAATCCACTACTGATATTATCACAAAGAGGAATCTCTACATAGCCCCCTACAACCCTTAATGTCTTGTCCAAACAAAACTACTATGCATCCCACCCTTGAATGCAAAACTCACACTTGCTGTCCACTATGACAGTCACCTTCTCATTCTGGAACAATCATTACAACCAACCCTTCCAATGTGTCCCACACCCCTAAATGAAAAGACACAATATAGGTCTTCCTAGACCCCCTTAGACTCTTTTCCACACACTCACCATGTTCATTTGACTCCTTGAACTTAACATCAAATGAAGCCAAACAAATTTACCTTCTCGTTGTCCTCTTTGACATATCCGTACACAGTCACACATACCTTTTGAAAAAAAATTTATTTTAAAACTCCCTTTGGTGAAGATGTGCACAACTAGGTTTCATATAACATATTTCAAATACAAAAAGATCCAACGGTTCAATTGAAAGATATGGTCCCCACAATGAACTAAATATTTCTGAGATAGTCCTTCCTTCATTTCCTCATAACTAGTCAACTTGCACTGCTTCAAACACGTGCCCAAACAATGCATGGGATCCTGTGACTTCAAGGAAAGTTTTAATACACCCCCTCCAACATCCTTTCCAAATGTGGGGGCTTTTTGTTTGTGAAACTACTAAATAATTCACATTCTGCCCTCTCGGGTTACCCTATGTGAGGGTTTGGACAACTTTCACCAAAATGCAGATAACTTTTGCAAATCTTAACCAAATGCAAACATTCAAAATCCAAAATTAATTTAATTAATGCCCCTATCATGCCCAATAAAAATTTTAACAAAAAAATATATTTACCATCATTAGAAACATGAAACAACAGGGCTGTTGCAGAGAAAATCTAGAGAAATATAGTAAAATACTATTTGTATTGATTCAAAACTTCATAATTCTTTATCATTTTGACCATGCCCTATTTCCTTTGTAAAATACAAAGTAAATAGGCCTCAAAGACTGACCAACCACCTTGTTAACTAACCATAAACTGACTGGAGTCAGTTAGATCTCTTAACAAAACAAACTAAACACATTTTTGGAGTTTCCCTCCAACTTCCTCATGACCGTTTGGATTCAAATATTCAAATTTCCAAAATTATTTAAATAAACCCCTAAGAATCTATAACTCTGGATTTTGTCTTTTTAGGACCCTAATAACATTTCCAAACTTCTAAATTTATCCCAAGACCTATTCCCAACCATCTAGGCCTATTGTGTCAAAATTGACAACATTACATCATTTTTTGCATTTGTTGCATATTTAGCAACTTTACATATTTTTGCATCTCTATTACATTCCTATTACATTTAATTATTAAAAATATTAACAAAACATCATCAAATAACCAAATTGGTCTGATTGCATTGCAAATGATCCTTCATGGTCATTATCTATCTTTCAACTCCTTTAGGATCCATGAGTGACCTTAGTGTTCCTCCTTGGCCTTTGTCCTTGGCCCTGGTGCTCCTGCACCACTTTCCTTCATTTGTATCTGTGAAATTTTGAACATACCAAATAGTTCTCCATCAACCCAAGTACTGTTCTATCTCCTATAAATGTTTGTGATCTGAATTCCAGTAGGTTCACTGTCTTTCCAAGCTCTAGGGTGCATTCCAAAAAATATATGTACAATGTGGATATATATGTGTATTAATAATGACCCAAACCTAAATGATTTTGACTTATCTCACTTTTATCTACCTTACATGTTCCATAAACTATTGTGAAAGTACATCACAAAGGTTGTATTAGAATTTTTCTTTCACCATTCTATATGCCATCATAATAACTCTAGCTGACATTGAGTTAGGTTGGTTGCTGTAGTGGAGTTTGTAACCCAAAATCATCGAAACTAATCTCACATCTTGTTGAAAGATGTCGACTATGGTCATCACCCTCTTATCCCACCTAGAATGAGTTAGGGTTTCCACTTGCTTCTTCGTGTTCTTCTTTGTAATAGGGATAACACCAGAGTTGTCCAAATCAGTTATGTGATGAATCAACTCACTACATATCTTCATAGGATGATCTCTAATCTAGATAAACTGATCATGTATTCTACTCAAGACAATCTTAATCCATTCTTCTTCATCAAACTCATAGAGTTCTGCCATTCATAGAATGTTGAGATTCTCTAGATGAGTGAACTTTTCCTTCCATTTTCCATCTTCCTTGATCATAGCCTTCATCTTCCTTGATCATATCCTTCATCTCCTTATAGATCTCAAAGTATCCCAGAGAATCATATTTACAATGTATGGATGCCCTAATATCCTCAACATGTAGAACGTCGTAGGGTGTTTGTGAAAATGCACCTTCAGGATCATCTTTGGTGGATTTACAAGGATGTTTCTTAAACTTGAATCTAGTTCTTTCATTGACATAAAAAATTAAAGGAGTATCCATAATTAAAGCTCACAAATAAACAAAAATACCTCTTCTTCAATGAATCTATGAATTTGTGCTTAGTCAATCACTAAGTGTCCCGGTTTCCTTGCTTGTTTCACTGATCTCCTTCAAATTTACTTTGAATAGTGATTAGATATTTTCAAATGAGTAGACTTATACTTCGCCATGAAGAATTGACACATTTCTCAATAAAATTAATTCTACAATGATCCAGTCGATCATTAATCTAGTGATCACAAGATACAATGTGTATAGCTATGCGATCTCTGATAGGTGCTTAAAATAAATCATGTATTCTCTCCATAATATCGCAAAAGCTTATTCGACATAAACATGGGCTGGATGGTTTTCCATTGTATTTCTCTAAAGCTCCCCCTAAGACCATGCTTGGCCATCTAGGTTGATCTAGTAGTGACTATCATCAGGCGAAGATTCAGTATCATCTATTGACTCTTCTTGAACCTTGGTCTCACTTGGTTCCTTAGCTTTCCATACCTTTCCACTGTCCACATTTCCTACCTTCCTAAAGTGACTGTTAAATTCTTCCATATATTGTGCTAAATTTTTTCCAACATCACCAATATCCTTCTTCACAACAAAAGGGGGTGGTCCTCTTCTGTTACTTGTATTTCCATTATACCTGCAAAAATTTCCTATATGTCCTTGATTGTTGCATTTGTAGTATGTAAGAGATGACCTATTCTGATTAACCCATAATTACTTGCAATACTTTGCGATGTGTCAAAATTTGTTGCACTTGTGACATGCAATTTTAGCTACTGTTTCCTCTTCTATATAATCTTTCTTGGTGTTGGATTGATTAGGCTTCCTGATTCTGCCTTCTTGTGCCCATATATATGAAAATTAAAATAATAACCAGAAAAGGGATTATAAGGATATTTACCTCTACAATCCCTCTTCATGTGACCAACTTTGTTGCATCCGGGTACATGCACGAAGATGGGGGACCGAAAAGGTGCCAAAAGTTTTTTTGGTCCCCCAAAATCTATAGGGTGCACACGCTATAGGGCGCACGTGATATGGATTTGATTGCCCAAGCCTAAGGCTTGGGAAATAAATTCCAATAGGGCGTGCACCCTATTGGGCATACACCCTATGTAACATTATGAAAAATGCTTAAGGGAGGGAGGAAGAAAGCCCAACAAGCCCTGCCAGACCAATTTCAGTACTAGGCCAATACATAAAATGTAACATTTAAGTATAAGTTACATACTCTTCCTTTCTTATACTTAAGTTAAATTTTATGTATATACTTCTAGGATGTTTGAGAGTGGTTTCAGCTTCATAGGAGTTAAGATAAAGATTCTATATTTTGAGGGTTTTTAGGAAATTTTAGACTTAGCCAAATTTTAGGAATCAACACATTGTCTTGAACATGATTCTCAGTGGACTATTGATTATAATCTTAATCCCTTGACTTTATTAAGGACACTCTTTAGGGTTCTTAGTGGTTTTAATGTATCATATTGAGTCCTAAGTGGTCCTAGGTCCCCTTAGGACCCATTACGACCCCTTAGGACACATTAGGGCCTCTTAAGACCCCTTAGAACACAATAATCATCGTAGCACACACTAATGGGATCTAATGTGTACTAGTGTCTCATAAGGGATTTTAATGGGGTTCTAAGTGTCCTAGGAACCCTTAGGACCCATTACGACCCCTTAAGACCCATTAGGACACATTAAGACTCATTAGGACCCCTTAGAACACATTAATAGTCATAGGAGAGAGAGAGAGAGAGAGAGAGAGAGAGAG
>MU223894.1:485956-531170 GCA_018584345.1 Thuja plicata
CCTCTCTCTCTCTCTCTCTCTCTCTCTCTCTCTCTCTCTCTCTCTCTCTCTCTCTCTCTCTCTCTCTCTCTCTCTCTCTCTCTCTCTCTCTCTCTCTCTCTCTCTCTCTCTTTTATTGGTTAATTATTCCAGCTGATGACAGTTTGATTTTTCTCACATCTTGCGATAGGAATTTACCTGTCGTAAAATTCTTGTATGACACCGAACTGCTGAATATGAAGATGATTTCTAAAAGCTTTAATACTAACATGCTTCTCTTCAGTTCAAACTGCTGCCATATGAGATATTGCAAAAATATTAAAGTTAATTATAAAACTTTTAGTAGCAAAGAGAGGAAGTTTTTTCGAATGTTGCTTATTTCTTAATGCAAGAAGACACACATTTGGCCTTCACAATTTCGAAGGACAATTTGGGAGAGAGAGAGGGTGGGAGATGGGGAGAGGAAAAGAGTGAGAGGGGGGAAAGGGTGAAGGGGGAAGGAAGAGGGGGAAGGAGGAGAGAGAGGTAAAGGGATAGGGGGAGGGAGATGAGAGGGACCTGGAGAGAGTAAGAGAGGTGGAAAGAGAGAGGGAAGAAGTTAGAGGGGAGAAATGGAGAGGGGAAGGGGAGAGGAAGGAGGGGAGAGAGGGAGAGGGATGATAGAGGGGGAAGAGAAAAGGGGAAAGGGAGAGGGGGAAAGAAAAAGAAAGAAGGGGATGTAACACATGGGAGAGAGGGAGAGGAGGGAGAGGGTGAAAAAACTTGTTAATAACAATTTTGTTGTACTCAAACATATCAACAAAAACTAATGATATTGTTCTATGGTTTTTCAATGTCTCACATGTTCAATCTATGGGTATATGCACAAAGATGGGGGACCAAAAAGATGCCAAAGTTTTTTTTGGTCCCCCAAAAGTAATAGGGCATACACCTTATAGCATGCACGCGCTATGGTTTGGATTGCCTGAGCCTAAGGCTTGGGCAATCAAAGCCAATAGCGTGTGCGCACTATAGTGCATACACACTATATCACGTATGTGCTATGTAACATTAAGAAAATTCTTAAGGGAGAGAGGAAGAGAGGGAGAGAGATAGAGAGTCCAACAGGCCTTGCCAGACGAATACTAACACTAAGACAATACATAAAATGTAACATTAAAGTATAAGTTACATACTCTTCCTTTCTTATACTTAAGTTACATTTTATGTATATACTATTAGGATGTTTGAAAGTGATTTCATCTTCATAGGAGTTAAGATAAAGATTCTGGATTTTGAGGGTTTTTAGGAAATTTTAGACTTAGCCAAATTTCAGGAATCAACACATTGTCTTCAACATGATTCTCAGGGGACTATTGATTGTAACCTTAAGCCCTTGACTTGTGCATGATTCTTTTTCAATAATTTCTCATTATATTGTTTATGCTATGGTTAGTTTAACAATTAACATTATGTTTAAGCATGTTAAGAGAGAGAGAGAGAGAGAGAGAGAGAGAGAGAGAGAGAGAGAGAGCATTAATCATAGTAGGTCACTCTTTATGGTTATAAGTGGTTTTAATGTGTCATAAGGGGTCATAATGGGTCCTAAGGGGCCTAAGTGGTCCTAGGTCCCCTTAGAACCCATTACAACCCCTTAGGACACATTAGGGCCTCTTAAGATGCCTTAGAACACATTAATCATCCTAGGACACACTAATAGACTCTCATATGTTCTAATGCGTAATAATATTTTGTAAGGGGTTTTAATAGGTTCTAAGTGGTCCTAGGAACCCTTAAGAACCCTTCGGACCCATTAAGACACATTAGGGCTCATTAGGACCCCTTAGAACACATTAATAGTCATAGGACCCATTAGAGAGAGCATTAATCACCGTAGGAGTCTTTAGAGTTCTAAGTGGTTCTAATGTGTCATAACGGGTCATAATGGGTCCTAAGTGGTCCTACGACCCTTTAGGACCCATCACAACCCCTTAGGACACATTAGGACCCATTATGACCTCTTAGCACACATTAGAACCTTTTAGGACACCTTATAACATATTAATCATTGCACGACCCACTAATGAGCTATAATGTGTCATAATGTGTCCTAATGTTTCCTAAGGAGTTCTAATGGGTTCTAAGTGGTACTAGGAACCCTTAGGACCCATTACGACCCCTTAGAACACATTAGGACCCATTATGACCCCTTAGAACACATTAATAGTCATAGAACTCATGTGAGAGAGAGAGAGAGAGAGATAGAGAGAGAGAGAGAGAGAGAGAGAGAGAGNGTGAGAGAGAGAGAGAGAGAGAGAGAGAGAGAGAGAGAGAGAGAGAGAGAGAGAGAGAGAGAGAGAGAGAGAGAGAGGACCCATTACGACCCCTCTCTCTACATCTTAAGGGTACTAAGGATTATCAAGGGGTACTAGGATACATTAATGTTTCCTAGGATAACTTACCATATACTAATGAATGGTAAGGGGTCTTAAGGGGTCCCACGACACATTAATGTGTCCTAGGACCCCTTTGACCCCTAAGATGCATGGTAAGGCATCCTAATGGGTCCTAGGACACATTAATGTGTCGTTTAAACTTTACAAATATATATTTAAATTATTTGCATTTATTATTAATAAGGAGGAGTTGGTTTAATCAATCTTTATGTTATATTATATTAATTTAAAATGTTATTTTATTCAATGGAATATAATACTTTCATTGTGAGGTTATTTAATGCTACTAATAAACTTAAGTTTATTAAGTGTTTTTTTATTTGATTTATCAAATGGTAAATGCATCTTTATAAATGGAAATAAGTAATAAAATGTATTATTAATTTGGAAGAGGAATCTAAAAATTTTAAAATCAATAAATTTGTAACTGTTCTTTTCAGTTTCTTTCTGTGAGTGGGCATTGATGGGTTTTGGGCATTAAATGATTTCTTTTCTCTATTTCAGGGCTTTGGTTTTAAGTTTTTGGGGGGATCTTGGGTTTTGGAAATGAAATTTGAAGAAATATTTGTGGTAATTTTTGTGGAATTGAATTGTGGATTCAATCTGCCAATTTGGAGTCTGGGAATTCTGTGCATCTCCATTGGTTCTTTGAGATTTGTCTTGCAAATTGAGGTACAAAAACTTAATATATTTCTTGAATATAAATATGTTTGTTGTTCTAATCTCTATTATAATGCTCTTCTATTGACAATTTCATTCAAAATACTTATCTGTATCCTTCCTAAATGTATCTGGTATTTCTTTTCCTCCTCCATTATCATGCTTCCTTCTTCATTTTAAATTCTCTTTCAATATTCCTTATCATATCTTGTAGAAAGGCCAGATCTTTTTTCTTTAGTCAATAGCTAATTTGTATTGCACTATTCTTTTCTTGGCATTTGTGTGTTATTCCTTTAGGGCCCGTTTGGTGCTAGGCATTAACCTGGAATAAGCATTAGTTAATGCTAGAATAATTTAATTCTCTGTTTGTGACATGTTTTGAATTCTCGAATTAGAAAACTAATCCCCATTTTCGGGCCAATGCCTGCATTAGTTAATTCTAAAAAAAAGCTGGAATTCATTTCTTATTCGAGAATAAGCTATTTATAGATTCAAATTTATTTATTTTTATTTTTTATTTTTAATCTTTATTTTTTAATTTTAATGTGGGTATGTATATATATACACACATGTGTATATATACATGTGTGTATATATACATAGATTTGTATATACATGTGTGTGTATATATACACACATGCATGTGTATACACGCACATATGTATATACACACATGTGTATATATGTACATGTGTATAGACACATGTGTATATGTGTATATACGCACATGTGTATAGACACACATGTGTATAGACACACATGTGTATAGACACACATGTGTATATATACATGTGTATATACACACATGTGTGTATATACACACATGTGTGTATATACACACATGTGTATATACACACATGTGTGTATATACACACATGTGTATATACATGTGTGTATATATATACATGTGTATGTATATATAAATGTGTGTATATACATGTATATGTATATATACACATATGTGTGTGTATATACACACACATGTGTGTATATACACACATGTGTGTATATACACACATGTGTGTATATGTGTACACAAGTTAAAAATACATATTGTTCAAATTAATTAAAAAAATGAAAAATAATCCTTATTCCAATTCTACAACATGAGATCCAAACGCAAAATAGCTTATTCCAGCTTTCATTTTTAGGATTAATTAATTCGAGAATAGGTCCGTATTCTAGAATAGGCATATTCTGGATAAGTTAATGCCATGCACCAAACGGGCCTTATTTTCATAACTGGAATGTGTCCCTATTTTGGGCGCTATTATGGTATGAATGGTGCTGATTTTAACAACAAATTTACCATGATTAATGTACCAAAATATCCTCTATGTCCTATCATCATTTGGGGCTTAGGTTCTAGTCTTGTTGCTTGAAATTGTATCTATAATCCCTTCTCATTTTGTTATCAAATGATTTGGTCAGGGTGTTGTTTATGTAACTATCATTATGCTTATCATTGCTGAATCATTGCCTACGTTGTCATTACATCATCGTGTTGCAGTGCTAAGGAATTTCAAAGTTTTATTTTTTCCTTTATTGTAGTTTTGCATTGATCTTTGTTGAGATTTGAATGCTATTATTTCTTTTATATGATATAGTGGTTATGAGTTTTGTTTGGTGTTTATTAACCAATCACAACCACCATGCTAGTTAAACAAATTGGGATCATATGTATTGGGCATAATTTGATATAATAAGAGTTGATATGAAAGTGTATAATTGTTTGCTAGTATTGTAAAAAATATAATTGTAGACATCCAAAAATATTAATATTAATTTCTATTTTATTCATCTAACTATTTAATTTAACCAATTAAATAGTTTCATTGTTAGTATTTATCAATAATCTAAATACTATTCTAATGTATTTTATTTAAATACATTTGCCTCACAAAAATTCCCTTTTAATAAATTTATATTTATTAAAAAATCCTCCATATCCATAATTCTTCTAAGATATGATTTATTCAAATCTAATTTGAATTATAATCTAAACCCTACCTAGAGAACTATCTAGAAGTCTACCCTAAGCCTACCCTATTCCTACTCTACACCCATCACCTTATTCTCTAAACATACTTCCCCACCTAATCATCCTCCAATCCTACTTAAAAGGATGATTCCTAACCCTTTTAATGCTAATAAAATGCTCACACATGTGTGAAAATTCTCTCCAAAATGGCCACCCATTCCTCTTAAATACTCTTACATATTTGTCCCCCACTTGAAAATCTTGAGCCACTCAAACATTTAATGCTATGTTTGACTACAAAATGGACATCACTTCCAAGCCCATGTGTCCCTTATGTGGCTCTTATGTGGATGCCACATAGGTGCCACCTCATTCAAGCCCTTCTATCCTCTCCCAAAAATCTATAAATAGAGGCCTTCTCCTCTTGTATTTGCATATCTCATTTTGCATTGTTATTATGCTATTTTAGTTTTAGAAGCTCTTTTCTAGTTTTCATGCTATTTATGCTTAAATCACTTAGAAGTTACATGCTAGGCTAATTTTTTAAAGAATCATAGTTTCTTTCATTGTCTTGCATATCAATTTCATAGTTTAGAATATCATCTTTTGAGAAGAATTTGAGACTAGTTCTTCATACTAGTTCTTGAATCTATTCTTTTCATCCAATCTTGCATTCATATTTGCATTGCATTGGGGATCCACTCTATTTGTGTTTGAGAGAGCACATTCACATCCAATCTAAATGAGCAAATCAAACAAGTAATATAGGGTGCACTAACTTGTTTTAGCTCAATATGATATTATGAAGATTTCTTGTTGGCTCCTGCTTATTTCATGATTTATATGTGCTAACCTGCTAACATTTTATATTTGAGATTTCTCCCAACAGGTTGAATATTTCCTCGTACACATTCTGGCATGCCTGGTGGGACCCACGTCTCAAAAATCCTTTTAATTCTCTTGTCTTTTGCTCTCATTTTTGCAAAACTCACGGACCGGTGTCTCCAATTTACACAGAGGTATCTACACAAACGCCGGTTCTTCTTGAACTGTCATTCAATGTCTGTGCTAAACTGGCATCTGCAATTCACACATCGGCGTCTCCATTTCAGACTATTTTGTTGAGATTTTACAAACCTAACATTTTGTTTGTCAAGTTCTATTGTGTTTCCCACTGCTTTTTGGTGTTTTAACATTACGTTTTTAACAGAAATCAATTTTACAAGCAGTTATAATGTTGAAATTTCATTAAAGGGAACAAATTCTTGATAAATCATTAAAGAAAAACATTGGTTTTTAAGGGTTGATAAATCTCAGCATAGGTTTTCTGTTCGATTTGAGAGCTAAGAGAGAAAGAACATTAACTTTTTTGCTGTATTTTGCTATGTTTTTGGCCTTGTAGGTACAACAGTGTTTGCGTAGATGCTGATTCATGTTTCAGCATATGTGTGAAAACACTGGTTCAGAACAATCACCATTTGACATCTACACTTCACAAACTGGCGTCTGCGCTGGTATATCATTTTTCTGGTTCTCTATGTTTTCTGATTTATTTTGCTATTTTTGGGGTAAAACATAGAATCAACGTTTGCACCCTGAACCAGCGTCTGTGCTCTGTCAGACTTTTATTTTTTATGTTCTAACAAATTTTTGAGTGGTTTTGTGTTTTCAACGCTTTTCAAAGGCTAAATTTCTAAAACTACTAACTAGTTGTGTTGCAACACCGCTTGCCAAAGACATGAATTCCAAAGATTACTCACACTTGTCTTGCAAGTTGCCTCAATTTAAATCAACCAAATGATTGTGTTTGTTATCATTTTCTTAGACCTCTAGAATAATTAGAGAGATCTTTTTGTCTAATCCAAAGCAAGTGTTAGGGGATTACGCTCTCTTCCCTTTTTGGGAATATCAAAAACCTAGACGCATTTTCTTTGTGTTAAACAATTAAATATTTGGGAATGAGCTAAGCTATTCTTGCATTTTTGTGGAGAAAATGATACTGGATAGGAGAGTATTCTCTTTTCCCATTGTGGGAAAATCAGAAATCCAGACTCCTTTTTGTCACCAATCTAATTGCCTTTCAAGTTAATCCTTTAGATGGGCCTACCGGTTGAGGGAAAAATCTCCCAGGAACGACCCACATGAGAACGAGGTGTAAGCCACACCACTCCAACTCACGTTAATCAAATTTAATCTTTGGGGTTAAAGCCTTGGGAGTCGATTGGCATTTGAGCTTATACTTGGTTCTCATCTAACTTAAGTGCGGCCTCGCAGTCTCAATCACATTTACATGACCACTTTTGTCAAGACACTCTATGGGGCTATAGGCCTGAATTATGCTTGCACAGACATAGAGGATACAATCAAACGGACACCCTTACTAAGCACTATAGGTATAGAAGCTACCTGATTCACCTCTGAATGATGACTTATTATAGTGCAAGGGAGGGAAGAATCCCCCCCAAGATTCCCATCATACGTGTCCTAGGGTATTGTGTTGTGAAAGAGATATTCATAGCATGAAAAAAATACCTGGAAAAAGGAAAAAATATGGGTGCCCTTCCAGGGGTGACACTACTGTGTGAGCCAAAGGACTACCAAGCAATGGGCCTATAATATTTCATGCGAAGCCAATTTCTTAGGTAGACTTGTGCTTGAAGTGCTTGAAGAACATTGACAAATCCAAAGTACGAACAAAATACCCAACAAAAAAATTTGTCACTTGCTTGTATCCTTCAAGTTTTCTTTGTCCCTTATCGGATTGTTTTCAAAACACATGCCTGTTATTTTTTGATTTGATTGTGTTGAAACTGGTTCTTGACATGGAACAAATCTATTGAAAATTAGACAGAGATCAAACTTTTTCCAAATCATGAAAACACCATCCTTTTGCAGACTACCGTGAGCTTCAGAATTTGCCAGAATCTTTAAAATTTGGTCTTTTATGAGATATTTCCTAAAACCTTTAATTTCTCATCCAAAATCAAATCATTTTTATAGGACATGACCGATTCCAAGAAGCACAAGAAGGTAAAAAATCTGTTACCCCTGTGCACAAAGAACAAAAGAATACAACCTGAGAGGTTACCAAGTACCAACACATCATTGATTCTATTAAGCAAGAAATTCATAAACGGGAAGAATTTGACAAAGTAATATACAACAACAAGGTTGCTCGCTTCATGGGAAAATATCATCTAAATGCTACTTTCATCAGATTTGAGGAATATGACTAGCGGATCTACCACAACAAACAACCATTCCTCCTCTTCTTAAGATCACTTAGCTTGCATTTTTAGGACCTCCCTTAGGTTGTCATCTTTAGAAACACATCACACACTAATCCTAGCATAATCCAGTCTAATATTAGTCAACCTAGCATCATTCTAATCATCATCCAAAGCATCCCTAATCACATCCCTCACTTGGTGTTGCATCCCCTTTTGAGTTTCTTAGAACCTACATCTTAATCATAACCCCATCCTTAAGTGTCCTTAAACTAAGCATTGTTTAGGACAATCCCCTTTGCATTTGCAACCTCATCACCTTGATCAAGAGGTTGGTTCGCATTGATAGAGAATCCCATCTGCCAAAGACCACAAGTCTGTCCTAGGTAGATAATCACATCCACTTGATCTTACACTAGGGAAAGCAACCCTTAATCCTTGCATACACCAAGTCATCCTTAATCCTTAAGAGCATACTCATCATCCTAGACACATCGTCTAAAATCCTAAGTCCTAGCACCATCATCCTTAGCTTCCTAGGAACATCCTTGCATTACATCTTGTATCTCATATCCCCTTAGGATAATCATTTCATGCCACTGATTACATGAGCCACTAAGAAGAGGAAGGATATGGACCCTAATCTTGCAGCTAGTTCATCTAATCCCACGATTGACCACACTAACACTATGGTATCCTATGCGCCTCAGCCCAACGAAAAAATTAAGTATATTTGGGTAGACACTAATGAGACTCCCACCATGATTACCATAGAGACATTCATCCATCATCCAGGACATGTCAACATGGTGAATGCCATGAGTGAACGTAACAACAGTTAGGTACTCTTAGAGATTCAGCAACAAGGACTTCAAATCCACCTTGCCTTATACCCACGCTTGTCACATGACCTATGGCACTCTCAGGGGAACGTTATCATCCGACTAGAAACAAAGTTTTTGATCCACTTCAATGAGATCCATAGGTGGGAACTCTTCTCGCACAAGTATTCCAACCTTCCATCCCATCCTCCATCATGCACATGACACCTTCATCTACCTCGAGAGCCCCACCTCCTAATCCAACATCAGCAACACAAGCAGTACCTCCTATCGCTACACAGGAACCTGCACTTCCTCAATCCACAACCGCTCCACTTTCAAAAGAATTCCCAACATTTGTAGCACAATTCCCACCACCACCAGTTAGCACTCAGTGAATCACCACCCCAACCATCCCCATTCAAACCATTCAAAATGTAGCAACCAGTTTGCACCATCAAAGCACCCAAATCTCCATGCCTGTTCCACCTTTTTCTTCCACCGCATACCCACAACAACAAAAACACTTCACCATAGGCATGCCACCTACCAACGCCTATAACTAACCCTTATTTCCGCAAGGGCCCACCTTCCCCACTCCACTAGCAACACAAATGCAACATTTTCCAGCAGTTCTGCCTCAAATGCAATTCAACCCAAATCCTCCCATGCAACAAACATCTACCAATCTCTTCTCCATAACACAAATTCCCATCCCACCTATCCAACAACAACAACCTATCCAGCAACAAAAACCTATCCAAAAAAAACAACCAATCCAACAACAACAACCTATCCAGAAGCAATAACCAATCCAAAAACAACAACATCAGTAGCAAAATGCCAACCCATTCACATCCCAAGCACAACAGCAACAAACCAACTCCTTCACAGTTGCACAACCAATCATCCAAACTACCCAGCATCCACAACCACAAATGCAGGGGGAAAATCCCTTAACAACAAAACCACTACAACAACTTTCTAATCCTTTCACTAACATGCACACTATCCTCCAACCAACACAACAACAAAAAACTAATTTCGCCAACTAACTAGCCATGCCATCTTCCGCTGCATCACAAACTGTTCCACCACCACAACAATCCAATTTTCCCATTAACATCAATTACCTCATTGCAGCCACTGGGGGCATTCCACTACAAAACACCTATCCTCCACCCTATGCAAGTGCGCAACAGGCTCAACCTACTTATCCAATGCCTCAGCAAATTCAAGCGTACTTCCAGCATTTGCAAAAACCCTATTAGACGCTGCCACCTCCTCCACCACAATATTCCCCTCAGCTACAACTTCCACAACAATAGCCCATCTACGCTGACCAACAACCTTCATATCAAACACCATAGTACCCTCCATAGAATCCCCCATATTTTCCATTTAATACATATTAGATTTAGGGAACCAATGCAATCGGGGTTAATAATCCTCCCCCACAAATCAATCATGAATGGGAGGAAATGAAGAACGCTCTCAAAGAGATAAAAGTAGGGACCGAAGTAAAACATTCAAGTTTGAAGAGGTGTGTCCTTACCCATTTGATCGATCTATCACTGTAATACCCTTCCCCAAGCACTTTGAGACACCCAAGTTTGATAAATATTAGGGGAAGGGAGATCCTATGATCCACATGAAATAATTCTACATGGCATGCCAAGAAGTGGCCTATAGCGATAATTTCCTCATGAGACTATTTCCCAAGAGCTTAGGAGGGATTGGTCTTGAGTGGTTCTACAAAATCCCCTATGGTACAGTTTCTACTTTCAGTGAACTATCTGAGAATTTTGTGGCCCAATATGTGCACAATGTAGAGAATGAACTCTCCCTCCTCCTTTTATGTAATTCTAAATAGAAGGGAGGAGAGAGCCTGGCCGATTACCTTCAGCACTGACAAGGGCTTACTACGAGGTTGTCTTGTCAACCCCCCAAGCAACATCTCATCAAAATTTTCATTAAAAACCTCCATCCTGAGCTTGCCTATCATAGGCGCATGAATTGTATACAAACTTATCAAGACATCCAAATCAAAGGCATGGATATCGAACGGGGTCTCATAAAAGATGGTGCAATCAAGAACTACAAAGAATCCCAGCCTGAAAAACATAATAATGATCAATCATGATATTGGAAAAAGAACAAGAATGCAGTAAGTGACGGAACCATTGACACCAAACACGTTCAAGTCATGGTGGCCGGTCCCAACTCACCTACCCAAACTTATTAGCAAGCACTGCCAGTATACCCTCAACCCCCTCCCATGTATCAATATCCCACTCCTACATATCACCAACCAACATACTAGAAAAACACACGCCCTCAAGGTGTGACTATCTATCCCCCTCTACGACATCATATCAACCCAACTACCAATGTCCCATGAACCAGACGAATGCTATATCATTCCCACGTGGACAACCAAGGCCTCACACATAGAATCCACCACAATGCATGTTTACCCCTTGGGTGAGCCCATAGATGTCATCTTCCATAGAATGGTCCAAGCCAACCAAGTCATGTACCCAAAAACACATCCATTTGATGACTCAACACCTAAGCCTGCCTAGTATAAAGACAACAAGTACTGTGATTACCATCATGTTAAGGGATGCACCACCATCAAATGCATGAAGCTAAAACACTACATCCAAGATCTCATCGACCGCAAAGAGATTGAAGTGGACTCTCCTGCCCAACCATCACCAAATGCGGGCCTTAAAATCTATCAAAATGCATTTCCTAAACACACCTCAGGTAAAGGACTAGGCAATCCTGCTCAATCCTCCAACCAGGGGAAGGGGAATCAATGAGACAATGCCGACATAAAAGATTATAAAAATGAATATATCAACTGCGATAATCTCATCGGCTGCATATCCCAATTCTTGTCCTCTATCAATGTCATTCATGTCAAGGGCACCGATAACCAATGTACAGTCACCACTCATCGCGACAGAATAACAGTTGCAGGTGTGAGTACTGCTCCATCTGTAGGTACCCAATACAACCTGTTGGAACACCTAGGGAATACTCCTACCCATATTTCCATCCCGGATCTCCTCCGCACCTCACCCACTTATCAAGAGATCCTTAATAAAGCCCTACAAGAATCATGTGTTCCCAACAACATCAACCTCACTGAATTCTAGAACCTCGTTGGCCACTTGTTTGCATCTTATGGGGTTTCCTTTAAACCAACAGTTGTACCCTCTGATGAACCTGATCATAAACTCCCTCTCTGCATTGCTGTCATGTTTAAAGATTTTTCCAGCAAGTGAGTCATGATAGATATTGGTTCGGCCCTAAATCTGTGTACTCTAAAATTCATCAAACAGTTAGGCTGCACTGAAGCAGATATAATAAATAATGTCATTACTATCAAAGTCTATGATAATCTGGAGTGCACTTCTGAAGGCACCATTTCATTTCCCATCAAGGTAGGCCCCGCAATGCAAGATAAGGTATGTCACATTGTTGATCTTGACGTTCCTTTCAACATACTCCTTGGACGCCCATGGATCCATTCTATGCAAGTCATCCCATCTACCTACCATGAGTGCATCAAATTACCATATAATGACACTGAAATCACCATCTACACAGATCCCAAGCCCTTCGCATACTACAATACATTGGAAACCTCCTTCCCATATTCCAATCATTGTTCTAGGATCGACATTGGTACCTCTGTTGCCAGTTCATCTCAAATCCATTTAGATCTAGAAACAATCCTCTCTTCCACCCTTTCCATGGTCAAGATCAACAACTAGGGTTATGGCGAGTACAACCTATCTGATTCCTTCATAGTTGGAGCATTGCCAGTTGATCCACACACCCAAGGGAGACCAGACAAGAACATAGCATACCAGAGAAAGTTTCACACAAAAAAATTGGGCCCTACCACTTTTATCTCAAATGGAATTTTGAGTAGCCAAGAGATGACACTTGACATCAATCGGTGGCTTTATAAAGATCTGCCACCTCTAGACATTGGTTTCCTCAATAATTTCAAAGGAAAATACCCTTCAAATCACAAGCTGGTTACATAAAAATGGAACTATGAAGGCGGTGGCTTGGGTGCTGAAGAGAAAGGAATGAAAGACCCTTTTGTACCCACCAAACGAGAAAAGCATTTATGCCTTGGTATGGATTCTGCCATGACTAGGGGCACTAATGACAACAACCATACCCATTTTAGACCCCTGGGACAAATCGTTGAATTAAAAGATGTCCCTGAAGAGAAAATTGTGAAAGCCTATGATAATATCCACGATGAAATCTTCCTTGGAAATTTTGTCCTCTGTCAACTCTCCATTAATTTCATTGACCTTCCCCTCCTACATCCCAAACTCATAGACTAGGACCAACCAAGTGTCGTAAATGTTAACGACTTCAAAAGTGAGGACACACTCCTAAGATTCATGGGATCCATTGAACAAAGCAATGACTAGGGGAAAGATTCAACACATGCCTAGAAAATAGATCCAAAGGCATACTTTGGGGAAGTGTAGGACTTCAGCTGCAAAAATGAAGTAGAAAACAAAAATAAAAAAGAGAAAAATCTACCCCCTAGTGAAAACCCATCTGGGGCACTATCTGATCGCACAAAAGTAAAAACAAATGGCATATCCGTTGGCAAAAACCTCCCTGAGGTGCCAAAGGATGAAGACTCTCCTCTTCCTCTAATCCATGATTAAAGACTTGAACAGTCATCAATCCTCATCGAAGAAACAAAACCCATCAATCTAGGTACATAGGACTATCCTCACATTACTTACATTGCAACCTCCTTGACTGAAGCAAAAGAATCAACTCTTTTCTCTCTGTTAAAAGAATTCATAGAAACATTTTCATGGTCTTATGCCCACATGCCAGGATTAGACCCTAACTTGGTGGTTCACCATCTAGAAGTGGACCCAAACATCAAACCTATCAAACAAAATCTCTGAAAGATGCACCCCAAGGTAGCAATACTCATCAAAGCAGAGCTAGAAAAGCTACTCCAAGCCAAAATCATTCACGACATTGACTACTCTGAATGGATCTCAAATATGGTGCTAATATCTAAACCTAATAAATCAATCTAGATTTGTAAATATTTCCAAGATCTCAACAAGGCATGTACTAAGGATGATTTCCCACAACCAAACATAGACATGATATTAGATCTCACAGCAGGACATGAGATGTTGTCATTCATGGATGAATTTTTAGGATATTATCAAATCCATATTACAGAAGAAGATCATCACAAGACAACATTCACAACCCCCTGAGGCACCTTCTTCTATAATATGATGCCATTTGGTTTGAAGAATGCTGGGGCAACCTATCAGAGGGCCATGATATTTATTTTCCATGAAATGATTCACAAGATTCTTGAGGACTATGTAGATGATATCTTGGCTAAATCTGTTAAAAGGGAAGATCACCTAGATGTTCTAGAATGCGTCTTTGACAAGATTGGACACTATTGCCTAATGCTCAACCCTAAGAAGTGTGTCTTCGGGGTCATGTCAGGAAATATCCTTGGATTCATTGTATGCAGAGGAGGCATTAAAATAGATCCAAAAAAGGTACAAACTATCATAGAAATGCCTCCACCAAAAACACTCTGGCAACAACACAGCATACAAGGAAAGTTACAATCTATGCACTATTTTATCTCTCAGTTAGTGGACAAGTTCCAATCATTTACTCATCTCCTGCAAAAGGATAACACTTTTAAATGGGATCCTCAGTGTCAGAAAAGTTTTGAAAAGATTAAAGAATACTTGGTTAATCCACCCATCTTGGTACTGTTATGCCCTGCATACCCGTCCCTACATTTTGTGGGAAAAATGTTGGGTCTATTAGTAATAACTGAGAGGGGGGGGGGGGGGGGAATCAGTGGCCNGGTGAATCAGTGGCCTCAAAAATTAATCCTTAAATCAAACCTTCAAAACTTATAACCGCAAATTATTTCTCAAGTTACCTTCTGTCCTACAAGATGAATGCCTTGAATAAATTATATCAATTTACTACTTGTAAGATTACTATATTAAACCTTCTTCTTAATGTTTACCGATAAGCAGTTATCTATTTACCAAAATACAGTAAATATGCAGAGTATACCGATATATCCAAAATGAATTATGTAAGATACAAAATAGTAAAGAAATGAATCATACACACATAACCCATGGATTTTAACGTGGAAAGCCTACTAAGGGAAAAACCACTGGGACCGGTAACCCAAATTTTCACTCTTCTGAAGTGAGCACTGTTAAGATCCAACCCTGTTAAAGGTTACAAACACACTGTTAGGTGTGACCTTGTTAGAGGATTTTACACACAGAGGTTGTCACTTAGTATTGGGAATCTAATGCTACCATCCTTGAATCAGCCTCTCTCTTAGACTGTCAATAGGCATCAGGAATATCTAATTCTAATTTCATGAATCAACCCTTTTGGCACTCCTTGGGATGTACCTCAATATATAGAAGACTGTTAAGTCCTGCTCAGTTAAGAGACTTGATGCTTCAATGGTTAAACTGAAACATTATGACCTATTCATATTACAACTTAAATTGTAGATTTTCAGATCTATTTAAGTACATTACCTCTCTGACCAATATGTCAATTCAATCCTTGTGCTCCATACTTTCTACTCTGTGATGCTGTGCTTACTGTTCGTCGGTTGTCTGCAGAATTCCTTAGCTCTCCTTCAACTTGTTTGATCAGTACTGCATGAAGTAGTTCTTCATCATTTTCTCTTTAGCATCCTCTTTCTATTTAGTCCCCTTAATCCACTCCATAAATGAATTAATCTTGTCTCTTATATAGACATGATATTCTTTGTTTCTTGGTTCTTGATTCTTGATTCTTGGTGTGATAAACAATCCAGCCAATTAGATTTAAAGCATAACTCCTGATTTTTCTTGTAGATATCTTCTTGCCAACTGTACAAATTAGTTTTAAATCAATCACTTATCTCTGGTCAAATAAAACAAAGTAGACAACCAGTTAAGTCTATATTTAGCTCTGCCAGCTAGATATTTTGTCATTTTATGAACTCTTTGTTCTGTCGGTCACCACTGCAGTTAGTCGTCGGTGACAACTGACTGTTCTTTTAGTGAGACTCCAGTTAGCTTCGTGATCTCCATCTATTAGGAAACACTATATTTTCTTCCATCTTGTTACTCTATTCTTTTCTCGTCGGGCAATACTGTGACTCTGCTCGTCGGTAGTGCTGTGCATTTCCTTGTTGGGTATCACTGTGACTTTGTTCTTTTTCTTTGTCCGTCGGGTGCACTCCATCAGTGTTGTTTTTCACTTAGTAAATACTTGATTTTTATGCATTACTGATAGTATAGCCTTGGTTCCTTTAGTTCTCTGAAGTCTTTGGCATTATTTACATGACCATACAGATTATATTAGGTTGACATTAATGACAATACAATACATTAACTGATTTAATGTCTTGCATGATTATCAACTTAACATCTTCAAACATTTAATCAGTTACATGTCATCAATCTCTCCCTTTGGTATTGATGGAAACATACTATATTATCATATTATACTATTTCTAATACAATATGAAATACAACAGTTGAGATTTATCAAACTACCAATCTTTTGTTTTGTTAACCGATAAATGTCTGACCATTGGTAAGCTATATTTTAGCTTAGATTTTATTCTTGCAGATTTTCCTATCTATCTTCAATCCCTTCTCTAGATGGATGTAGAATATTTCTTTCTCTGGTATGATGTGTTCTTCTTTTGTGTCAAACTCTCTCCCTTTGATTGTTCTCCTTTCTTTTGATGTTTTCTGTTTCACTTGTCAGCAACTCTCCCTTTGTATAAGATTTCCATACAATCTCTCTCCCTGTTGTAGTGTGATAATGGATAATCTCTCCCTTTCTAGAAGGATGTGATAATATGGATAATTTCTCTCCCTTTGACAAAAATTCCAAACAAATATCTCACAAATATTTGACATTAATGTCAAGAAAATTTTTCTCTCTATCCATAATATATTCCTTGAATTTCCCTTATCCATCAGCAATACAACAATATGCTCTTGTGCTTGGTGAAGATATATATATATATATATATATATATATATATATATATATATATATACCCGTCTGCATATAGATGTAGCTTTGAAGTTCATCTCTTTGCTTGCATCAATCATGAATGATATTCTAATAATATGTAGGTTGATGTAGCCTTCTAGTCAGCTTACTGACCAGTAGACAAGGGTTTGACCCTTAGTCTCTTTCTCAAGTACTCAAATGCATCCTTGGGCAGTGGCTTGGTGAAGATATCAGCCAATTGTTCCTTTGATTGCACATACTCAAGTATCACCTCTTTTGCATGAACTTGTTCTCTCAAATAATGATACTTGATGGAAATATGCTTTGTTTTAGCATGCATGAATGGATTTTTGGAAATTTCAATTGCACTTGTATTATCACAATAGATAATTACTGGTTCTCAAATCTTCATATGCATACCTTCCAGTAACTGTTTGATCCATGAAATATTTGAACACTTTGCAATAGTAGCAACATACTCTGCTTCTATAGTAGATTGTGAGATGCATCCTTGTTTCTTGCTAATCCATGTGACAAGTCTGTCACCCATGAAGAATGCTCCTCTAGTTGTGCTCTTCTGGTCATCAATATTTCCAGTCGAATCAGTGTCGGTAAAGACCCAAAGTTTAAATTTTCCTTCTCTTCTATACCATAAGCCATATTCCTCAGTATTCTTTAGATATCTTTGTATTCTTTTCACAGTAGTCATATGTGATTACCTGGGATTAGCAGAAAATATAGCAACTATTCCTACTGTATGAGCAATATCTGTTCTAGTATGTATAACATACATGAATTTTCCAATCATTGATTTGTACAAAGTTTGATTTACCTCTGATGACTTGTCTTCTTTTGTCAGTTTGCATCCAGCTGCCATCGGTGTTCCAACTGGTTTGGATTCTTCCATCTTGAATATTTTCAGTACTTCTTTGATGTACTTGGATTGCATAATGAAAATACCTTCTCCTTGTTGCATGATCTATAGACCAAGAAAGAAATTGATCTCTCCAAACATAGACATCTCAAATTCTTTGCTCATCTCATTTGAAAATGATTTGCATAGCATATCATTGCCTCCAAATATGATGTCATCAAAAAAATCTCAACAATCAAAGTGTTAGCATCAGTATCTTCCTTTAAATAAAGATTACTATTTTCACTAGTCCTCACAAATCCAATACTTATTAGATAGGAATGAAGTCTTTCATACCAGGCTCGGGGTGCTTGTTTTAATCCATACAAGGCTTTTTGAAGTCTACATAACATGTCCCTCTTGTCCGGATCAACAAACCCTTCTGGTTGTTCAATGTATACCTCTTCTTCAAGTATTCCATTCATGAATGCAGACTTGACATCCATTTGATATACCTTGAATCCTTTATATGAAACATAAGCAAGTAATATTCTTACTCCTTCTAGCCTAGCAACGGGTGCAAAGGTCTCTCCATAGTCAATTCCTTCTTCTTGTGCATACCCTTTGCATACTAGTCTTGCTTTATTACTTGTGACATCTCCATTCTCATTCAGCTTATTCCTGAATATCCATTTTGTACTGATGACATTCTTGTCATCTGGTCTTGGCACAAGTGACCATGTTTTTTTTTTCTCAATCTACTCAATCTCATCATTCATAGCACTTATCCATTCTTCATTATCAAGTGCAACATTGACAGATTTTGGCTCAAACTCACAAATTAGACAACTTGAGTTTAGAGACTTACTTCTTGTTCTTGTACCAACTTTCTTATCTCCTATGATTTGGATCTCTAGATGGTTCTTCCTTACATATCTTGCAAGTACAGGTACAACTCTTTGTCTATCAGTTTGATCATTATTTTGTTCTTCATTATGTTCTTCATCACCTTTCACATTATCTTGATCATTGTCCTGACCGTTGGTATTTGTAGCTTGATGCTCAGGTGCAATGATCTGTTGCTTGAGAGCTCTACATTTTTTGTGGGGTAGAGTTTTAGGTTCCTCATTGTAAGTGAAATTATTGTAGTCCTTTAGTACTTTAGCACTTTCCTATTCATTCTTCTCTGCAAATTAATCTATCTTTACATTTTCACATTCAATAAATTTGTTAGAGGCTTTATTTAGACATTTATAAGCCTTTCTCTTGGTAGAATACCCTATAAAAATTCCTTCACTCTTGGAGTCAAGTTTTCCATTTCTATCATCTTTTAAGATATAACATTGACTACCAAATTTTTTGAAATAACTTACATCGGGTGTGTATCCATACCATAGCTCATAAGGTGTCTTTTTGGTATCTTTCTTCAATTATACTCTGTTCAATGTGTACACAGCAGTACTGACAACTTCCCTCCAGAATATTTGGGTGATGCCTTTCTCTATCATCAGTGTCCTTGCACAGTCAATTATGGATCTATTCCTTCTTTCAACAATTCCATTCTATTGTGGTGTCCTTGGTGTAGAGACTTATCTTTTGATTCCATGCTCATTACAAAAGTTAGTGAATTCATTTGAAATAAATTCCCCTCCTCTATCTGACCTTAAGCATTTTATCTCCTTACCACTTTGCTTCTCAACCATTGCTTTGTACCATTTAAACATCTTAAATGCTTCTGATTTATCTTTTAGAAAGATGACTATCATCATTCTAGAGTAATCATCAACAAAGAGAATGAAATATCTATCTCCATAATAACTCTTTGTCCTCATATGTCCACATAAATCAATATGGACTAATTCTAGAATTGCATCAGACGTATGGGTTTTGATTTTGAAACTAGACTTTGTCATTTTTCCTTTTTGAAAATTCTTACACCTTATATTATCAGGCTTGGTCATCATCGGTAAGCTTCTAACATTTCTCTTTTTGCTAATCTTTATCATGTTGTCAAAGTTCACATGACACAACCTTTTGTGCCATAACCATATGTCTTCGTTTGTAGCAATCAAAGAAGTGGAGTCAGTATCATTCGGATAGAATAAGTTACCTTTTGTCTGCTCACCGGTACCAATTAGATTTCTAGATTTATTGAAGATCTTTGCCTTCTTATTTTCAAATGCTACTTTTTGAACTGAATTATTCAACAGAGAAACAATCAATAGATTATAATTCAATCCATTTACCCAATAAGCATTCTCACACTTTATCTAGTTATTCAACATTATTGTTCCTCTACCTTCAACTGGACAAGGTGTGTCATTTCCCATTCTTACTGAACCACCTTTATAGTATTCAAAAGTCTCAAAATTTTTCTTATCATCAGTCATATGGTGAGTGCAGCTACTATCTATGATCCAAACATCATTTTTTCTTATTTTAGATATGAGAGCTATTTCTACATACCTTTCTTCATCATCTTCTGAATCATCTTTTACAGCCACAAACACCATCTCGATGTCTTCATCAGATTCAGTGTCAGTATCATCATCCTTGCATTTTGCTAGGTAACTGGCCTTCTTTCCTTTGTCCTTATAGTCTTAGGTATCTCTTCTTTCTGATTTTTGGTAGCTTCTGTAATCACCTTTGTCAGACTTCTTTTCAAATGATCCTGTCATTACTTCTTTCATCTTTTCTTCTGTTAGTACATCTTGCATCAAAGTGTCCAATCTCTTTGCAATTAAAACAAACAAGTGGTAATTTACCTTTGTATTTACCTTTGCCTCTCTGCATTCTTCTGGCCATAAGTGCTTCAATTTCATCAAGATCATCTTCTTCAATTTCACTATCACTATCTTTTCTCATAGTGTTTTTGTGAATTGATTTACTTATTCTCATAGAAGTTTTGAATGCAGACTCTATGTTTGGTAAGACACTATCATCAAAGTTATTCATCTCAAATGAAATCAGTTTTCCAATTAAACTGTCTGGAGTAACATTGCTATTTTCTACTGCTTTCATTTCTTGAATGGAAGATACTCTAATAGCATAAGTCAACAGTAAGGTCTTAGAATTTTACTTACCACTATATCTTCTTCTAGTACACCTCCAATTCCTCGGATAGCATTGACTACCTCTTTGATTCGTGTGCTATACTTAGTGATGTTTTCACCTTCTTTCATTTTGAGATTATCAAACTTTCCTCTAAGGCTTTCTTCCTTGGCTCTCAAAACATTTTTGTCACCACCATGTACAAGCTTCAATTTGTCCCACATTTGCTTTGCAGTTTTTCATTCTTTGACATCTTCAAATTCAACATCAAAGAGTGAAGAAGCAAGCTCTATCATCATGCCATTGTGTTCATGCTTCTCTCTCATTTGTTCAACTATTGGTGCTCCTGTGGGAAACACATATTTAGTTTCTAGGAATTGAGTAACATCATTATCAATACCTGATAAGTGGAGTCTTATCCT
This sequence comes from Thuja plicata, assembly GCA_018584345.1. NCBI lineage: Eukaryota > Viridiplantae > Streptophyta > Pinopsida > Cupressales > Cupressaceae > Thuja > Thuja plicata. The sequence continues at coordinate 507,489 of MU223894.1, forward strand.
GCTCTGCCATGAAGGAAAATTATCTTTGTTCAACTTGGGTACATCTCATCTGTTCATCTTGTGATCTTTGGCTTAGGTCTTGAAACCTTCCTTCTAAGCACAGAAGCTATGATACCAATTATTAGTAATAAATGAGAGGGGGGGGGGGGGGGGGGGGGAATCAGNGGGGGTGAATCAGTGGCCTCAAAAATTAATCCTTAAATCAACCCTTCAAAACTTATAACCATAAATTATTTCTCAAGTTACCTTCTATCCTACAAGATGAATGCCTTGAATAACTTATATCAATTTATTATTTGTTGAATTTCTTTGTTAAACCTTCTTCTTAATGTTTACAAATAAGTAGTCATCTATTTACCAAAATATAGTAAATATGAAGAGTATACAGATATATCCAGAATGAATTATGTAAGATACAAAATAGTAAAGAAACGAATCATACACACATAACACATGGATTTTAACATGGAAACCTTGTTAAGGGAAAAACCACTAGGACCGGTACCCCACATTTTCACTCTTCTAAAGTGAGCCCTATTAAGATTCAACCTTGTTAAAGGTTACAAACACACTGTTAGGTGTGATCTTGTTAGCGGATTTTATACATAGAGGTTGTCACTTAGTATTGGGCATCTAATGCTACAATCCTTGAATCAGCCTCTCTTAGACTGTCAATAGGCATCGAGCATATCCAATGCTACTTTCATGAATCAACCTTTTTGGCACTCCTTGGGATGTACCTCAATATATAGAAGACTGTTAAGTCCTTCTCAATTAAGAGACTTGATGCATCAATGGTTAAACTGAAACATTTTGACCTATTCATATTGCAACTTAAATTTTAGATTTTTAGATCTATTTAAGTACATTACCTCTATGACCAATATGTCAATTCAATTCTTGTGCTCCATAATTTCTTCTTTATGATGCTGTGCTCACTATTTGTCGATTGTCTACAGAATTCCTTAGCTCTCCTTCAGCTTGTTTGATCTGTATTGCATGAAGTAGTTCTTCATCAGTTTCTCTTTAGCATCCTCTTTCTATTCACTCCCCTTAATCCACTCCGTAAATGAATTAAGCTTGTCTCTTATATAGACATAATATTCTTTATTTCTTGGTTCTTAATTCTTGATTCTTGGCATGATAAAAATTCTAGCCAATTAGATTTAAAGCATAACTCCTGATTTGTTTCATAGATATCTTCTTTCCAACTGTACAAATCAGCTTTAAATCAATCACTTATCTCTGGTCAAATAAAACAAAGTAGACAACCAGTTAAGTCTATATTTAGCTATGCCAGTTAGATATTTTGTCATTTTCTGAACTCTCTATTCTGTCAGTCACCATTGTAGTTAGTCATTGGTGACAATTGACTGTTTCGTTGGCGAGACTCCAGTTAGCTTAGTGATCTCCATTTGTCAGAAAAAATTGTATTTTCTTTCATCGTGTCACTCTGTTATTTTCTCATCAGGGAATAATGTGACTCTACTCGTCGGTAGTGCTGTGCATTTCCTTGTTAGGTATCAGTGTGACTTTGTTCTTTTTCTCTGTCCGTCAGATGCACTCCGTCGATGTTGTTTGTAACTTAGAGAATACTTGGTTTGTATACATTACTCATAGCATAGCCTTGGTTCCTTTCGTTCTCTAAAGTCTTTGGCATTATTTACACGACCATATAGATTATATTAGGTTGACATTATTGAAAATACAATACATTAACTGATTTAATGTCTTGCATGATTATCAACTTAACATATTCAAACATTTAATCAGTTACATGTCATCAGGGTCCCCCTTTTTTGCTTTTGTTTCTTTCTTGGTTTCTCTTGGTTTTGTTTATTTTCTCCAGTCTTTGCCTACGCAGGGTCATTATTTCCTTTCCTTTTTGATCCTCCTCCCTCCAAGGCCCAGTCCTGGAGTGTTTTTGTTTCTTTGTGTCAACCAGATTCTAGACTTTGGGATTCTTTGCCATTGCTTCCTGTTTAGTAAGAGGGTGTGGTTGCACGGATTTCCCATGCCCGGAGTTCGGAGGTTTTCCTTTTCTCAGGATTTGTGAAAGGAAGAGGTGCATTTTTGCCTAAGGGTATAAATGAGGTTTCACTTGTCATTTTAATATTTACTGTGAAAAAATTACCTTGAGTGATTAAGTGCAATTTGTGCAAAATTACCAGTGAGCTAAGTGCATTTGCTTCGAGTGTTTAGTAGTTTGAGCTTGTGCATGCTTTAGTTCTCCTATGGGGTCTTCAGTGTTCATGGTTTGTGAAGCCATATTTTTGCAGAGTACCTCCTGTTCCCTTCCTCCCATATTTCCTAGTGTTTAAGGTAGGCCCTTCTGGTTCTATCTCTGTTTCTTTTGTTTGCCTTGTTCTTTTCATCTCTGGTTTTGTCTTCATTTTGTTTGCCTTTTGTTTTCTAGTTCGTCATCACCTCCCATTGGTGGGGTGGCTCTGCATGAAGGTTGTCCACCTTCCTTGCACTATATTTTGTGTACATTTGTTAATAATGTGAGCTTCCCTGTAAATAGTCTAAATCGTTGTAAATTCTGTAAATGGTTGTAATTTCTCTATAAATTGTTAGTAGTCTATAGGTAAGTTGGTGTCTTCTATTGTAAATTTTCCGTTCTTTGGATTTCTATGTAAATTAGGTTAGTTAGTTGTCTGGTATGTAAATTTCCTTGACCTCTTATTCTTCAAAGGCCTTCGTATATGTTGTATATAGCGCATGTCTGTAGAGTGGTTTTCTCTAAATTCGCGGGTTGGTATTTACATTTTGTCGTGGCCAACCTACCCTGTGGTGAGCTCAACATGCCCTACATCATATACCCCAAGTCTCAAGCTCGCCCACCTATTTTCCACCTAGTTCAAGCTCAACACCTCGCCTATTTGAGCCATGAAAGTTTTCTCTCTCCTCCATCATTTTAGCATTGATGGTGGGGTTAAATTCCCCCATGTATAAGCATTCAAAATAAACCCAAGTGGCATTCATTTCATCTGTGTTAAGACATCTGTCACCATTAAGAACCATTGCTCCATTTATTGCATGACCATGCGACAACCCATGTCAGCCCAGTATGCCTCACTGCCTGGTCATTTCAATAATGGCTAGTTTCTCTGGACTCCGGGTTCCTTGTAACCTAACAATCTTCATCACATTGTCACATAGATCAAAACTCCCAGAACCCCCGGGTGTCGATTAAATCCAAAGTTAGCCATTGTTTATTACATTTCTGGGATTTTATGCAAGCTAACATCTTTTTGAATAGGAATGAAATGGTGATGAAATATCAAGAACACAAAACTTATTTTATAACTTGAATTGACGGTTGTACGGTTGTGTAGGTTATCAACACATCAGCAATAAATATGTCTGAGGTAGCAACTACTCCCAGAAGTCTGGAATTTCTAACCACCTCAACAAGAGAAGCCACCAAGTCAAAGGCCGAGAGGGCACTAGAAAAACTCCCTCTCACCTCTAAGTACCCAAAGGATGGTGCCCTCATAGGATCCAAGGTAGATTCTAAGTTACAGCTAGTCACTGACATTAAGGTCAGACCCTGGGCCAAATTACAAGGCATAATCAAAACAATGTTCACCCAATGTACTGCTAGAGATAATATGGCAAAGAATGTGGCTACCTTTGGCATTATCAAAGCCGCCTGCTTCCCCTACTCTATGCAGGGCCTAGAGTTGATCCTAACCCTAGCCAAACACAACAACACCACCATTCGGGCCGTTATACTTGCTGCCACCCTTCCAACAGGCTATCAAATGCCCTTAGTATCTTTGGACGCAACTACATTTGCATCGGGTCTAGAAATCCCTTAGTTCTCCAATTCTATTGTCATCTCCTATGCCACATCCCTGTAGGAGTTTGAAAAAGTTCCTCAGCTCACCCGACAACACCTATATAACCACTGGCTGAAGACACCGAGGAAAGACTATAAAAAGATGAAGCTGGAGATCCCCCGAGAAGATTTCAAAGAAAGCATCCAAGCGAGGATCATCTTCTTATGATGGGTCTTCAGAGAATCTTGTGCCCGCGATTTCTCACCATGGATATATTACTTCTTGTATGAAATCTCCACCATCGGACATAATTTTGACTGGGCAACCATTGTTGCCAACCATGTAGATTTTTAGTTGAACAACATCGACCAGAATTTGAAGTTCTACATGACTTTGTATGTTTTATGGGCACTGGCACAACAAAGACCCAGAATTTGGGGTTTAGTTATAGTGGGAATCCTTGGGACCGGGGCTAGCCAGAATGCTTTGTGGGACCATTTTCCCCAAATCTAATGGGAAGCCAGTTTCCCTAATTTTTGTAGAGTAAATGACACCTTCGTTTACTTCCACATTTTGATACCATCTTGAGACGTCAGTTACTAGATATCAAATGAAGCTATGGACTTAGTGAGTACATACAACAATTATTTCATTCAATTTCATCAACATTCTTATATCCCGGTGAAACTGGGTTCTTCGGAAAGCCCTACCTATTACCCAAGCATTGTGGGGATAGGATTATTCTTTTGGAGTTCTATAGGAAAATCCTAGAGCTTCACACCTTTATGGAGTGAAGAAGGTCAACTCCATCCCATTCCTGATCACTTATGGGAACTATTCTTTTAGCCTTGTAGCAGCCAAAGAGGCTGATAATGATTTAAAGAGTCTGGGGTTGGCTGAGTTCTACCTGAAACGGAACAATTTTGACCCACTCGGCAAGCTTAGTGCAGCACTATCACGGGTGTCTGCACCACACAAGCCTTACTTGGAGGACTTGTGGGAAGATTTCCAAGATCACTTCAACATCTAGGAGTGAAAGCATTTGAGGATGACCAAAGGGATGATGAAGGATCTCGACCTTCAGACCTTTCCATAATATTTTTCAGACAGCGGGCCCTTGGATGACCCATCTTACAAGCTATGGGAGATTGACAAGTTGGATCTCCCTCCAGTAGATTGGGACACCTAGAAGACATTAACAATTAAGGATGTCACCCAGGGCATCATACAACACAGTCATGATTATTTTGCACAGGTGGTCAAGAAAAGCACCCGCTCAGGTCCAGTTTTGTGGGGGTCCTCTTCGGCCTTCGGAGTGGCTAGGCAGAGAAAAGACAAGGGGAAAGCTAGAGAGAGCACCCCAACCCAAGTTCCACCCCAGGCACCATCATCAGTCCCACTCCCTACTCTAGCACAAATAATGGAGCAACTTCATGCGCAGCTTGCATCATCCCAAAGGCTAAGTGAAGAAATGAGTGCCCAAATTTCTCTCAGAATTCCAGTTACTCTAGTGGGATCTACCCTCCCAGAAGGTTTCCCTTCACTTGTAGCACTCATGAGCTGGGTGGTGAACATAGAAGATGAGGAAGATATGGCTATTTTGGATGCTGTGGCCCCACTGCAGACAAGAAGGAAGAAGCAGAGGGTGGATCATCCCCCACCAAGTGCAGATGCAACTCTCGAGATGCAAAATGTTCCCCAAGTGGAACTTATCCCATCCTCCCCCAAAGTTGAGGATGTACTAGAGGCCTCCCCTCCCCATGACAATTTTGATGACATCTTCCAGATTGATGATCTGGTAAATCTACAAGAAGATGTGGAGAGGGCCATGGAAGAAATCACCGCGATAGAGGCAGAAAATATCCCCGGGGAGGGGGAAAGGAAAGAGAAAGAAATTGGTCTAGGGGAGTGGGAGTAGGAGCAAGTACAAGAGCTAGAACAAATTAATATACCAAGTACTAAAGAAACACTGGTCCTGGGGACCGGGACAAAGGAGAGGCAAATACAAGATGAGCAGTCAACAATGGTTGGGGAAACCAAACCTTCAGGAGCAACCATACCCCCAGTTGTCATGCTCCAAATGCCTCAGGTTAGTCTAGGTGATCATGCACCCAAGGATGTGACATTCAGCTAGGTGGTCTTTCAGGCCTGACAACCAGATCCAAGATAGACACCTTTGCCCCCTCCGGAAGATGTGCCCCCAGAGGAGAATGTACCAGCAGGTAATGCCGAAGACATCCAACAACAACAAGACACGAGGGAGAACCCTGGGGAAATGGATAAAGATGTTACAAATTCCAGGGGAGACAGGGTCTCCGATACCACACATGCAACTGCCACTAAGGTGGAAGATACTATAAATCCTGGGGAACAAGAAAAAGAGTCTGAAGTGACTATAAATACCAGGGGGAGATACCATAGGGCCCCAAATAAGACCCCATTGCCCAAGCATTAGCAACAAGGCCACTCTCACCACCTTAGTGGCTGGAAGAGTTTAGAAAAAGGAAGGCCTCGACAGCAGCAAGTGTTCCCCACTCTCTAGCTGAATAATGGCCTAAAATCAAGAGGCTCAAAAACCTAAGAAGGCCCGGACCATCCATACCCTTTAGACCGGTCTAAGAGGAAACAACATCATAGTGGTAGCGATGGCTTCCCCAAATGTAGAAGCAACAATAGTAAGGGCCGAGGACTACACAATTATAGAGGTTCCTCTGGGGAGGAGGGAAAAATATGGAAAATTGGACCTATTGAAAGAGGCCACCTAGGAAATTGAGGCATAGTATGACAAACATGCCCATAAGTTGAAGGAGGAAAAGGAAAAGAATGTCAATCTCCTCGGGCTTCTCGCAGAACTTACTCAGCCATTGGCCACAATCCATCTGGAAGCCTCCACCTTAAGAACACCACTCCCATAGGGTGACATTGATTCTTTGAGGGCCATGAAGAAGAAGGCACAAGCAGTGGACGAGTGGGTCACTGAGCATATCACAACCGTAAGGTAGTTCCTGGCAGTGACACTCCCAGACATCTATCAGGCCAACAATACTTTGAGCCAAGTGAACGGTGCTATCTCCCTATGGGAGAAAGAAATGGAGAAATATGAAGAGTGGAGGACAAACTTAGAAGAAATAATGGACTTTAGAGAGGAAGTTATCCAGAATTAGCCTCAAAATTGAGGTCAGCAAGCAACTGGTAGTGTCCCTTAAAGATAGAATCCTAGTAGTCTGAAATTCTTTAGATTCATATATAGCATTTGTGAAAAGGTTTTCAAAAGTTGATCCCTTCACCACTGGGACTTGTGCTCTGGAAGATTTTGTACTGAGTAAATTTGATGAGATGATGGAGTCCCGATACTAGTCCACCAGAGATTTTGATGGAGGGAAAATATCATGATTAACCAAGATGATACTCCAGGCCCTTGACACAACAAAGGTGGTTGTAGATTTCAAGGATGGGGCCGGTGATGTTGATGAGGAATTTGGGGCCATCAATGATCGATGGGATGACATCAAGGAGGTAGATGAGGAAGGAATCATCTAGATATTGGAGACCTTCAAAAATAACAAGGAGCAATAAATTTCTCCAGACTCTGGATATTTTCACCAACAGGGTACAATTTTGCACATTCATTATTCTTCGAGCGTAAGCTCCTAGAATCCAAAATTATAGGTCCAATTTTTATATTTATTCATAGTGATTTGCGTCAAGGTTCCCTCGAGCCAACCGATCACTATTAAGTAGTTAATAAGGGTTAGAAGATAGGTGATCCAGATAAGGAATTTCAGGCAAAAGGGATGGCTCTAACAAATGGTTCTCCCAAGGCACCACTCTTGCATTAACTACCTGGTGCACATCGAAGACAAGAAGTCACAATTTTTATTTATGAGTCATGTAGCCTTGATTACCAGGATAATCTGATTTCTTCTATAAAGTACCTCAGCACTCTTCTCTAGGCCAATTCTTCCAGATTTCTCCTCTTATCTTCTTCCTCTATCTTGTCAAACCTCTGCACATTTTGAGGTGATTGTAAGTGGTGTAGGTAGTACCGGCCACCGATGATGTATTATATTTGGCAAGTGTACAGTTAGATTAGGTTAGTTTTAGGTCAAAATTTGTGTATAAATAAGAAGTATGATGCCATAACAAGGGTCAGTGAAATTGATGATTTTGCAGTCTAGCAAGTAATAGAAGCATACTATTTCAAGTACTTTGCAGTTAGTATTTTAATTTTAGTTGTTCTTAAGAGCTCAATGCTCAGTTGTTCTCAGTAGCTTAGAATGCTCCCTTGGAGCCATAAATGTACTCACCAGTGATGCTAGAACCATTTGAGTTAATGAAAGAAGGAAGGACATCTTATGGCCATGTGTTATTGTTGTTCTGATCTCTAAAGTTGGAAAACATATTTTTTGTAGAATGTTTTCTTATTTCCTTTGCTCCTATGTTTTAGTTTAGATTAATGATATTATCTCCCCTTGCTACTGAATATATGTGAATCAATGGTTCTATATGTATTTGGTATTTAGTTTAGTTTTCTTGCATTGGAGCTTAGTTTGATGTTTGAATATATGTTGCATAACTATAGATAGAGATATATGTCTAACCTTGATCAATCTTTTGAGTTTTCTTTGATAATCCAAATGCTTACAGGAACCCCACCCCTTTAAAATCCTTGAGAAGATGATTAAAAACCAGCTATCCCCTCAAACAAGAGTCACCTACTCAACTTAGCTCCCCCACATCATCGAGACCTGACTACCATGTTCTTGGAGGCTAGGAGAATTCATTCTTTGGTAAACCTCTTTAGGCAAAGTTGGCTAGTACCCCGGTACCTAGTGACAAATTATCTCTGTTGGTGGAGCTAGTCATAAAGTCTCATCAATAGAAATTGGTGCTCAAAGGAAGGCATGAGCTCATCTCCTTTAGAAGATTTCAATTTTACACCGCCCGAGGGCTCCCCAAGTAGTAGTTTTAGGAACCAAGCTTTTAGCAGGATAGGGTCATTTTCACCCTTACACTTTGAAAGAATCCTATGATCAGCCCCAAATCCCAAAGAGTTTGTTGACATCAAGCCTTCCACCCAAAATAAAAGGACCCCGCAAACAAAAAAACCATCCAATTTTATTTGGGGATTCACTACACCTCAGAATACCCAAGTCCCTCAGATAATCCTGGGAACCAATGTCCAACACAACCAAAATCAAACAATCCCTATGGCTACTTACTTCTGTAATATCGGGTCCCCAATGGGGCAGTTCCCTAGTGCTACTAATGATCTTCCTCCATATCCAAAAAAGATCTGCCCCAAGTATGAGCATCTAGGCCCCCAAACTATGGAAGAACACCTCCAGGCCTACAAGGATTCCATGAACTGACACCAGATACAACATCAAGATGTTGTGACCTGGATGTTCCCTATGTCTTTAGGGAAGAATGAATTGAACTGGTACCTAAACTTGCCCTCCAACTCCATCAACAGTTGGCAGGATATGGAAGATGCCTTTCTGGTGGCCTTCCACATTCATGTGGACCCAGCATGGTCCCATAGCTAGTTTATTTCTATCAGGAAGGAACTGAATGAGCCTCTTGCTACTTTCAACCATCATTTCCAGTGTGCTTTGAAGAAGTGCACAGGCCCCTTCATCCCATCTACTGATGTAACCATCCAGACATACATGAATGCCTTGGACGCCATTGTTTCCACTCTCCTCTAGAGAACCACCATGAAAAATGACCAGGATAAGCTGGCAAAAGTTTACAACTTGGCCCTAGAGTTGTCCCGCAGTTTGATCAAGGATCCCAGTGGGATTGGAAAGAGCTTACCCTTCAACATTATATTTGATGGAACTCCTTATGCTGGGGGGTACAACCCCAATCCGAAAATAAGTTCCCCAATGATGTCCATGGGCCCACCGCCGATAGACCAACAGGCCCGGTATGTATATCCATCTCAAGCCTAGACAATTATGGGTCTAGAATTCATTCCCTTGAACCAGCTGTAGCAAATGTAGCAACCCATGACACAACCCTATGGAGTACCTTTCTTCCAATCATCCATGGCTGGAGGATTGTCTTCCTCAACTCCAGGAGCCCCTACCACTTTCCCAGGGAACCCACCACAAAAGTCATCATACTGTGACACAACCACCCAAATGTCTCCCAAGGTTGAATCCCTACAGCGATTGGTGTCCTCATTGACAAAATACATGGGACAGCTAAAGGTGGGGCCTTCCACGCCCCACAACTCCAATTCCCTGAGAGGGAATGTTTTCTCTGGCTAATGAAATACCAATGCCAGAGGAGGAAACTACAACAATGGGCCTCGGCCTAACCAAAAAAAATGGAACAACAATGTGAATACCATAGGTCCTCCTCTAAATCAAAATACCACTCAGAGTGGTGCAGGACCTAGTCATTCTGCATAGCTTGTAGAATTCCACCCCCTGACCACATGGTGTAGATTGCATGACACTGACTCCCATTCTCAGGTGAACTATGCCACAATGGAGAAGATCATCATGATCTCCTAGTCAGACAGAAAACAACCTACTGATCCCACTCCCCTAGAATCATCCTCATCAGAGCCCCCTCACACTTCCTTCATGTGTGAAACTATCTTCTTCAGGAAAACCAAAGAGGACCAAAAAGAACCCAAATTATAGGGGTTCTTTGACAAATCCATCCTAGCCTTTGAGGCCAATGCCTTCAATAGCCCACAGACTCCTTACAACACTCAGAGTCAGGTGGAAAAGGGCCATCTTATGTGCTGATGCCTCCCAAGGATACCACCCCCAAGAAAACCCAAATGATCGTTCTTTCCCACCAAAAGGACTTGGCCCTAACGATGCCAAGGATCTGGCCGGGGGAAGCCAACTTTACCCCAGGGGATGGTTTGACATCACTAAGGAATTGGAAAACACCACCACATCCATGAACTTGATGGAGGTGTTGCTTAATTGTCCCAAATAGAAGAAATCTCTTATGAAGCTTTTGGGAAACCCGGAAGCCGTCAGTCGTCCACCAAAGACTGTCACATTTGACAATGCTAACTTCACAGTCTTCTGGGGAAATATAGAGGACCCTCCCTTCCTGCTAGGTTGTAAAATCCAAGGGAAGGATATGTAAAACTTTCTTGTGTATTCTGGTGCTTTGAGAAACATCATGCCCTTATCCATCTACTAGAAGCTCAGACTTACCCCAACACCCTCCAAAGGCGTAGTAGTCCAACTGGACAAAACTACCTTGAAAATGGTTGGTGAGCTAAAGAACATCTAGATTTAGCTCATCCAAGATCCCTGGATATCTAGCACCATTGAAATACAAGTGGTTGACATCCCCAAAACTTACAGGATGTTATTAAGTTTAAATTGGTCAAAGACCCTCAATGGGTATTTCTTGATAGACTTCTCCCACTTGTGGCTCCCCTGGAAGAGGAAATCAAACCATATGGGTAGAGAGCGAACCCAGAATGAAATAGGCCCTCACCGAAGTAGGAAAGGTAAGTGAAATCCCTTTCTCCAAATATTCACACAAGGTATATCAACCACTAGAGATCCTAACCTTTGAGTTCACCCCTAGGGAGGATCCCATAGTCGCTTAGAAAATGCAAGATCTAGACGCAAAATAGAAGAATGAAGTAGACTTGCAAGGTAGCTTGGTGACTCCGGCCACCCTCTTATCCGAGACATGGTGCCAAGTGCATTATAAAAAACATTCTAAACTAGAGTGTGAGCCTTACATGACCGCCGCTACCCACCACATCACTATCCTCCAAGAGTGAAAACACAAAGTAGGGTTTCTCAGACCAAGTAATCCACCCAACGGTAAACTTGAGGTGCCGATTGTCCAGGAACCCAAACTAGAAGATTCTCTGGAGGAAAGTCTCACCCATGCACCATCAGAACTGGAGGACTCACCTCATAAACCTCCCAATCTTGAAACCAACCCAAAGGCCACTTTACCTCCCCAGCCTCATAAAACAAGCAATGATTTGTGGATCCTGAAGTTTGATGGATCTCGGTCCAAACAAGGTTGTGGGGCAAGATTGGAAATGATCAACCCATGAGGGAAGTCCTTCCTCACATATTACAGGCTACAGTTTAACTACACCAATAATTTCATGGAGTACAAGGCCTTAGTCCTCATAATCCTATTCGCATTAAGGAAAGGGATCACCCGCCTCTAGGGAATGGGTGATTTAGAGCTGATTGTAAAGAAGGTCTAGAGCCAATACACATGTCATGACAAAAGGTTGGCTGCATACCGCAACTAGGCATGGAGCCTAATTGAAGACTTTGATGATTTTGGCATCAATCTTATTCCTTGAAAACATAACTATGTTCTGGATGCCCTTGCTATGTTTGTCAGCACCCTCGAGCCGATGGCTGGTTCCCAGCTCCAAAAATTTTCTGTTGAAATGGTCCCCACATCGTCCATCCCTGATAATATCACCCACTTTTAGGTTTTTGAGGATGACCAACATATTATGGCCTTCATGGCCAATGTTTGCATCTTTAAAGATCAAATTGTGGAAGAAATGGATCACGATGATACCGGGCAGGGGGAAGAAGATGCCATGATCATTGACCTACCAACCAACACCATTCCCAAGGGGATGGTTGCTCTAGAACACATCTTTGATTTGGACCCCTGGGGCTGAGACAAGATATCATCCTCCTCTAAGGGAGGAAAATTTGAAAAGGTGAACATCGGCAAGGCCGATGAAGAAACATTTGTGCACATTGGTACCTCCTGCTCCCCAGAGGAGAAGGAGAAGATTCTCGTGGTTCTCTGAGAATACATTGATGTTATTTCTTGGGGGTATGGGGATCTGAAAAACTATGACACATCCATCATGACGCATACCATCCCCTTAAAAATAGATTCCAAACCTTTCTAGCAAAAGCAGTGGCTAGTAAACCCATTTATTGAACCTCTAATCCATTAGGAGGTCCAAAAATTACTATTAGCCCAGATTATCTTTCCCATCCGACATACAACATGGGTTTCCAACCTCGTCCCCGTGCGTAAGAAAAATGACAAAATTTGCTTGTGTATGGATTTTTTCAACCTAAACAAGGCCTCTAAGAAGGACAATCACCCTCTCCCATCAGTGGATGAGGTGTTACAAATTGTCGATGGTTCACAAATGATGTCTTTCCTAGATTGGTACTCTAGGTATAACCAGGTCATGGTTAAATTTGAGGATAGAGATAAAATGACGTTCACCACCAAGTGGGGAACATTTGCATACTAGAGAATGCCCTTTGGCCTCATTAATGCTGGGGCCACATTTGAGAAGGCCATGGACATTGTGTTCGAAGGCCTAGTTAACAATTACATAATCATCTACATGGATGATTTAACAGTCTTTCCCTGGGACAGGTGTGATCACCCTACCCACCTCGCTCAAATCTATTAGAGATGTCTCCAGTATGGTATCTCCCTCAACCCCAAGAAGTGCATATTTAGGGTCACTGAAGGGAAACTACTCTGGCATATAGTTTCTGAGAAGGGGATATCCATCAACCCTGACAGAGTAGAAGCACTGATAAACTTGCAAATTCCTGACAAGAAAAAAGAAATGAGATCTTTCTTCAGAAAGATAAATTTTGTCCAACGATTCATTACTGGAATTGCTGAGATTGTCAAACCACTCAATGACATGATGAAGAAGGATATCAAGATTGAATGGAGCCCCAAAGTGAAGCGAGCATTTTCCCAGATCAAACAAACCATAGTGGAGGCACCAGTCTTGGCAAGTCTGGACTATTCCCTCCCCTTCCACATTTATTCCTTTGCTTCCCTGCACTCTTCTACAGTAGTCCTAACCCAAAAGGTTGAAGGGGAAGAGGGACCGATCACCTTCATGAGATCCCCCTTTAAAAATGCTGAAGTCCAATATACACCCTTGGAAAAGTAAGCCTTTTCTCTAAGTTCGGGCCATGAAGATATTTTGGCACTATATTCTCTAGAGAAAAGTGCATGCAATCATCCCAGGCCAGGATATCAAGTCTTTACTGCTACAAAGTGAGTTGGGAAAATGCTGGGGGAAATGGATGGCCATCCTCCAAGAATATGATCTCAAAATTCAACCAATGAAGATAGTGTGAGGCCAGGGCCTATGTAGAGAAATGGCAGAGGTAACTCCAAACATTGAATGTCAAACCTGCACCATGGAGTCCATCACTCAAGACCTGTGGTATACCAATCTGGTGTACCTATTGATCAATAAAAAATACCCAAAAATGCTTCCCTCTAACAAACATTGCATTCTATGATTGAAAAGTGCACACTTGATGATAAAAAATAGAACGCTTTTCTGCAGGAACTTTGAGGGAATGTATCTTTGGTGCATAGACAAAGACCAAGCTGCCAAAATGATAAAATAATTCCATGGGTAGTTTGGAACTAGGCATGGCTTAGCTTACACCACCGCCCATCAGATTATCTCAGCTGGATATTATTGGCCCTTCATCTTCAAAGACGTTTACACCCACGTGAGGAAGTGCCACACTTGCCAAACTGTAGCTCATCATGAGTGGAACCCGGCCATGCCTTTGCAGCTGGTCTTTGAAGTTTTACCCTTAACCCAATGGGCATTTGATTTTATTGGGGAAATAAACCCCAAATCTTCCACCAACCATCAGTATATCTTGACTATGACTGATTACTGTACCCAGTGGTCTGAGGTAATCCCATGCAAAAATAACATGGCAAATGTAGTTATCAAATTCTTGGAAGAAAACATTGTCACAAGGTTTAGAATGCCCTTCACTATCATATGTGACAATGGTCCAACATTTTCTTCAGCGCAATTGTTAGAATGGACCTATCAGAGGAAGATCACCCTAAAGTTTTCCAACAACTACTACCCCCAGGGAAACCACATCGCCGAATCCACTAACAAAAACCTACCGGAGGTGATCAAACATTTGCCAGAGAAAAACCCCTGGGAGTGGCACCAAAAGCTTAGATTCTCCCTTTGGGCAGATCGTATTAGAATCAAGGTATCCCTGGAGATGTCTCCTTTTCACCTGGTTTATGGCCAGATTCCTATGTTCCCAATCAACTTAAAAATCCTGGTTTTACAATTCATGCAAGAATTCAACGCCCGGGACAACATTGTGGAAGTTTATCTCTTGAACCTAGTGAGAATGGAGGAACAAAGGGATGCGACACAAGAATAATTTGTGCATCATCAAGCAATGGTTAAATGATGGTTTCATAGGAGAGCCCAATACAAATCCTTTTGGGTTTCAGACCTAGTCCTCTTGTGGGACAAAGCCTGGGAAAAGAAAGGAAAACAAACCAAGTTTCAAAGGCTCTGGCTTGGACCATACTTAATCTCAGAGATTTGCAGGGCCAACACTTATCACCTCAACACCATGACTGGAGAATCCATTCCACTTCCTATCAATGGATGGTTTCTCAAACACTAATTTGAATGAGGTGAGAGGTAAGTTGCCCAAAATTTTATTATATGTATATTTTCCTTGCTTGTAAATACCTCTTCCCGACACTCCTTGGGAGTGTCTCATCCTTGTATATAGTCGATGGTCCTTTGGGTCCGTATTCCTTTCTTTACTCTATTTTTTTTGGTTTTATTTTTTCTTTGTGTGTCTTGTTTTTCAGGTTCCCAACGTGTTTCCCCCCTTCTTGTAGAAATTTATGCTTTGCATGACATCTAGTCCATGGAATGGTGCCTTATTCATTTTAGTTAATCTAGAATCTACTGTTAGCACGGTGAGATTTGTCCACACTTCAGAGTTATTTTGTATGCATGGTAAAAGTTTATAGGTAATCTTCATCAGATTCATATCCTGAAAGTCTTGACATCAGCTAAAAGAAAATCCAAGAGAGCAAGTAATCATATGATCATTGAGAGAAGATCGGTGGCACTGGTTAATGGCCAAGTCTGAAAATCAAAAGAATATCTCGAGGTCTGAAATGTCTCTCCTATTCAAAAAAATTAAAATGGATGGCAAGGTGAAAGAAGTACCACTATAAAAATTAGCTAAGCTTAAGGTTCATGGTGAAAGAAGTACCACCTTCCCCATCTTCAACAAAAAGAAAAAAGAAAACTGGAGAATAGAGAATTTTGGGATCCAGGGGATTGTGCAAGATATAGCAATTTTGGCTTGATGCACGTAGTGTCATCTCTCTATTTCTCCCAAAACTCATTGGCTTGATTTTCTTCCAAAGCACACACTTCACAGCTGAAAAAAGATTGAAGGATTGAATCATGATGAGCCAGATTTTCTCAGACACCCCACACCTTGCAAATGAAGTGCTTTAGGTAAAGATAAACTCTGGTTTTGCTAACCAGAGATTCTATGGTTCTCAAATGTGCTAAGGCATTCTCCCAGTGAGTCACCATTTGTTATGCCCTGCATACCCATCCCTACATTTTTTGGAAAAAATGTTGGGTCCCCCTTTTTTGCTTTTTTTTCTTCCTTCGTTTCTCTTGGTTTATTTTGTTTTCTCCAGCCTTTGCCTCCTCGAGGTCATTGTTTCCTTTCCTTTTTGATCCTCCTCCCTCCAGGGCCTGGTCTTGGAGTGTTTCAATTTCTATGTGCCGACCAGATTCCAGTCTCTAGGATTCTTTGCCATTACTTCCTCTTTAGTAAGAGGGTATGGTTGCACAGATTCCCCGGGCTCAGAGTCTAGAGGTTTTCCTTTTCTTGGGAATTGCAAAAGGAAGAAATGATTTTTTACCTAAGGGTATAAATGAGGTTTCACTTGTCATTTTTACATTTATTGCAAACAAATTACCTTGAGCGATTAAGAGAGATTAAGTGCGATTTGTGCAAAATTACCAGTGAGCTAAGTGCATTTGCATCGAGTGTTTAGTAGTTTGAGCTTGTGCATGCTTTATTTCTCCTACATGGTCTTTGGTGTTCATGGTTCATGAAGCCATCTATTTACAGAGCACCTCCTATGCCCTTCCTCCTGCATTTCCTAGCATTTGAGGTAGGCCCTTCTGGTTCTCTCTCTATTTCTTTCGTTTGCTTTATTCTTTTCATCTCTAGTTTTGTCTTTTTTTTGTTTGCCTTTTGTCTTCTAGTTTGTTATCACCTCCCGTTGGTGGGGTGGCTCCGCAAGAAGGTTTTCCACCTTCCTTGCATTGTATTTTGTGTGCATTTGTGAATAATGTGAGCTTCCCTATAAATAGTGTAAATCATTGTAAATTTTGTAAATGGTTGTAATTTCTCTGTAAATTGTTAGTATTCTATAGGTTAGTTGGTGTCTTATGTTATAAATTTGTCATTCTTTAGCTCTCTATGTAAATTCAGTTAGTTATTTTTCTGGTATGTAAATTTCCTCGACCTCCTGTTCTTTAGAGGTCTTCGTATATGTTGTATATAGCGTGCATTTGTAGAGTGGTTTTCTATAAATTTGTGGGTTGGTCTATATATTATATCATGGCCAACCTGCCCTGTGGCGAGCTCACCGCGCCCTGCATTATATACCCCAAGTCTCAAGCTTTCCCACCTAATTTCCACCTGGTTTGAGCTCGGCACCTCACATGTTCAAGCCATGGTGGTTTTCTCTCTCCTCCGTCATTTTAGCATTGATGGCTGGGTTAAATTACCCCATGTATGAGCATTCAAAACAAACTCAAGTGGCATTTATTTCATCCGTGTTAAGAAATATTTTTCCATTAAGTGCCATTACTCCATTTATTGCATGACCATGTGAAAACCCACGTCAGCCCAGTATGACTCACTACCCAGTCATTTCAATAACAGATAGTTTCTCTGGACTCTGGGTTCCCCATATCCTAACAAAATTCATCACATTGTCACATAGACCAGAATCCCCAGAACCCCTGGGTGTTGATTAAATCTAAAGTAAGTCATTGTTTATTACATTTATGGGATTTGATGCAAGCTAACATATTTTTGAACATGTATGAAATGGTGATGAAATATCCAGAACCCGAAACTTATTTTATAACTTGTATAGATGGTTATATGATTGTGCAGGTTATCAACACATCAACAATCAATATGTCTGAGGTAGCAACTCCTCCCTAAAGTCCAGAACTTCCAACCACCTCAACAAGAGTAGCCATCAAGTCAATGGCCGAGAGGGCACTGGAAAAACTCCCACTCACCTCAAAGTACCTGAAGGATGGTGCCCTCATAGGATCCAAGGTGGATTCTAAGTTACAGCTAGTCACCGACACTGTGGTCGAATCCTAGGCTAGATTACAAGGCATAATAAAAAAAATGTTCGACCAACGTACCACTGAAGATAATATGGCGAAGAACGTGGCTGCCTCTGGCATTATCAAAGCCGCCTACTTCCCCTACTCTGTGCAGGCCCTAGAGTTGATCCTAACTCTAACGAAATACTACAGCACCACCATCTGGGCCATTATAATTGCGACCACCATTCCAATAGGATATCTAATGCCCTTAGTATCTTTGGACATGGATATATTTACATCAAGACTGGGAATCCCCCAATTCTCCAATTCTATTGTCATCTCCTGTGCCACCTCCCTGCATGAGTTTGACAAAGTTTCATAGCTTGTCCGACAACACCTCAATAACCACTGGCTAAAGACACCGAGGAAAGACTAAAAAAATATGAAGCTGGAGATCCCCCAAGAAGATTTATTGCCCGGGATTTATTGCTGTGGATGTATTACTTCTTGTATGACATCTCCACCACCGAACATAATTTTGACTAGGCGATTATTGTTGCCAACCATGTAGATTTTTAGTTGAAAAACGTCAGATAGAATTCAAAGTTCTATATGAATTCATATGTTTTATGGGCATTGGAACAAAAAAGACCCAAATTTTGGGGTTTAGTTACAGTGGGTGTCCTTGGGACTGGGCCCAATAAAAATGCTCCGTGGGACCATTTTCCCCAAATCCAATGGGAAGCTAGTTTCCCTAAAATTTGTAGAGTAAATGACACCTTCATTTACATCCACATTTTGATACCTTCTTGAGACACTGGTTACTGGCTATCAAAGGAGGCTATGGCCTTGGTGAGTACATATGACAATTATTTCATTCAATTTCATCAATATTATTATATTCGGGTGAGTGGATTCTTTGAGAAATCCCTACCTATTACCCAAGCATTGTGGAGATAGGATTATTATTTTGGAGTTCTACAGGAAAATCCTAGAGCTTCATGCATTTTATGGAGTGAAGAAGGTCACCTCTAAACCATTCCTAATCACTTGTGGGAACTATTCTTGCAGCCTTGCAGTGGCCAGAGATGTTGATAGTGAGTTAAAGAGTCTTGGGTTGGCCAAGTTCTACTTGAAATGAAACAATTTTGACGCACTCAGCAAGATCAGCGTAGCACTCTGCCAGATGGCTGCACCACACGAGCCTCACTTGGAGGAATTCTAGGCAGATTGTCAAGATGACTTCGATGTCTAGGAGTGAAAGTATTCCAGGATGACCAAAGGGATGATGAAGGTCTCGACCTTCAAACCTTTCCAAAATATTTTTCAAACAATGGGCCCTTGGAGGACCTGTCTTACAAGCTAAAGGGGATCGACAAGTTTGATCTCCCTCTGGTGGATTGGGACACCCTAGAGACATTAACAATTGAGGACATCACCCAGGGTGTCATACAATGTAGTCATGATTATTTTGCACAAGTCTAGAAGAAAAGCACCCACCAGGGTCCAGTTTTGCAGGGATCCTCTTCGGTCTCCGGAGCGGCCGGGAAGAGTAGAGACAAGGGGAAAGCTAAAGAGAGAACCCTCACCCAAGTTCCACCCCAAGCCCCATCATCATTCCCACTCCCAGCTCCAACACAAATAATGGAGAAACTTCATGCGTAGCTTGTGTCATCTCAAAGGCTAAGTGAAGAAATGAGTGCCCAATTTTCTCTCAGACTTCTAGTTACTCCGGTGGGATCTTCCCTCCCAAAATTTTCCCCTTCACTTGCAATGCTCATGAGCCGGGTAGTGAAAACAAAAGATGAGGAAGCTGCATCTATTTTGGATGCCGTGGCCCTGCTACAGACAAGCTGGAAGAAGCAGAGGGTGGATCATCCCCCACTAAGCGTAGATGCAGGTCCTAGGATGCTAGACGTTCCACAAGTGGAACTTATTGCATCCTTCCCCGAAGTTGAGGATTTGTCAGAGGCCTCCCCTCCCCATGACAATTTTGATGACATCTTCCAGACCGAATATCTGGTAAATCTACAAGAAGATGTCGAGAGGGCCATTGAAGAAATCACTGCACAAGAGGCAAAAAATATCCCCAGGGAGGGGGAAAGGAAAGAGAAAGAAATTGCTCTAGGGGAGCGAGAGTAGGAGAAATTACAAGAGCTAGAAAAAATTAATATACGAAGCACTGAAGAAACATTATTCTTGGGCAGCGAGACAGAGGAGAGGAAAATACAAGATGAGCAGCCGACAATAGATGGGGAAACTAGACCTTCAGGAGAAACCATACCCCTAGTCGTCATGCTCCAAACACATTAGGTTAATTTGGGTGATCAGGAAACCAAGGATGTGAGATTTTTCCATGTTGTCTTTGCGGCCCGATAGCCAATCCAGGCTAGACACCTTTTCCCCCTCTGGAAGATGTGCCCCCAGAGGAGAATTTCCTAACAGGTAATGCTGAAGAAGTCCAACAACAACAAGATGCGGGGGAGAACCCTAGGGAAATGGATATAGATGTTATAAATGCTGGGGTAGATGGGGTCCCTGATACCACACATGTAAATGCCACTGATGTGGAAGATACTATAAAGCCCAGGAAACATGAAAAAGAGTCCAAAGTGACTATAAATACCAGGGGGAGATACCATAGGGCCCCGAAGAAGACCCCAATGCCCAAGCCTTAGAAGAAAGGCCACCCTCGCCACCTCAGTGGCTGGTAGAGTTGAGAAAAAGGAAGGCCCCGACAGAAGAAAGCATTCCCCACTCTCTGGACCAAATGATGGCCCAAAATCAAGAGGCACAAAAGCCTAAGAAGGCCCAAACCCCCCATACCCTTCAGACCGGTCTGGGAGGAAGCA
The DNA here is from genome assembly GCA_018584345.1 of Thuja plicata. NCBI lineage: Eukaryota > Viridiplantae > Streptophyta > Pinopsida > Cupressales > Cupressaceae > Thuja > Thuja plicata. The sequence continues at coordinate 528,278 of MU223894.1, forward strand.
CCGTCATAGTGGTAGCGACACCTCCCCCAAATGTAGAAGCAATAGTAGTAAGGGATGAGGAATACACAGTTACAGAGGTTGCTCTAGGGAGGAGGGACAAATAGGGTGAATTAGACCTGTTGAAAGAGGCCACCTAGGAAATTGAGGCCCGATATGACAAACATGCCCAAAAGCTGAAGAAGGAAAATGAAAAGAATGTCAATCTCCTCAGGCTTCTCGCAGAACTTACTTAGCCACTAGTCACAATCCATTTAGAAGCCTCCACCTCTGGAACACCACTCCCACTGGGTGACATTGATTCTTTGAGGGCCATGAAGAAGAAGGCACAAGCAGTGGACAGGTGGGTCACTAAGTAGATCATAGCTGTAAGGCAGTTCTTGGCAGCCACACTCCCAGACCTCTATCAGGCCAACAATACTTACAGCTAAGTGAATGGTGTTGTATCCCTATGGGAGAAAGAAATGGAGAAATATGAAGAATGAAGGACTGAATTAGAAGAAATAATGGAGTTTAGAGAGGAAGTTATCATAGAAACAAGCATTTTGGGAGATGAATCTTTTGTGTTTCTCTAGGCCCAGCACTCTAGACTTGGCCTCAAAATTAAGGTGAGCAAGAAACTGGTAGAGGCCCTTAAAGATAGAATCCAGGTAGTCTGGAATTCTTTAGATTCATATACAACATTTGTGTAAAGGGTTTCACAAGTTGTTCCCTTCACCACCGGGACTTGTGCTCTGGAATATTTTTTACTGAATAAATTTGATGAGATGATGGAGTCCGGTACCAGTCCTCCAGAGATTTTGATAGAGGGAAAATGTCACGATTAACCAAGATGATGCTCCAGGCCCATGACATAGCAAAGGTAACTATAGATTTCAAGGATGGGGCCGCTGATGTTGACAAGCAATTCGGGGCCATCAACGAATGATGGGATGACATCAAGGAGGTAGATGAGGAAGGAATCATCCATATCTTGGAGACCTTGAAAAAGAACAAGGAGCAATAAAGTTCTTCAGACTCTGAATATTTTCACAAACATGGTACAATTTTGCACATTCATTATTATTTGAGCGTAAGCTCCCAGACTCTGGAATTCTGGGTCCAAGTTTTGTATTTATTTATATTAATCTGCATCAAGGATCCCCAGAACTGATCGATCACTGTCAAGTAGTTAATAAGGGTCAGAAGATAGGTGATCTAGATAAGGCATGTTAGGAAAAAGGGATGGCTCTGACATATGTTTTTCTTGAGGCGCCGCTCCTCCATTAACTACCTAGTGCACATCAAAGATAGGGAGCCACAATTTTCATTTATAAGGCATATAATCTCAGTTACTGGGATAATCCAATTTCTTCTATAATGCACCTCAGCACTCTTCTCTAGGCCGATTCTTCCAGATTTCTCCTCTTATCTTCTTCTTCTACCTTGTCAAATCTCTACACATTTTGAGGTGGTTTTAAGTGGTGCAGGTAGTACTGGCCACTGATGATGTATTATATTTGGAAAGTGTATAGTTAGACTAGGTTAGTTTTAGGTCAAAATTTGTGTATAAATAAGAAGTTTGATGCCATAACAAGTGTCAGAAAAATTGATGATTTTGTAGTCCAACAAGTAATAGAAGCATACTATTTTGAGTTCTTTGAAGTTAGTATTTTACTTTTAGTTGTTCTTAAGAGCTCAATGCTTAGTTGTTCTTAGTATCTTAGAATGCTCCTTTGGAGTCATGAATGTACTCGCTAGTGATGCTAGAACCATTTGAGTTAATGAAAGAAGGAAGGACATCTTTTGGCCATGTGTTATTGTTGTTCTAATCTCTGAAGTTGGCAAACATCTTTTGTGCAGTATGTTTTGTTATGTCCTTTGCTTGTATGTTTTAGTTTAGATTAATGATATTATCTCCCCTTGCTACTGAATATATGTGAATCATTGGTTCTATATGTATTTGGTATTTAGTTTAGTTTTCTTGCATTGGAGCTTAGTTTGATGTTTGAATATATGTTGCATAACTATAGATAGAGATATACGTCCAACCTTGATTGATCTTTTGAGTTTTCTTTGATAATCCAAATGCTTGCAGGAACCCCACCCCTTTGAAATCTTTGAGAAGATGAGTAAAAACCAGCTATCCCCTCAAACAACAGCCACTTGCTCAACTTAGCTCCCCCACACCATTGAGACCTGACTACCAGGTGCTTGGAGGCTAGGAGAATTCATTCTATGGTAAACCTCTTCAGGCAAAGTTGGCCGGTACCCTAGTACCTGGTGACAACTTAGATCTATTGGCGGAGTGGGTCACAAAGTCCTGTCAACAGGTACCACCTGTACCCAGCCGACCACTTGTATGCACCCTAAAATGGTCACCTAGACTTTGGGCCCCATTTATTATTTTATCATTTATTAAATTTCTTGAATCAATGCTTTGAAATATTTTCAATTCAAATCAATTTCCTCGATCAAATTGTAATTAATTCAATTATTCAATTATTTCAATATTTCCTAAGGTTTGACCATTTTTATTTAATTAAAAGATTTAATCTCCCTTTTAATTAAATAAAATTCCTCTTATTTAATTAAAAGATTTAATTTTCCTTTTAATTAAATTTCTCTTATTTAATTAAATTCAATTCCTCCCATTTAATTAAATAAAATTCTTCTAATTTATTTAATTGAAAGAAAACCTCTCTTTTAATTAAATAAATAAAAATCCCCACTTAAAGCACTTTATTTGTTGAAAAAGGAAATGAATTAAATTAAATTAAATAAAAATATTTTTTTCTTCACATCTTTCTAAGTGGTGGGTTTTTGCCTCTTAATCATAGCCTTTGATTTTTGCCTCTTAATCTCAATCATTCACTTTCCTTTAAAAGGAGACCTCTCCTTCTCATTTTCATATTAG
>MU223894.1:575795-622358 GCA_018584345.1 Thuja plicata
AGAAAAGATAGGAGACAGAGATAACAAACTTTCACAAACTAGTTGAACACTAGGTTTCACTAATGAATTCCTTGATATTTATGATCTTGTTATCTATGGAAATAAGGAAATATTGGAAATTAGATTTGCACTTTAAAATAACAGGAAAGATCCAATGAAGGAGACAAAATATTATCCATTTAACAACATGGTAAAGGAAAAGAAAAATAAAATTGCATCATGGGTTGCGGGGTTGGGACACATGGTGTTACCTCAAGTATTCCCTTGTCCAGAAATTGTCATGGTCTCCGCTGAAAATTATGATGAAAATAGAAAAGAAATTGTCAATTAAAATACTCAGGAGGAAATTTTGTCGATAATTGAGAGTGAATCTTCTAGTCTATTGGACCTAGGGTTTGAAGCACAAAACTCAAATGTGCACATTGACTTGGGAAAGCTGACAAAGAATTATGAAAAATTAGATGCAATACAAAAAGATTCATATATCAGAGGAATAAAAGTCAGTTCTAGTTTGGATCGAGATCATAAGCTTGCTTATGATTATGATATTTTTGTGCAATGTGTTTTGGATAGTATTTCCTTGCTAGCATTTTGTTTGGGATTGGAAACGAACAAAGAAGTGGGTGCCAACATTCTTGAAATAATTTTTCATATTCATTGTGAATCAGAACCAATAAGATATAATCTTATTGAGCACATTGTTCATTGCATGCAAGAACAATTACTAATGATTAAAAGAGGTTCATAGAATACTTTAGATTCACAACCTACTTGTGCTATCTTATTTTAGAAAAGTATTGTGCAATATTTAAGACAAAAAAGCTTCAAAGTTAGGTCCATAATCCAATATATGAATGGAAACTTGAGATAAGGATGAGCGAAAAATAGAAGGAAATACAACCATTTGTAGAATTCTTTTTGGAATCAATGTATCATAAAATTATAGGCACTCCAATGCCTAGATTTCCTGGGTCTTTTTGAGATTGCATTCAACTCAGAAATGAAATAAATTGGCTGATTGGTACTTCATGGAAGACTACATTGTGTTAAGGTTTTACTGTTCAACGGTAGAACCCTAAAAAATTCCAATGCATGTGACAGGGAGGGTATTTGTAGTGGAATATGTATGGGAGATGGATAGCATAGATGTACTCTTTAATGGTCTGCAAAGAAAAATGATATTTCCTTCATTGCCTTCCTCATTTGGAGGGTTTACATTTGAGAGAAGAGGATTCAAAGTGGCACAAGTGTTTTTTTACAATTTTTTTCTTTTATGTTGACAATCATTGGTAGTATGATCCACTCGACATAATTGGAACAAAGCTTAGAGAGAATGGGAACTCCACAAGCAAATGTCAACATGAGATTATTTCATTGATAGAAAAATTTAACAACATGGAGTCTTGGGATGAGCTCAAAAAAGAGATGGAGAAATATGCCACTGAAAATATTATTTTGATACAAGAATTGTCATCACAAATTATGGTATTCACAAACATAAAGGAAAAGTGAATCTTAGGACATCCTACAATTTCTACCAGAAAGCTGCTTAACCATCTAGAAAATCTATTCTAGCAGACCTAGTGGATCAATGTAAATATTATAATTGGACTCAAACCAAATTTTTTTTTGGGAAATGAGGAAGAATCTTGGCGAGCCAAAGACCTTTGTAGATCTTTATGAAGTGGAAGAGGATGAAATATTTAGTGATTTGTGGAATAAGGAGCATCTAGCTGAAGCATATCACAACGATGATGATTGTGAAGATAAAGAGTATGAGCGGGCTTCTACGGATCCCACATCCACTGATTCCATTCCCAAAAATATTATAGTCTATTCAATTTTTAGTGGATTTGATGTGTCCATGAAAGAAAAATATAAAAAAGGAGTGGAGATTATAGAAAAAATGGGTTTTCTATGTTGGGGTTGTTTGGGTCCCACATGACAAGGGCCTTGGTTTCCACCTGTCACACCAGTTCAATCAAAACATGGTGAGATACCAGTCCTTGGAGTTGAATAATTAGGTTCATCACAAAAGTAACTAGGGTGATCCCACAATACCATGTCCCACTTTTTGGCCAACTTTGACACTGAAATGAACATTTTGGAAAAAAGTTCACTTTTGAACACCCATTACCGTAAAACCATTAAGAATTTGAAGATTATGTAAACTAGTGAATTTTAGAATTTTGTTTCTAGTTTATAAATATATATATATTTTTAAATTGGAATTTATTTGTATCCATTTTTCCTTCTCCAAAAATTGTTTGTTTGTAAAATCAACATTTTCAGGAGCGACACTCACTTTGATCAACATAACTTTTTTTATAAAATTGATAAGAACGTAATAATTTTGAAGTTAGGTTTATAACACTAATATCTAGAGAATCCAATACATTTCATTCAATTTGGTTGAATTTTTTATAGTTGATTTAGTTATGAAGTGACATAAACTAAAATTTGGACATAGGTTCACTTGGATTGCTCTAACTCTATATGTATATATCAAAATTCATTTTTTCTTTTTTTTGATAGAAAGGTAACATAAATACCTATTTTCTAGATATTTTTAATTTTTTTTCTTCTGTAATTTACTATTTTTCCAGAAGTGTCGAAGAGAGAAGTCGCTAAATGGCTAGACAACCTATGTTTAGTAAAACTTAAAAAGAAAAGTCATAATAAACTTAATATATATAAAATTATAATCATTCGAAAGCTTTCTTTGAGTACTATAATCTTGTAATTGGGTTCGTCAAATGAATTTATTTGATCCCACAAAAAGTTAATGTCAAAGTGATTTTTTTAAACATTTTTATGGGTGCAAAGGAGACTCGATTATAGGTGTGAGTGAGGTGTAGAGAGATTATACCAAAGAGAGTTTGATCCAAGAGGCTTTTATCTAACCATTTTCAATTTACTCCTTCAAATGAGAGCTCTCAAGGCTTAAATCATCATATTTTCTTAAAAATGTATAATTTTAGCAAAAATTAGGATGTTAAAAAAGTGGGACACACTATTGTGGGACCACCCACTGCTCAGTCTCATACCCTTGTACCTTCATTTTTTCTAGCTTCAAATCCAGTTCCACCTTTTCCAAGCACTAAGATTCAATTTGAATCAAGTGTCACTACCATTAGTGGGGATGACATGGGTAGTACTAGTGGTTTGAAAAGGAAATTACAACTAGACATGCAAATAGTGGATCCCATAGATCAAGGAAGTGTAAATAAGAAAAAGGCTATAAGTCTTATGAAAACAATGCCAATGATGACTATGAGTCCAACAACTATCACACCTTCGGGACAAAACCCTCAAAATAGTCCAAAAAATCCACTTTCTAGTGACTGTGGGACAAGGTTAGGAATGGGTCAGGGTGTTGCTAATCCTCATGATGCAATTATTAGAACTTCAATCATAGGTGGACTCATGTACATAACTGTAAGTATTATTTCACCTTTCAAACATTCAATTGTGTTAGAAAGCCTAGATTTATGTTACAATGATTTTGTAACTAAATTTGAATAAACAAAAAATAGGAATAGACAAAATACTAAGACATTGAAGAGGGATGCGGTTGTTGTAGCTCTTGATGTAGAACCTGAATCGAATAGGATATTTCCCACATATAACCCAAACAAAGAAATGATGGAGTTCATGGTTGTTATGCCCCCAACTAGTGATAATAATCCAATAGAGAGTTAGTTAGATCAATCATAATTTCACATTAGCACCCTCCAAATGGATTTATCCAAAATTAAAAATGTGGACAAGATAAATGTGTCTAAAATGACCAACCAAGTGGTCTATAGTTTAGTGATGAAGTTGGAGAGAGAGAGAAAGGAAAGCTTATGGAAAAAATATAAAAGTTACAGGGAAACCTAGAAAATGAAAAGGTAAAGGAGAAAGCAGAAAATAACAGGTGCAAAGAATTATAGAAAAGGATAAACAATTCTTCCTCTAAAGAAGAAATTGCACAACAAGAACATAAGGAGGCAGAACCAAAAATTTTGAGGGAGAAATTAGAAGAGAACAATAAAAAACTTTAGAATGAAAAATCCTCTTCACTACATTTATTAAAAAGCATGTAGATTATGACACATGTAAATAATAATTTTAACAAGGAATTAGTGAATGAGAGGGTAAAATAAAAAATGTGGGAAAAGAAAGCAGAGGAAATAAGAAAACATAGTGAACACCAGTTGTCAGAATTGAGAGAAGAGCTACAGAAGGAAAATAATACAATTAAAACTCATGAAAATAGCTTGAATGACAAAGTAAAAAATACAGTCAAGCAAATAAAATAAGAAATTTGGGGGAAAATAAAGGCAAGTGGTGATAGGTTGTGTGATTGGTTTGAATTGAATGAAAGTCTTACAGATGTTTTTGGGAATCTCAAAGAGCACATTGAAAAGAACAAAAATATTTGTTAGAGAGAGATTTTTTTTTTTAAAGGAAAAAGTGGAAGATACCACTATATATATTATATAAAATCTAGTTCAAGAACTCCATGGGGAAAGAACTAGTAAGAAAACCCCACTTCTTAGTTCAATTACAAAACAAGCTCAGAGAGATCTTATGAATAACTTACAACACCTAAGTCTTGGCATGATAAATTTCAATACATTTTTCATGTGCCAAGACATTAAATCAAAATATGGCTACTGAAGACCAACTAGTAACCCGGTAGCAATGCTGCAGTAACTCAAAGTCTTAAGATTAACCACTTGGGATCACCACAAAACTTTGGAAACTCAGAAGCATTTCGGTATAGCACCTCGGGGGAGACTTGGAGTAAGCTCGGTGATAGTGAAGTACCTTGAAAAATTAGTAATTTGTTAGAATTTACTTAGTAAATAATCTATATTGATGGCTCAGGGTCCTTACTTAGAATCGGTATCTTGATATCGGTAGGTACTCATTAGGTTGTCGGTATCGGTGTCTTAGGATACTTGCTCATAATCGGTATTCCTACCTTGGTATAGAGTCAGTATAGCATCAAAATCAATGTAGTATCTTGGTATAGAGTCGGTAGAAATATAGTATCTCGGTAGGCGACCAGGACTAGATGCTTCAACTATTTGACTCAGAAAGGACAACCAAAATGCTTGGAAAAATAGAATTTAGGCGTCATCCAAAATTTGAGTTAGAAAATTGCAAACAACACCATAATTTCAAGGGAAACCAAAGCCCTCATTCATCCATCTCAGTCTCTCCCTAAGATCCCTTCCCATCTCATACTATAGATGCTTAAGATCATACCGCGATTAAAGTGGCCCACCCGATGCCCAGCCACTAAGAAACTTTGGAGGACTAGAGACCTCCCAAACAATCCATTGGACTTCATGAGGCATCTATCCATGGTCAAGTGAAGAGGTAGCCACAACCATTCAATCACATTAATGAGTAATATTTACATCTGGCACCCTTCCTGAGTCGCGATAACTTGCCCATAATGGTGACGACAGAGGAGCCTGGCGCTTCATCATAATTTTCTGATGTTTTCTTGATGGAGCCACTTCCTAGTTAGCGGAAACATCATGGGGAGAGAATCATTGGATGATAGAGGTATATTTCATACCCAAAATGTCCAGCAAGAAACATGCAATAGATTTCATTTGTTCCCCAATCTGCGTGCCGAGAACAAGGGTAGACTCTTGAATTGCATTTTTCAAAATGATGGGGTTCTGCGTTTGAAGTGAACACTTAATACCATTATATGCCACAAAAAACACATGCTTCTACATCAATTGGTGTCAAGAAAATAGAACACCAACTAGGGCATGCCCGTTCCATAAATCATAATGTTGCATAGCTTGTTTAAGCTTGTAACCCACCCAAAACTACTTATGTATAAATTTAAATGCCAAGATTTCAAGAAACTATGGGGATTGCAACAAATCCATTGCATTTGAAAAAAATATTGAGATAATCGGAGAGGGAAATAGAAACTGAATAGATGTTGGTGCAAAATATTCTAACCCAATTACCTATTTGATAGCCTACCAAATGGAGGAGGAATGAGCCATAAACATTTCATCCATCACTTCATCGGTGATATGCATTGGTAGGGCTTCTTCATCCATGTTAGGGGAAATCCAAATTTGGTATTTCTTAGGTAATATTTTAGTATGGAAGCAAGAGCACAAATCACAACATACATAGATATCAATTCCTTTTGCCGTCGTTGACTATTTTTTGCTCCTTGAAGATTAAGTAGCTATGAACTAGCCCTAAATAAGGAGTGTCAATGTACTCTGATGACCTCATGTATAATGTAGGGTTTCTTTTCATTCAATGCCATTGAATGCAAAATGCGCTTGGGAATTGTTGCACCCAAGAACTACAGGTGGCCATGTGAATATTTGGATTCGTATTCCCCAATTGGAGGCAGACACGAGCGAACCCACCATGCATCCCTTCAGCTATGAGGAGGATATTGTTAGGATATAAAATCCCATTAATATGGAAAGTGATTGTACAAAGGCTTATTTATTATGCTTAATGATTTGATATGCCTCACTGGTCTGGATATTAATGACTGCTCGCTTGCCACATTCCAACCAATCTTCATCTATTACACTTTGAAGACCACCATGTTTTTCTATAAAGTTCATTAGGTTCGTAGTTGAGATCATAGTCCCATCACATCCCAAATTGGACAAAATTTTGCAACTCTATTTCCTTCCCGAAGCGTGTGGGAGAGATAAACTTTGTGGCACTTGTCTAATAGGTTCCAAATTTGGGTGAAAATGTACTAATTCTTCCATGAGTGTATTTTCTGCTTAATGCAAGAATTTATAACAACTAAGGAATCCCCTTCAATGTGGAGGCAATTATAACCTCCCTGCAAGGCTAGAGTTAAACCAAAAAATAAAGCGTGAGCCTCTGCCAGATTGTTTGTAACTTCAGGCAGAGGAGAGGTAGTAAGTTCAAGGATATCATTCTGAGAGTCTTGAATACAATCCCTAGACCTTGACATACCAGGGTATCCATGCAAAGCCCCTTTAAAATTAAGCTTTACCAAACCTGGTGTGGGGGGATGCCAATGAACATCTAATCTATCCATCTTAGATGGGACATGCTGGGGTAAGCTGCAGCCTGTTGGCACAACTATTCATCTCCAGGTGTGAATGACATTACCATCCCAAGGTGTGATGACTGGGTTAAAATGATTTTTACTCAGACTAGCATTAACCACCTCTGAGATTGATTTCTCAATGCCTTCTAGTACCAATTCAATAGGAGATGAAGTTTTCCTAAATATTCTTTTATTTCTTTCCCACCAAATTGCCCACACCACTAATGCAGGAGCACATTTCCAAATGTTTGTAAATAATGATTGCGCATGTAATACCGGCCAAGATTGGAATAAATACCAAATACCATTCAGGAGAGGAGTGATGTATTGTAGTTTTCTTAGGACAAACATCCAACATTCTTATGCAAAAGAACAATTGAGGAATAAGTGATATGCTATTTCAAGAACATTTTCACACATCAAGAATTTAAAGGGAGGTGCAATCCTGAATTTTTTCCAGCCTGTCACTTGTAAATACTCGATGCTTAATTGCAATCCAAGAAAAGCATCTGGCTTTAGGAAGTACAATGTGATTCAAATAGAAAAATAATGCTCAGGTTGGCACTCTATGTGACTCACTTTGTTGGAGAATTTGATATCCTTATTTAATTAAGTAGTTACCATCTTTAGCTGGGGCCCAAATAATTCTATCCTCATGTATCAATAGATACACATCTTTGTCTGCAAGTATTTTCCTTAAGGTTTCCTTATCTTGATGGGTTGCTGGTAAGTCTTTCGGGTCTTTCCATATACCCTTTCCAGAGAATATACAGACTGCCGAGATGTATGAATAAGGAATCTTCCCTATTGGTTTTCTGAGTGTGCCATAATGTCTGCAATTTTTTCCACCGACGATAGCGGGGGCTGACCATTCCATGAGTCTCTCCAAAACTTAGCCTTGTTAACACTATTTACTTCTCAAGTCACATAGTTAGCAACAATCCCTCTTGTCGAGACCATAAAATCCCAAATGGATGATCCTCTAGGTGGATCTAGGATTGATAACACCCGTGAATTGCTGTTATTGTCCAGATACTTTTTCTGCAATATTTGGCACCATAAAATTAAAGGTTTTGAATACATTTTCCATACAAGATTTATGCCAAAGGCTTCATTTATTTTTTCTATATCATGGACACCAACCCCATCTAATATAGGTATGTGTGCCATGTCTTGAAGAGAAATAAGAGGTATTTTCTTCTCCTCATTCATATTCCCCTTCCATAGAAAGTCTATGATCAATTTTTGGATTTGAATGATGATTGAAGATGGAGCCTTGAGAACTTCTAGTTAGTAGTTTGGAATAGCTGATAATACTGATTTAATGAGAAGAATTCTACCTGAAAGTGATAGCCATCGAGCTTTCTAGGCCATAATTCTACTCTTAATACACTCCACAACCAAGGACCAGTAACTTGCTTTGTTTGACCCCATAAAAAATGGAATGCCAAGGTACATGGATGGTAATGAATCAACAAAAAACCCTAAGATCTGAACTATTCTGTCAGATATTGTTTTGTTGGTATTGAAAAGATAAATATTGGATTTTTGTGCATTGATTTTTGGCATGAGATCTCTGAATATAGTTGAAGTGTATGTTTGATCTATCTAGCCTCTTTAACTTGTGAGAGACTGAATAACAAGGTGTCATTTGCAAATAAAGAATGTGTGATGGCAATATTTGTTCCATCAATCCTTGCACTGTGCCAAGTACCTAGCAACTTCTAATGCTTAATATTTCTACTGAAAGCTTCCACCATGATGATGAATAATCGTGGAGATAAAGGATCTCCTTGTCTCACCCCCTAAGTAGAAGAAAAGAACCCAGCTGGGCTCCCATCAATTATAACTAAAAACCAAGCACCTGAAATGCATGATTTGATCCATTTACACCAACCAGTGGAGAATTCCATCTTGTGAAGAACATTAAAGAGAAATGTCCAACAGAATTTGTCATAAGCTTTCATCATATCTAATTTTATAACGAAGTTGGAGGTTTGAATGGTGTTGATGGAATGGAGGACCTCATGGGCCACTAATTCCCCTTCCATTGTTTCACACTCAGGGACAAAACCACCTTGTTTTACATAAATAATATGAGGTAGGAGATGATGCATCCTCAAATAAATGGCTTTAGTTATGATTTTATATGTAATGTTACAAAGTGAGATAGGACGGAAATATGCAACTATATTTGGGACCTTGACCTTAGGAATGATGGCAATATTGGTAGTATTAAAATATTTGAGCATAATTTTGTGCTTCCTTGATTCCTCAACAACTGCTATTGAATCCCATCCTAACACATCCCAACAACTTTGAAAGAAGAGGGTTGTGAATCCATCTGGTCCTGGGGTTTTATTTAAAGGAAAGGAGAATACTACTATTCATAATTCTTGAATGGTAAAAGGGGCCATAAGCATGGCATTGTTAGCTGTTGACACCATTGAGGGAATAGTGTTTTGAAGAAGTTAACCCCTTCCTCTCTGATTTGCTAAGCATTAGTTATGACATTTCCCAAAACTACCTCCTGTATTTCAAAAATTGTTTTAGCTTCTCTTTTGATTTTAGCTGAGGCATGAAAATATTTGGTGTTTTTGTCCCCTTCTTGTAGCCATAATTCTCTAGATTTTTATCTCCATTATTCCTCTTCTCTGCTACACAACTCTTCCCATTCTTCTTGAAGGCTCTTTTGTCTTAGATAGGAATCATTATTCATACCATTCTGTATGATTTGAGTATAAATGTCAGATAAATACTAAGAAACCTCTTCTTTTTGTTTGAAAATATTCTTGAAGACTAGCTCATTCCACTTTTTAATATTTAACTTAACGTGCTTCAAATTTATTGTAAACTGATGCATTTTGGTGCCATGAACCTTAGGAGAAGTAGACCACCAATGCCTCAAGAGAGAGAGAGAAATTGTGGGTGTCAGAGCCACATTCTTTCAAATTTAAATGATGGATGATTTTGGCTCTTATCAGAGTTACCTACCTTTTTAATGGTGAATAAAATAGGAAAATGGTCAGAACCTGGTAAGGCCACTATTTCAGAATTAATATGTAGGTTCTAAAGGTTCCACTCTTGAGAGATTAGAAATCTATCCAACTAAACAACAATTTGTGCAAAGGAAACTCTCTTTTTGGTCCATGCAAATGATCCTTGATGAGGATGTATATCCATTAGGCTGTTATTATAAAAAAAAAGAGAAATCCTATATGGTTCTAAGAGGCAGGCTAATACCTCCTATTTTTTCTGATTAATCAAGGATCACATTGAAGTCTCCACCTAGGATGACCTGATAAGAATCTTGGGACTGAATCAACCAATTAAGGGCTTCCCACAATCTTTGTTTCTCTTGTGATGGGGTGGGACCATAAACATTTATCAGAGTAAATGTAGTATCAAATTCATCCATTCTAAGCATTTTCTAGTTATTATCTTGTTGAATAAGCTGCCCATGAATAGTTTGACAGGCATTTGGCAAGAAAGGGAATTCATGACTTCATTTCTGCAACAATAAAGGAAACATATGTCTTTCAAAAATGTGAAAAACTAAGGGAAGGAGAGAAAATTTTGGCGTTATATGGGAGAAATCTCGCCAAGTTGAATAAAAAACAACCAAAATTATAAGTCTTGTTTTTATGAATCTTGGTCCTTGTGCTACAAACTCATCAACAAAATTCGTCAGAAGAGAAGCTTACAAAAAAAATTTGGAGGACACAATGACGTTTAATTTAGGAAAGCTTCCTCGGGACACAACTCATGAAGGCATTCAAATTGCATCAAATCATCGACAAATTTGAAAGCAGTATTGGATGGATCATTTCTTTCAACTCACTCTTCCAAGTATGGATTGCTGACGAGGTTGTAGGTCATTTACTATAACTTGAAAAATATTGACCTTCCAAACAACACAAAATGAAGCATACTAAACAAACTGGCAGGATCATCTCATTAGTCATAGTATGTGAAAGTAATTTATATCATCTTTATATTTTATTTTTAATGGCTTGAATTGAGTTTAAAGTTTGAACTTTAGTTTTGGAGCATGATAAATGTAGCAGATTCTAATTTACTAAATAGGCTTGTCAAATTCATAAATGTACAATTGTAGAGAGGTTGTCATACAAATTTTGATGTTGATTCTTCACATGAGGCAAATCAAAGTGAAGCTTTTGTTTCTCCCTTATTTCTATAAAAGGGAATTCAATGTCCTTTGCTAAGGGTAATGAAATTGAAATTGGGCATTGACTTTTGTAAACAGAATCACATTGAGTTGTGTACTTAGTACTACTAATGAATGAATTGTATCATATTTGTAAATAAATTAATGATAATCTCTATGAATTGTATCATATGAATTGCTATATTTTCAAAAAAATAATGAATATCTTTAAGAATTGTACCATATGAGTTGAATAATGAAAATTAAAATCAATATTAATTATAGAATTGATTACATTATCAACGACATTCATGTTTTTGACATTGGAATATGCTATTACGCATGATTGATGATGAGATACATATAGTAGGATACAATATAAGTTTAATAAATACCTAGGACTAGGACATTGGTTCAATTTTACACATAATCTCATTATTGGGATCCTCAGATTCTCACCATCAACTTCATAGCTTCCTTGGTTCTTTGCTATGTTTTCTTCACTTTGCATACCTTCACTTAACTACATCTCAAGTTCAACGCTACCAGTACCAGTACATGAGTCACTAACATCATTATTTATGGCACTCCCACTTTGGTTTGAAATGTTTTCCAACCCTCTTCTTTGACATTACTTCCTCCAGAGAGCCTCAATCAATTTTGCAAATTCTTGTCTAGTTTGTTTCTTATCTTTGAATTTAGGAACCCCCAAAGCATTGAAAACTCTCTCATCCTCCACCGACCCCAATATCATAGTCGTACATAAATCGACAAGCTTGAAAAATTCTGATATTGAATCAATCAACATTTCACTTTGAGCTATATTTTTCCAAAGCCTTGTTACCGATCCATATTCATGGGAGTTCCACATAATATTATATTTTTCCCTCATTCTCTATGAAAAATGGCATGATTTATCTCTCAAATGTGATTCATCTAAAATTTCATTTAGAGTTACTCCATTTAATTCTTTGGTTTGGAAAAAATGATCTATCAAAGTTAGTAGCTTAGCTTGAAAATATTTCAAATTGTTGACACTCCAATATCGAGGAAACACAAAAGTCATGGATTCAATTAGTCTAACTAGAGGGAATCTTTCTCTAATTTGTGAGGAAATATCATAGGAAATACGCTTCATAGAAGAAATTACACACTCAATGACCTTGGCAAAGTCTTCCCTTGTAACACTTGATAGTCACTTCTTGGGGTTCTTTCCTGGTTCCTCTGAATCGACCCTAGAAAAGTAGTGCATTGGTATCTCAACTCTGCGTGCTTCTGACATAACTCCCTATTTGTACTGATGTTTAAAAATTTATCAAGATTGTCCAAATCTATGATTCTCAGCCAATTGGAAAATTATACATCATCACATAATAGATATATATTATTGAGCATCACACATGTCAATTTATATAGCATAGCATATTATTCAATATACATAGCTCTTTGTTGGGCCTTGTTCATTATATTCCTCATTTTCTCTGGCATGGAGAGAAGACCTGCTAACATTAAGAGAGGTCTCTACATTACTTAACCTTTGCAGTAGCTTATAAAATGTTGGTAGTCCTGATTCATCACGACTTGAGTTCATTAACCAAAGAAATGATGAATATTCTAAAGAAAATTGATGCACTGGTCCAGCCAAAGAGATCCATCCAGTATTATTATTCCTAAGAAGCTTGTTCCCATCGGTTAGTCTTTCAAAAAAGTGTTGAAATTCCCTAAATCATTTCAGACTTTACCAGAAGTGTTGGTAAATCTCTTTGATTAAAACTTTAATATTTTGTACTGGAGCATGCTTTCTGACAACTCTATAGTCTAGATTCATTCTGTGGGCCATGCAGTGAATGGAAATAATATAGGGTGGACATACAATTTCTATATTTGCACAAAGACTGTTCCTGTGGCCTTTTATTACTGAAGCTCCATCCGCTCCAATGTACACCAACTTTTTGGAAATTATCATGTCATCTATACCTCTATATTCAATTAGAGAAATCTTTACTAGTTCAAATAAATTTTCCATTGTCGCATTATCCTTCATTTTAGCAATAGTTAGTAGATGACGTTGGAAAGCAAAATTGTGTACATTATATACATGCATGCATACCTAGAAATTATTATCTACCGTTGTAACTTCATCTAAAGACAATGAAAAAAATTTTGACTCTTCAATTTTTGCCTTTAGATCTTCTTTTTCAACCTCAACAAGACAACTTGCCCATTCCCATCTATTGTTTATTGCCAGTGACTATTAGGATAGTTTCAAACTCTTAGAAAGTGTAACAAAGAACTCAATGATGGGTAGTCTTGTTGGAATAGTCCCAAGGATAACTGAGAGGGTGGGGGGGGGGGTGAATCAGTTATCAGTCAATTTAATTATTTTCTCTTTCTTTAATATAATTTGATATAAAGTAAATGCACATTCAGATAACACAATAAAGTACTCAACAATTTTGATTATGGGGAAACCAAATAGGTAAAAACCCTGGTGGGAATTAGCACCCACAAATAACTGCACTAGTTTATAATAATCCTTGTTAGAAGATCTTACAACCCTATTAGGAGTTGATCTTTACAATGAAAGAAGTACAGAGACCTGGTTAAAGGTCGGATCCTGTTAGGAGTCTTTTACAGATAACCCTGTTAAGAGTGAGGACTCACTATCCAATAGCTCATTTCTAAGATGGTGAAGGCTACAACCTTCAGTACAACATATATACACTATATCTGGTAAATGAACTATTTGAGTAGACCTACTATCTTGATCAGTTCCAATGTATTGCAATCAACTTCTGTTTCTTCACATAGATATTCAACTTATTCTTTTTGATTTTCTACTCTTCTCTATCTTTTCTTTTTCACATCATTTTCCACACTTAGTGAACATAAAATAATTGCTATATGTATCTTCACCAAGGATAAGGTCACGATGGTATTTGGAAACACTTCATCAACTTTCTTGTCAGCTCAACCAAGCACACAATCAAAGTTAGGACCATGCAACTCAAACTGAATAGACGCAACACTTCATAAAGTCGGCTTCACCAAATTAAATCTAACATCAATATTCTATTGAAACACATTTAGCGCCTTTAGATAATTATCTTTAAGATATCCCAAAGATAGGTGCAACTCAAGAGACACTGTATTTACGTCGGCTCTTAATAGATAAACTCCAAAAAATTTAATTGCCATAACTGATTAATCATAACTCAACTGTAATGACATATCTGACTTAGTATGAATGTACATAGAATATAGAACATGTATGTACCATGGAAATAAACACACATAGTACCAAAACATCTGTACTAATAATTGCATATAGGATACATGCTGTATATTATATGTTGTCATCAATGACAAACATACAATCAATTATTTGCACAAAGGAAAATATCCAATAATCTCCCCCTTTGACATTGATGGAAACATATGATATCATCAACTCAAAGTGTCTTCCTTATTTTTAGAATCTTCTCAATATCCTCATTAAAAGTTCCGCTTCATTGCTGCTGCTCTGTATACTCCCCCAGAGTATATGCTCCCCCTTACTAATATTCCCCCTTTGATGTCAATGGCAAAGGGTGTTAAACACCATTAAGCACAGGTAATACTCTGGAAGTAGAGTAGTCAACCATTCATCAGTCACCAAGGACTGATGTTCTTGCTGCAAGTTCTAATCAGACTCAGGAAAGGGAATTACTCCCAACTTCTCCCTAAGATACTCAAAAGTATCTTTTGATAGAGGCTTTGTAAAAATATCCACCAGTTGTTCTTTGGTGCTCACATAATCCAACTTTACTTCTTTGTCAGCAAATTTTTCTCTTAGGAAGTGGTATTTGATCTTAATGTGTTTTGTCTTTGCATGCATCACAAGGTTCTTTGACATATTGATAGTACTAGTGTTATCATAGTGAATAACAATAGGATAGTCAATCTGAATACCAAATTCTTTAATCATCTGTTTGATCCAAACCATTGTTGAACAATTCAATGCTGCTGCAACATACTCAGCTTCTATTGTTGACTGAGATATATAATTATTCTTTTTACTTGTCCAAGTGACCAATTTGTCTCCAAGAAATAATGCTCCTCCTGATGTACTCTTTCCATCATCAACACAACATGCCCAATCTGCATCTATGTACACATGAAGTTGTATATCCTCTAAGTTAGGATACCATAAACCATAGTCAGTAGTTCCTTTTAAGTATTTGAATATTCTCTTTATTTCCATTAGATGATTTTGCTTGGGTTCAGCTGCAAATCTTCCAAAAATGCCAACTGCATTAGAAAATCAGGTCTAGATTGAGTAAGATATATGAGTTTTCCAATCATAGACTTGTATAGGATCTTGTCAACTGCTATGGAACCATCATCTTTAGAAAGCTTGCTTCCTATTATCATGGGGGTGCTTACTAGTTTGCAATCTTCCATCTTGAAATTCTTCAATATCTCCTTCACATACTTAGACTGATTTATGAATATTCCTTTGTTTGTTTATTTTACATTCAATCCAAGAAAGTATTTGATAGGTCCAATCATGCTCATTTCAAATTCACTTTTCATTTCTTTGGCAAATTCTGCACTAAGTTTATCATTACCTCCAAATATAATGTCATCAACAAAAATAGCAACAAGTAGTAGTCCTTCATCTATCTCTCTTATGAATAAATTACAGTCTGTTGCTCCTTTTCTGAATCCTATCTTTGTTAAGTAACCATCAAGTATCTAATACCACGCTCTTGGGGCCTGTTTAAGTCCATAAAGTGATTTATTTAATCTACATACCATGTCTGGTTTATCTGAAAGTTTGAATCCTTCAGGCTGCTCTATGTAGACTTCTTCCTTCAAGTCACCATTCAGAAAAGATGACATGACATCCATTTGGTATACCTTAAAGTTCTTGAATGTTACATAGGACAAAAATAACTTGATAGCTTCAAGTCTACTCACAACTTAAAATGGATGATCAATGTAGTCTATTCCTTCTCTTTGCGCATATCCTTTACATACTAATCTTTCTTTGTTCCTTACCACTGTGCCTTCTTCATTCATTTTGTTCCTGAATATCCACTTAGTTCCAATCGTGTTCTTGTCATGAGGTCTAGGGACTAGTTCCCATGTTTCATTCTTGATTATTTGATCTAATTCTTCTTGCATGACACTTTTCTAATCTGAATCTTTGCACGCATCTTCAACACTTAAGGGTTCAATCTGTGAAAGTAGGCATACCTCTTCATCAACGGTTGAACCTTTGCTCTAGATCTTGTCAAGACTTTTGTGCTCTGATCTTTGATGATATCTTCCTTAGAGTGGTATTTGGATGTGTATCTTGAATTATTAAGAGTGATAATTTCATCTATAATCTGTGATTCTTCTTCACTTGGTTCAGGATTATTACATGAAACATCAATAAAATCAAACATTTCCTCAATAATTGTGTCCTTATTGATGGGTCTGGGCTCATCTTCAATCATGGGAGCATAGTCATAAAATCTTTCTTGAATCAGAAACTTCTCATCAATCTTTAAATGAGTACTTTCAATGATCTTCTATAATCTTAGATTAAAACATCTATAGGCTTTGCTTTTAGTAGAGTAACCAAGGAAAATACATTCATCGCTTCTAGCATCAAACTTGCCAAAGCTATCATCTCTCTTGATGTAGAACTTGCTTCCAAATATTTTGAAGTATTTTACAATAGGTACATTACCAAACCAAAGTTCATAAGGTTTCTTGTCTGTGCATGGCCTCAATTGTATTCTATTGATAGTGTAAACTGTTGTATTGAATGCATCTTTCCAGTAGGTATGGGTAACCTTTCCTTCAATCATGATAGTGCGTGCTATTTCAAGTATTATCCTATTACTCCTTTCTACTATACCATTCTGCTGAGGGGTTCTGGGTGCACTTAACTATCTTTTGATTCCATGTTCTTCATAGTATTCATAAAAATGGTTAGAGGTGAATTCTCCTCCTCTATCAGATCTCAGACATTTTATCTTTAATCCAGATTCATTCTCAACCTTTGCTTTGAATATTTTGAACTTCTCAAAAGCTTCAAATTTTTATTTTAAGAACGCAACCCACATCATCCTTGCAAAATTATCAACAAACAAAATAAAATACCTTTCTCTGTAGTATGGTCTTGTTTGAGTAGGTCCACATAGGTCTGTATGTATTAGATCTAATTTGTTTTATGTAGAGTCTTGTTTTCTCCTTAATGAGGTCCTCACATGCTTCCCCATCACACATTCCCTACACATGGTTTCAATTGGTCTTGCAATGCTAGGAAGGTCTCTTAATGCCTTTAAATTACTTATCTTTCCTATGTTGTCAAAATTGATATGACAAAGTCTCTTATGCCATAGCCAACCGTCATCAACTTTTGCAACAAAACAACTTACTTCTGAGTTGAGCTGAAAAACATTACCTTTGGTCTTTGAGCCTGATGCAATCATGTCTCCTTCTTTGTTGTTAATGATGCACTGATTGTTTTTGAATTCCAACTGATATCCTTTATCAAGAAACTATCCAACACTTAGTAATTTATGATGCAAACCATCAACATAGAGAACATCATCTGTCTTGTTCTTTCCATTTAAGGTGATAGAACCTCTGCCTATGATAGGTTTGGGAGTGTTATCTACAAATATAACCATGCCACCTTTGTACTTGTCCAAATGTACAAATCTATCTTTGTCTCTTGTCATGTGGTGTGAACATCTATTGTCAATGATCCAGTCAGTTCTGATATCAACTTTTGAAACTAATGCTAACTCTTGTTCTTTTAATTCATCTTCTTTGTCCATTTCTTCAAGCATCTTCTCAATGTATTTAATGGCAACAAATCCAATTTCATCTTCTCCTGAGTCATTATTAGTTACACCATCCTCAGCATGATAACATTCTTTAGTGTACTTAGGTTTGTAATCTGATCTGAACTTCTTGAATCTTGTAGGGCACTTAGATGCAAAGTGACCAACTTTATTGCATGAAAAACATTTGAATGGTAGCTATCCTTAATATTTCCATTTACCTTTCCTTTCCTTCTTGGAAATCATAGCAATGATTTATTCTAGTTCTGTATCCACTTCTTCATTATTACTAGAGCTGCTTATAGATTTCTTGTTGTGGACTGTGGCTTTGAAGGCTGTCTCACTTTTAGGTTCTGTCTTCAATCTAGATATCTCAAATGCAGATATTTTGTTGATCAAAGTCTTCCTCTTGAAGTCTTTTGAAAATTGCATAGTCTCATCTAAGATATTTATCTTTCTTTCATATTCTATTGTCAATGTGGTCATCAATTTATCCATTATATCTTCCTCTGATATTTCTCCACCATTGTTTCTTATACCTAATACTGCTTCATTAATACTCTGATTGTAAGCTCTGATTTTTTCTTTAGGTAACATCTCTAAAATGTTGTATCTTTTCTTCCATGTATTTCTACACGCATTCTTTTCTTTGATGTCTCCTTCAAACATATATTCTAATTATTTCCAAATAGAGCATGGTTTATCTGTCTTCTTGATCTTAGAAAATTCACTGTCAGATAGGACACCGATTAGGGCTTCTTTGGAAATTGCATTATTAGTGAACACTTCCTTTTGTTTCATAGTAGAGTCTTATGATGCAAGATATTTCAAGGTGGGAAATTCAATATCTTGAGTAGAAATCTCATAGATCTTAAATCCAACACACTAAATATGTGTTATCATTTTTTTCTTCCAGTCAAGATAGTTTTCTCCATCAAACTTAGGACTCTCTTTCCTGAAGTATGCCATCTGATCTACCTTAAGTTGTTAGGCTTTCTCTCTAAGGCACTTGGCTCTGACACCAATTGTTGGAATAGTCCCAAGGATAACTAAGAGGGGGGGGGGGGGGGNGGTAAATTAGTTATCAGTCAATTTAATTCTTTTCTCTTTCTTTAATATAATTTGATATAAAGTAAATGCACATTTAGATAACACAATAGAGTACTCAACAATTTTGATTACAGGGAAACCAAATAGGTAAAAACCCCTATGGGAATTAGCACCCACAAATAATTGCACTAGTTTATAATGATCCCTGTTAGAAGATCTTACAACCCTGTTAGGAGTTGATATTTACAATGCAAGAAGTACAGAGACCTGGTTAAAGGTTGGAGCCTGTTAGGAGTCTTTTACAGATAACCCTGTTAAGAGTGAGGACTCATTGTCCAATAGCTCACTGCTAAGATGGTGAAGGTTACAACCTTCAGTAAAACAAATATATGCTATATCTGGTAAATGAACTATTTGAGTAGACCTTCTTTCTTGATCAGTTCCAATGAATTGCAATCAACTTCAGTTTCTTCACATAGATCTTCAACTTATTCTGTCTAACTTTCTTCTCTTCTCTGTCTTTTCTTTTTCACATCATTTTCGACACTTAGCGAACATAATAAAAATTCTATATGTATCTTCACCAATGATAAGGTCATGATGGTATCTGGAAACACTTCATCAACTTTCTTGTCGGCTCAACCAAGCACACAATCAAAGTTAGGACCGCACAACTCAAACTGAATAGATGTGACACTTCACAAAGTCGGCTTTACCAAATTAACTCTAACATCAATATTCTATTGAAACACATTTAGCACCTTTAGATAATTATCTTTAATTCATAACTAAACATTAATACAAACATGCATATCCTGAAGATAGGCGCAACTCAAGAGACACTGTATTTACGTAAGCTCTTAACAGATAAACTCCAGAAACTGTAATTTCCATAACTGATTAATCATAACTCAACTGTAACTGCATATTTGACTTGGCATGAATGCACATAACATCTAGAACATGTATACACCATGGAAATAAACATGCATAGTACCAAAACATCTATATTGATAATTACATATAGGATACTTGCTGTATATTATATGTTGTCATCAATGACAAACATACAATCAATTATTTGCACAGAGGAAAATCTCCAACAAGTCTATCATAGGACTGTTGGAAATACAATATGGGAAAGCAAGATACTAAGAGGGGGGGGGGGGGGGGGGGGGGGGGGGTGAATTAGGTCTTCATCTTTTTATCACTTAAAACAAACTGATCCACAATCATGCATAAATGTAATTGATCTATCATCTAGTAGCATCCATGACAATAAATGAATAACACAAGACACAAAATTTTGATAACCCAGAAACCCAATAAGGTAAAACTGGGGTGGGGATGACACCCACAAAAATCTTCATTACTATAGAAATAAAGTGTGCCTGTTAAGGCTACAAAATTTGATCACAAATTTTAATCTACTTGGTTAAAGGTCTTCTCGGTTAAGAGCTACAAATCATTACAATCTACCTTGTAAAAGGATTTAAACTTACAACAAAGTAAGAACTTGACTAAGAGATTTAAGATTTAGAAAGGTTTGTTAGAACCACTCTGTTAAGAGATTTCACCTGATAAACTTGTTAGAATGTCTCAAGATCTGATCCTTTGATATGCACTCTGATTGCTATAACGAATCTCCTCTTTTCAATATCTTCTCTGATCTAATAATCTAATATATCTTTACTCTACTGCTCACTACACTTTCACTCTACTAGATCTATGCTTCCTCTCTCAAAAAAACCCTTTGTACATCTCTCTAGTACACATACACCTTCTCTTTTCAGTATTCTACAATTAGGGTAAGAAGCAATCTTAATATACTTTACGGATCGGGCAATTATATCTAAATCAACGATCAGGATCAAATTCTTATGCCACTTGGACATTCCAATTTTTTGAATGGATCCATGCCATGTAGCGGGATCAAATAATTAAATGTGTAATTATCCCATTGAAAATATTAAATGCTTAAATAAGTCAACCCAAAATAGTTTACCTCGAAATTGGTGTCATTCCTAACATACATAAAAAAACTGTCTTGCTTGACACAAAAAGACTCTGGCGATCGACATGGAATGAACTTGGAAACCATGTGACTCAGAAACTATTATCTTCTTAGAAACGACTATGCCAAATAGCTCGGCCTATACTGGATAGCTCAGCCGCAGTGATGACCGGCTAAAACTGCCTAGTTAAATGACCAAACGTGGGACACTAATGATCAACAAAACTTAGAGATCAACAATCTCTCCCTTTGATATTAGTGGAAAAAACACTTATAATATATTTTAGATACACAAAATTTTCCTAAGTACACAATGTACTCCCCCTTAGATTATACTTGATACTGCATACACTATCTACAAAATATACACGCCTTCAACAAAGATATTTATACCTGGTTCTGCACATCTATTTTTGTTTCCTTTCCTATTTCCCCCTTGCTTTTATCACTAATAACTATAGGGGTTAACCTATATTTGTCCAAAAATTGTTTATGAAGCTGTAATATCAATGTAAATGATGTATCCCAACTATCCTTAACAAACTTCATAACCTGCAACTTAACTTCTAGCTCGGCAGCTAGACTTACCAAACTATCTGCAATAGAGAGATGAAGATCTCTCTATACTAATTCTCATATTGCTGTTAGTTCTCTCTAAATAACATCCAGATGAGGTATCAAGTTAGCATGAATTGTTATTAATTTGGCCCTGATTCGGCCATCTTCAGCCATAAGCTTGGCTCATCTCATCTGTGCATGAGTCAACCTATAAAAATGTATGGAGCTAGAAATAGCATCCATGCTTAATGAACTTGTTGTTAACTTCATATCTAAATGCAACTTCTTAATAAGCTGTTGATTATCCTTTGTAAAGAATGTTACATTACATAATCTTTTTTACAATGAAAAAACATTATTCGCAACTTCCTCAAGAATCTCAACAAGAGAAGAAAGTTCAACCTGTTTGGTAGCAATCTCTCTGTATATCTTCTCCAAGACTTTGTTCTCAAATATTCTCTTGGAACATTGCAATAGTTTGTCATTTGCCTCAATATTTTCATCAGTAACTTTCTGCACAATGTGAACTAACTGTTCCAGTATTGGTGCTTTCTCATTTACATCTTCCATATCAAAATCTTTAACAAAAATATCCTTTATGTCATGCAGAACTTTCTTCTACTTTTGTTCCCTCTTCATTTCCTCTTGTCTCTTCTTCCTCTTCAATAAGTCTTGAAGGGTCTGAATCTGGTCATATGTCAAACTCTCAAGATCCCATTTAGGAATCACAATAACTTCATCCAATGTGACATTTAAGATTGGTGAATTTTTCTTATTTAGCTTCCTCTTCTTGAGCTCTAGTGAGCTAATACTTGGCTCAGGTTCTGTGATATCTTTTCCTTTTCAGTATTAATTTCAATTTCTTCCTTCATCTGAGTCAAGATTTCCTACTGAATAGGTATACTTCCCATTTTGGGTCCAGTGGGATTGGATGATACAGAGTGTGGTAGATCCACCAACACTTGTATAGCCTCTTGTTTTATAGGATTATTTTCAATTTCTTCCATCTTACCTCCACTCTCTAAAACTATTTTTACAACCTCTAAAATAGGTGGAATAGTATTGATTACTTCCTTTTCTCCTTCTTTCTTTGTCTCGGCCTTAGTTGTACAAATGGGAGATTGGATACCTATGTCTACCAGCTCATTATGATCCTTAACACCCACATTATTGTTACCTCCAAGTCTAGTGTCAATGGGACTATCCATTGTCAAATCTATAGTTTGCCCATTGCCTGTTTCCTCTTGTGGTTTTGTCTCAGTCTCTGCTTGATTAGTGGCAATTTGGTCTTCTATTTCATTTTTCTCTGAGGTGCCTTCACCTTTCCCATCATCCTTCTTAGTGATTAACCCAAAAGTCTCCTTCCATATTCTGGTGCTCTATTGTACTACACCTTCAACATCATTTTTCAATATTGCATAGGCTCTTTGTTTAGGAATAAACTTCCTCTGATATTGCTCAATAAACTTGGCTATCTATTTCTTGGTTAAATCATGAATGACCTTAGCTAATGTTCCTTCCCTTATTTGTCTTTTAGTCAACAAAGCATACTACCACTTTTGTGATAAAATATCATAAAGCTCTGTAGGAACAAGGTTTTCCATCTCTACAAGTGTCATCTTGAATGTACACATCATATCTAATAGTGCTTCCTAAATTTTATGCTTGTTTTCTATGCTTTGCTTCTCATACTTGATAAACTTAAATCCTGCTAAACCAACTATACTTCTAATATTCTTGCATACCTCATCAATATTGGTTAGTGGTTTATGTGATTTTGTAGGTATGTTGCTAGGTTCATTTGTATCTATCTTCTCCTCATCATCTTCTTATTCCAAGATTAGTTTTCTCCTCGATCTCTTCTCAAGCTTGCTCAACACTGCCTTTGTTTCAACTTGTTTTCTCTTCCGTGAACTGATCTCTCCAACATTCTTCTTTGTATATAATTTTTTTGACTTAGCTTGAGATGAAACATTTGATGCCCTAGTCCTAGGCCGGTTAGAAATAGGAGGGGTAGCCTTAGGTTTGGATTTTTTTTCTTTAGTTTCCTTGGAAACCACTGGCTGCTTCCCTTTTCCTTTCACAGTGATATCCTCTTTAGGTTCACTCTCCTCTTCTCCACTAGACATATCTTCTCCATGTCCTGTTGATAAACCCAAAGGTGCATCCTCTATTTCTTGATCACTCTCAATTCCAACCATCTTATTCAGGTTTTTGAAAATATTTATCCTTTTCCTCTCCATAGTGCCAGCCTTCAAATCCATACAAATTTTGGACTTAGCTTCTTCATAGTTTCCAAAATGTTTGGTTGCACCATCAATCTCTTCTACCAATAGAGTTGTTATAGCTGCAGATGTCTCATCAATGTTCACTTCATAAGGTAATGGCCTTAGCCATGATACCCTTGGTACTACAGCCTGAACATAAGTAAAATATGTGTCTACCAGAAAACATATATCCTCATAGTGTTTCTCAACTAGTGATTTGGGAATTCTGCTCCTCAATCTCATCTTTTTCTTAAATTTGAAAAAATATGTTCCCATCACATTGTTAAAGTTATCACCTAATTTTTGAATAAATGCATTGATTTTCTGTGTAATAGGTCTGACTTTTTTCCACACAATGTTTCCAAAAGTAGGAAATGTATTCAGTATATAGAAAAATATGCAAACAAGTAGAGATCCAAACTTACACATTGAGATCTTTGCCTTTCCAATTGAAGAAAGGTTCTCAGCTAGTTGCATTAGTTGAAGCTTGGCAAGGTCATATGTATGATCCTTCTTCACAATCTTCCAAGCCTGGTTGACTACAATGCATGGGACACTGTTCAGTCGGCTCGACTGATAAAACTTATGAGCAATAACCATAATTGCAAAATCAAGCTCCAAATTTGTAATAGTAGAGATTTTCATTCCTTTTTTATTCCAAATAGCTCCATTGAATTCTTCTTTGTTTTCCTTACTTTGACATCTCATGGTTCTCGTCTTGTTAATAATTGGATAACCAGTTACGTGATGGATAATTTCCTTTGTAATCTTAACTGGTCCATTTTCCATCCATATGTTCATGTCATGTACATGAATAAGAACAATCTTGATCCATTCCATTCTGAAATCCCTCAGAAAATCTAGGGCACAAGTTAACCCTCTCTTAGCTAAATGTTTATGTTCAACTTTTAGGGATCCGTCTTTGCACAATTTTATGTAAGATTCTCTTAGCTCGTGATCGCCAAATTCACTTATCTTGCACATATAACATGACCTAATCTCATGAATCATGAGTACTGTAGGTGGAATTGATGATAGGGATATAGTTAGATCACCCATGATGGTGCTCTCAGGAACTTCTTGAAAAATTAGGAGGCGCACAAGTGTCGCTCCTTACTAATTGAACTTTTAGCAACTCCTTATCCATACCCTTCGCTGCTGTGAAAGAATTAGTGGCCATTATTTTGAAATAAATAGGGTTTCAAAGATGATAAATAGAATACATCAGAAGATGTCAAAATTCACACTTTTTACTTAGGATAGTCGATGGCACGCTGTAGAAATCTTTGAAAGATCTTTTCTAAAATCAAGTTCACAAATGCTCCAACACTCTATGAAATTCTCAATCGCAAGGTGAAAATGAGTAATGAATGACTCATTCCTTTATAGGCTCCAAAGGTCAAAAGTTAGGTTTGTAATAAATGTTATGTCCATTGAGTGAGTTCCAAACAGCTGTCCTCGATTGACTCACAAAACTCATCTATCTCTTGTTCACAACCCATACCATCTTGGCATACACTAGAGAACTCATTCTTGGTGTACAATAATATTGTTGCTCGACACCTATAGTGCATATTGAATTTACTAGGTACATGTCTCAAAAATATGTCCTGATGTATCTTAACATATGCAGATATGGAATTTTGCACTTTATATGTTAGGAACTGATAAAATATATGAGATATAAAAACAGTTCCTCACATACCATTTTTTCTTAATTAGTGATGGTGTGATCACCTGATCCATTGGATTGGGTGACCTCAGCTTCAGTAGATTTGTTGCTGCTCAAGTCTATTTTCCTTATCCATGTCTAGTTCATCTGTGCTCTAATTTATTCAACAGTAGGAGCAGATACCCTTGTCTTTCAATCCTTCCTAGTGTGACCAATTTTTAGACAATTATAGAAAACTAGGCTTCCATTCATCCAACTCTTAGATTTTCCTCTTAAATGTGTCTTTATGCAGTTTTCTGGAACATGCCCATACTCACCATAGTAATCACAACTATGCCATGTGTTGTAATCCCAATTGTAAGTGTTACCTTTCCTTGGTGCTTTTGCTTGTGTCTTTGATGTCCATTGTTGTTTAGCATTAGATTTGCAATCTTGTGCTCTATGTCCAAATTTTTGACAGTTGTAACAATACCCATTAAATCTAGGTGTGGGATGTGCATTATTTTCCTCTACCTAACATTCATGTGCTTGATGTCCAAACTTCTTATAGTTAAAGCAATAACCATTGAACTTAGGTTTAGGATTGGACTATCCATTCTTTCTTCAGTAGATGTTTGCTGTGTGTCCTGGTTTTCCACAGTGGTGGCATACAGGCTTGTTGTTCTTTGTCTTTGCATTCCTCTTTTCACCAATCTTAGATGATTCTCCTTTCTCATTAGATGTCTGTTGTTTGATATGACCTAATCCAAAAAAATATTTAGATCTCCTTGATACTTCTATTAGGTTTTCAAAATGATTCAAAGCTTCATTGGGTCTGTTCAATCTTTCATTAAGTTCTTTCTCAGATCTCAATTCATCTTTCAATTGACTGTTCTCAGATCTCAGATTCACAATTTCCAAGTCTTTCCTACTGATCTCCTGATTTGCAAGTAGTAGTTGATTCACCATGTCAAAATGATTATTTGTCATCATTTGTACATCATGTGTCCTTTCATCAAGTCTGATAGTCATCATTCTTTTGTCTTCTTCAGCCATAGCTTTGTCATCTTCAACTTTCTTCTTTTGTTCCACTACTTCACATAGTCTTACTATTTGCATTTCTTGTTCTCCTTTTAGGTTTTTGACTTCTTCACACAATGTATTGTTCCTTTCCAGTAGATCTGCAATTGCTGCATCCCTCTTAGTAGAGTTTCCATTCTAAAATAGACTTGTAGTGTCTTCTTCCTAATAATGAGTGTCATTAATTTGTTTTACCAAATATTTCCTACATATCAAGGACTTTCTCAATTCTTGTCTTGCTGTCTCAAGATGATGTAATGCTAGTTGAATTTCAATCTTTTGATTCTCAATGACTTTGCCCAATTTGTAAACCTCCATCTCAAGATCTGTACTCTCAAGTTGATTAAAACCTTTTATGGGAGAACTAAGATCTGATACCAATTGTTGGAAATATAATATGGGAAAGCAAGATACTGAGGGGGGGGTTGCGGGTGAATCAGATCTTCATCTTTTTATCATTTAAAACAAATTGATCCACAATCATGCATAAATGTAATTGATCCATCATCTAGTAGCATCCATGATAGTAAATAAATAACACAAGACACAAAATTTTGATAACCCAATAAGGTAAAACTGGGGTGGGGATGACACTCACAAAAAGATTCACTACTGCGGCAATAAAGTGTGCCTGTTAGGGCTACAAAATTTGATCACAAATTGTAATCTACCTAGTTAAAAGTCTGTCTGGTTAATAGCTAGAGATTATTACAATCTACCTTGTAAAAGGATTCAAACTTACAACAAAGTAAGCACTTGGCTAAGAGATTTAGAAAGGTCTATTAGAACCACTCTATTAAGAGATTTCACCTGATATACTTGTTAGAATGTCTCAAGATCTGGTCCTTCAATATGCACTCTGATGCCGATAACAAATCTCCTCTTTTCAATACCTTCTCTAATCTAATAATTTGATATATCTTTACTCTGCTTCTCATTGCACTTTCACTCTGCTAGATCTATGCTTCCTCTCTCAAAAAAAACCTTCACACATCTCTCTTGTATGAATAAACCTTCTCTTTAAGTACTCTACAATTAAGGTAAGAAGCAATCTTAATATAATTTACAGATCAGGCAATTAGATCTAGATCAACGATCAGGATCAAATTCTTATGTCGCTTGGACATTGCAATTTTCTGATTGGCTCCATGCCGCATAGTGGGATCAAATAATTAAATTCATAATTATCCCATTGAAAATATTAAATGCTTAAATAAGTCAGCCCAAAATAGTTTACCTCAAAATTGGTGTCATTCCTGACATACATAACAAAACTATCTTGCTCAACACAAAAAGACTATGGCGCTTGACATAGACTGAACTTGGCAACCGTGTGACTCGGAAACTATTATCTGCTCAGAAACGACTATGATAGATAGCTCGGCCTATACCGAATAGCTCAGCCCCAGTGATGATAGACTAAAACTTCCTAGTTAAATGACTAAGTGTGGGAAACTAATGATCAACAAAACTTAGAGATCAACAAGGACACCCTCTTCTCAAAATATAAAAGAAAACACTTAATTGAACAAATTTTCCCATTTGTTGTACTTCCATTTCTTTTCCAAAAAAAACTTCAAAAGAGCCTTTAACTTCAGCAAGCTTTGTATGTATATTCTGCTGAAATTCAAATAATTTTGCATTCTTAACTGCTAAGATTTCTCCTTTATTTTCCATCTTGTCACTGATTTTTCAAATCCATCTAAGGTTTTATTTTTGTAAACTTTACCCATATGCTTCTCTATGGTGTCAATTTTTAGTTGTAGCCTCTTTTCCTTCTTATTTATCGTGGTTCAAATCTTACATCTGCATTCTACCAGAGGCTCTCCTTTAATTGGAGTGTCCACCGGTTTAATGAATGGATACTTTGACAACCATTCTATTTGAAAATTCCTCAACAGATCCCACTTCTAATATTTTTTTGATTCTCTATCCTTTATTGAATTGTATATTCTTTTCTTCTTCTGTGCACCATCATAATCTCTGGCACTCCTAGTCTCACCCAAGTTGATTATATCATTCTGGCTGCTCTGGGTATCTAATTAAAAATATTCTTCAAGTTCATAATGATTTGAGATATCAGGTTTGTCGCCCTCTTCAATATGCCATGTAGGTTTAGGTTGTGAATCTTGTAAGTCTACTTGTGATGAAGTAGCTTCCCAATTTTGGCTAGAAATGTTTACACCACCAAAGTATGATGATAAGGTTCTTCATTTCTCTGGCCTCTCTTGGTTATCCCCACATGTGGGAGCCTTACCATTATTCTTGTTCGACTTCTCAAATGAAATAAAGGCTGCCAGAAAATATTAACTTGTTGAATAAGTGACAATAGACTATAATATATAGAAATATGATTCTTTGGCCCTATGGTATATAAATTACAATATAAAATCTAGATGTCATCATGTTTGAGGTCTCCTGGGTGACCACCGACCACTAATTGGTCCCCACTTAATAAGAGTGAACTCAAAATTGTAGATTCACAAACTAATAGAGATGAAACCTCACATGAATTCAAAATGATATTATATTAAGTACACTTGAAAAATTAATCACTTACCTTTACCTTAATTACATTTGCTAATGCACTCAACAGTCTGAGACTTCACTATCGATCAAAATTGTGTACTACAATAGCACTAATCTATGAATGTATTTATACCAATATTTTTTGGTGAATTTGGTGGGAAGATTCTACGGTATTAGGTATACAAAATTAAAAATATTTTGCGAAGCCCACATAATTATAACACATCTTATATAATTTTTGAGGCGATTATGGGTCATCCAATAATTTTCTATAATTAATATAGTTGGCAAAAATGCGTTGATTTGAGACACGCATATAAAAAATGCAAGGTGAATTTGGGGCCACCTCTAAATATATCTATATAATACCTTTGGAAAATATATGTTGTCAATTAAGACAAGGTTTGTAAATTGTAGGTAAAAATTTTTAATTTACCATGTCCAAAAATTTAATTTAATTAACGATATTGTGAAAGAAAAGGAGAAAGTTAAATAAACTGATGGGCGATGGACCGGGCATTCGACCCAATATTTACAAAGTTTGGGTGATGCGGCCAACTTGACATATACATTATATTTTCCAAATCTTGGGTCACCAATGTCATACATTCACCATTTGGCAAATATTTGCCACTAAGTTATCCATGAGTTGGACCTAACATTTGTTTTGAATATAGTCGGGTGCCCTTACACCAAACCCCAAAGCTAGCAATAATCAAATCCAACTACAAAAGATCATAACAGTGAACAAGGCACAACTAGGGAAAAAACCATAACTTGCATAGCAGAATTTCATGCACACCAGCAACAGTGCTACCATATATATAAATATATCAAAAGTGGGCGAACCACAAATATTTATTATTATATAATAAACCTGGTTCAAGGGCTCAATTGGGAAAGAACTAGGAAGAAAACTCAATATCCTAGCCCGATTACAAATAAAGTATATTTAAAAAGTGGAACATTACAAAAATATTAACATCCACCATGTCAATAACCTTATAAATATATTTTATAAGGCGGACTGATGAACTATAACTAATTGAATGTTAATGCAAGACATTAAATCAGTTAATGTTCTGTATTGTCATTGATGTCAACTTGATATAATCTGATTGGTTATATAAATATTGTTAAAGAATTCAAAGAACCAAAGAGATAAAGGTTATGTTATCAGTAATGCATAAAATTTTAGTATACACCAAGTGACAACAAACACCGACGGACAGTGCACATCGACGGATAGAGAACCCCAAGAAGAGTCATAGTGATACTTGAGCAAGATTAACAAGCAGAACCTAAGTGATACACGAGTAGAACTGAATGTCACAGTGTTTCCCAATGGACATACAACCCCGATGGATAGAGATTCCCGAGGTCAAATAAAGTCAAGACTGAGTAAATAAGGAGTTAAACACCGATAAGAACTGAAGTTTAGAAATGAAAAAAGACTTAGCTGGCATGAGCTAAATATGGAGTTAATTGATTGATTACATTGTTTTCATCAACCATTTAAAATCTATACATAAGCTAGAGATTAAGATATTTTTATTCTAGTTGTCAAGGCGAAATATGTGGGATAAAACTAAAGCAAGCTTTAAAGCAAGAATGGTGAGATTTGTAGATCATGTCAAGAACAAGAAATACAAGGACCTAGACATGGTGAAATCATGTCTATAAGAGAGACAAAATAATTCATTATTAATTGGGGGAGAATAATAGAGGATGCTAAAGAGAATACCAGTGAAGATAAGGAGTCTTCATACAATCCTGATCAAACAAGTTGAAGAACAGAGCTAAATTTTTTTGCGGACACCAAGCAACAGAGAAGCAACAACATCACCGAGCAGAAAGAAGTGGAGAAAAGGAACACAAAAGAAACATTGATCAGAAAGGTATTATGAGATTACAATAGATCTGAACATCTGTAAGATTAAGTTGTATTTATGAATAGATAATATACTATTTTAGTTTAACCATTGATTCAGAAAATCTCTTAACAGAGTGAAATCTAGCTATCCTTTATATATTAAGATACATCCCAAGGAGTATCAAAAAGTTTCTCATGAAGATAGCATAGTGAAATGCCAAATATCAAGTGAAAAACTATCATATTTAAATCCTCTAACAAGGTCATAATTAATAGTGTGTTTGTAACCTTTAATAGGGTTGGCTCTTCACTGAGCTCACTTCAGAAGAGTGAAAATTTTGGGTTACCAGTCCCAAGTGGTTTTTCCCTTAACAGGGTTTCCATTTTAAAAATTCATGTGTCAAATGTGTATATGGTTCATTTCTTTAATGTTTTTCTTTGCACATTACTAAAATAGGATTGATCGGTAAACACTAAGTTATTTAGTGTATTTTGGTAAAGGCTAGACTGCTATTTGGTAAAGCTTAAGAAAAAGGATTAACAGTGAACTTCGAGTAGTAGTTATTTGATAAGATTATTTAAAGGCATACATCTTGTAGGACTAAAGATAACTAGATATTTATATTTTTGGTATAAAGTTTTTGGGTTGATTTATTGGATTGATTGTTGAGGCCAATGATTCACCCCCCTCTCAGTTATTCTAACAATTGGTATCAGAGCTTATGTGCTTAGAAATGGAGTTTAAAGACTCAAGCTAAAGATCACAATATGAGAAAAAGGGATGTGCCTAAGTTGAGAAAGGACAACTTTGCATCATGGAAAAGTAGGATAAGAATCCACCTATCATTTATTGCAAATGATGTTACTCAATACTTGGATACTGAATATGTGTTTCCTACTAGACCTCACACACTTGATCAATTGAGAGAAAATCATGAGCACAATTCTATGATGATAGAAATTGCTTCCTCACTCTTCAATGTTGAATTTGAAGATGTCAAAACATGCACCACTGCAAAGAAAATGTGGGACAAATTGAAGCTAGTACATGGAGGAGATGAAAATGTACTAAGAGCTAAGGCAGAAAGCCTAAGAGGAAAATTTGATGACCTAAGAATGAAAGAAGGAGAAAACATCACATAGTACAATTGCAGAATCAAAGAGGTAGTCAATGAGGCACTATCCGAGGAGTTGGAGGTTTAATTGAAGAAGAAATAGTGGTAAGTAAAATCCTAAGAACCTTACTGCCTATTTATGCTATTAGAGTATTTGATATACAAGAAATGAGAGCAATAGAAAATAATAATGTTACTCTAGATAGTTTGGTTGGTAGACTTATTTCATTTGAGATGAATAACTTTGGCAACAACATCTTACCATCTATTGAGTCTGCATTCAAATATTCTTTGAAAATAAGTAAGTCAAGTTATAAACACACTATGAGAAATGATAGTGAAAGTGATGGTGATGACAAAGAATTTGATGAGATTGAAGCACTAATGGCTAGAAGATTGCAGAGAGTCAAAGGTAGATACAAAGGTAAATTACCATTGGTATGTTTTAATTGTAAAGAGATTGGAAAATTTTCTGCTAAATGTCCTAACAAAATAAAAGAAGACAAAAATAGTGACAGATCATATGAAAAGAAGTTTGATAGAGGTGATGACAGATATTACCGAGGCAACTGACAATCTGACAGAAGAGACAATCGAGACTACAAGGACAGGGGAAAGAAAGCTTGTTACATGGCTAAGAACAAAGCTGAGAATACTGACATCGAATTTGATGAAGATATTGATGTAGTATTTGTTGCCATGAAGGATGATTCAGACAAAGAGGAAAGGTATGTTGAGACTGCACTCATATCTAAGGTTAGTAAAAATGATGTTTGGATTATTGATAGTGGCTATACTCACCACATGATTGGAGATAAGGAAAAGTTTGAAACTTTTGAATACTATAATGGTGGATCAGTAAGAATGGGTAATTACTCACCTTGTCTGAGTTGAAGGCAAAGGAACCATAATGTTGAATAATCTGATCAGATGTGAAAATGCATACTGGGTAAAAGGACTTAACTATAATCTATTAAGTGTTTCACAGTTGAATAACACATGTCACCGAGTTGCATTTGAGAACAAAAAGGAAAAGATCTTTAATGAATCAGGAATGTTGATCAGAACTAGTGAACAAACAAATGGTAACCTATTCTATCTTGATGATATTAACACCACTTGTTTAATGGCTAGAAATGAAGACATTGGTTGTGACATAAAAGGTTATGTCATGTAAATTTTGACAACATGATTAGGATAAGCAATAAAAGGAAAGTAAGAGGCTTACTGAGCATGTCAAAGCCTGACCATGTCATGTGTAAGAATTTTCAAAAAGGTAAAATTACAAAGTCTAGTTTCAAGAACAAAACCTACACATCTAATTCCATTCTAGAATTAGTCCATACTGATCTATGTGGACCAATGAGAACAAAGATTTACTATGGTGATAGATAATTTATTCTATTTGTTGATGATTATTCTATAATGATGACATTTATGTTCTTAAAACATAAATCAGAAGCATTTAAGATGTTTAAATGGTATAAATCTATTGTTAAAAAACAAAGTGGTAAGGAATTGAAATGCTTAAGATCAAATAAAGGAGAATTTATTTCTGATGAATTCACTAACTTTTTTAATTAGCATGGAATTAAAAGAAAGGTTTTTGCACCAAGAATACCACAACAAAATTGGATTTTTGAAAGAAAGAACATATCCATTGTTGATTATGCAAGAACAAAGATGATTTAGAAAGGCATCACTCAAATATTCTAGAGGGAAGTTGTTAGTACTACTCTCTACACATTGAACAGAGTTCAATTGAAGAAAGACACTAATAAGACACCTTATGAGCTATGGTATGGATACACACCCAATGTAAGTTACTTCAAAATTTTGGAAGTCAATGTTATATTTTAAAAGATGATAGAAATGGAAAGCTTGAATCCAAAGGTGAAGAAGTAATATTTTTAGGATATTCTACCAAAAACAAGGCTTATAAATGTCTTAACAAATCCTCTAACAAAATAATTGAAAGTGAAAATGTCAAAGTAGATGAATTTGCAGAGAAAAATGATAAGGAAAGAAGAAAGGAACAAGAAGACTAAAATAGGTTTGTATACAGTGAAGAACCTGGCACTCTGCCCGAGCAACAGTGTATCACTCTTGAGCAACATAACAATGCACCCGAGCATCAGGCTGCAAACACCAAAAATTAGGAAATGGCTTTCAATGATGTCCAGAGAGATGGAGATCACAATGAAGGTCAAGATGATGATTAGAATGATGAACAAAGAGATGAAACAATAATTTCCAAGTATGTCAAAAGACACCATCTGCAGAACCAGATCATTGGAGACAAGAAGGTTGGAATGAGAATAAGAAGTAAGTCACTGAACACTAGATGTATAATTTGTGATTTTGAGCCAAAATCTATTAATACTGCACTTGAAAATGAAGAGTAGGTTAGTGTTATGAATGAAGAGATAGAAAATATTGAGAAGAAAAGAACATGGACATTAGTACCTAGACTAGATGACAAGAATGTCATTGGTACCAAATGGATATTCAAAAACAAGCTGAATGAGAATGGATAAGTCACAAGGAACAAAGGAAGATTAGTAGGCAAGGGGTATGCACAAGAAGAAGGTATTGACTATGGAGAAACCTTTGCACCCATTGCTAGACTAGAAGGAGTCACAATTCTACTTTCTTATGCTGCATTCAAAGGATTCAAGGTATACCAAATGGATGTCAAATCTGCATTCCTGAATGGAATAATAGAAGAAGAAGTATACATTGAGAAACCAAAAGGGTTTGTTGATCCTAACAAGAGAAACATGGTTTTTAGACTACACAAAGCCTTGTATAGATTGAAACAAGCACCTAGATCATGGCATGATAGAATTCACTCCTATCTCATAAGTATTGGATTTGTAAGAACAAGTGAAAAAAGTAATCTATATTTAAAAGACGATACTAATGATAACATTTTGATTGCTGAAATATTTTTTGATGATATCATATTTGGTGGTAATGATATGTTATGCAAATCATTTGATAATGAAATGAGCAAACAATTTTAGATGTCAATGTTTGGGCAGATCAAGTTCTTTCTTGGTCTACAAATTCTTCAACAGGATGCAGACATATATAACACAATCCAAATAAATCAAGAAAGTGTTGAATATATTCAATATGGAAGATTCCAAACCAGTTGGAACACCTATGGAAACCAGATGCAAGATGAGAAAGGAAGATAAGTCAACCGAGGTAAATCAGACCCTATATAGATCTATTATTGGCAAACTCATGTATGTTGTTAATACTAGACCAGATATAGCACATGTAATTGGAATAGTTGCAAGATTATCTGCTAATCCCAAGGAATCACATATGATTGTTGTAAAAAGAAATATGGGATATCTAAAGAATACCAACGATTATGGCTTATAGTATAAAACAAAAGACAAATTTGAGCTTCAAGTCTACATAGATGCTCATTTGGCTGGAAACTTAGATGACAAAAAGAGCACAACAAGAGGAGCATTCTTTATGGGTGACAGACTTGTCACATGGATAAGTAAGAAGCAAGGATGCATCTCACAATCTACTGCAAAAGTAGAATATGTGGTTGCTGCTGCAAATTTCTCTAACATTGCATGGATCAAGCAATTACTGGAAGGTATGAATATGAAAATTCTTGAACCAGTGATTATCTATTGTGAGAATACCAGTGCAATAAACATATCAAAGAACCCAGTCATGCATGCTAAGACAAAACATATTTCTATAAAGTATCATTATTTAAGAGAACAAGTAAAAGAGAAAGAGGGAATACTAGAATATGTTCAATCCAAGGAACAATTAGCAGACATATTCACAAAACCATTTCCTAAAGATAAATTTGAGTACCTAAGAAAGTGACTAGGGGTCTAACCCTTGTCTATTTGTCACTAAACTGACTAGGAGGCTGCATCAACCTACACATAATCAGAAGATCATTCATGTTGATGCAAGAAAAGAGATGGAATACAAAGACATATCAGTGCACATCAAGGTACTTATCTGCACCAAACACCAGAGTTATTGTATTGCTGATGGAAAGGGAAATTAAAGTAGTATATTATAAAAAGGAGGAAGGATATAGTTTGGCATTATTGACAAAGGAAGAGAGTATATCCATATGAAATATCCATCATGATCATCCAAAGGGAGAGAAGTATCCTAAGGGAGATTTGACTCAAAGGGAGAGAAGTATCCTAAGCGAGATTTGACTCAAAGGGAGAGAGTATATCCATATGAAATATCTATTGCTGTCAAAGGAAAAAGAGATATCCATCAAGGATAGGAAAAAT
Organism: Thuja plicata; assembly: GCA_018584345.1. Lineage (NCBI taxonomy): Eukaryota > Viridiplantae > Streptophyta > Pinopsida > Cupressales > Cupressaceae > Thuja > Thuja plicata. The sequence goes on from MU223894.1 coordinate 612,304, forward strand.
CAAAGGGAGAAAAAGAATCATAAGTTGATAAATCTATCTAGTGAAGGGAATAAAGCATAAATATAGTACTCTAAAAGAATCAAATCTAAGCTAGAAGAGCTTATCGAGAGTCAGACATTTGTTTTGGTTGTGAAAAATAAGTTTGGTAGAGATTGATGAAACTACAACTGATATATTTCATATTATATTAGGAGTAATGTAGTATGTTTCCATCAATGCCAAAGGGAGAGATTGATGAACTATAATTGATTGAATGTTTGAAGATGTTAAGTTGATGATCACCGAGCTGTAGAAAGTTAAAGCAAGACATTAAATCAATTAATGTACTGTATTTTCATTGAAGTCAACTTGATATAATCTGATTGGTTATATAAATATTGTCAAAGACTTCAAAGAATCAAAGAGATAAATTCTATGTTATCAGTAATGCATAAAAGTGTAGTATACACCAAGTGACAAAAAACACCAACATACAGTGCACAACAATGGATAGAGAACCCCGAGAAGAGTCACAGTGATACTCGAGCAAGATTACCGAGCACAACCTAAGTGATACCCAAGTAGAACTGAATGTCATAGTGTTTCTTGATGGACATACAACTCCGATAGACAGAGATGCCCAAGGTTAACTGAAGTCAAGGCCGAGCAAACAAGGAGTTAAACACCGATAAGAACTGAAGTTCAGAAATGACAAAAGAATTAGCTGGCAGGAGCTAAATATGGAATTAATTGATTTATTACATTATTTTCATCAACCATTTAAAAGAAAGACATAAGATAGAGATTAAAGCTATTTTTATGCTAGTTGTCAAGGAGAAATCAGCGGGATAAAACTAAAGCAAGCTTTAAAGAAAGAATGGCAAGATTTGCGTATCACGTTAAGAACAAGAAAGAAAAGGACTTAGAAATGGTGAAATCATGTGTATAAGAGAGAAAAGATAATTCATTATGAATTTGGGGAGAATAATAGAGGATGCTAAAGAGAATACTGGTGAAGATAAGGAGTCTTCATATAGTCCTGATCAAACAAGCTAAAGAACAAAGATAAAGTTTTCTACGGACACCGAGCAACAGAGAAGCAACAACATCAATGAGAAGAAAGAAGTGGAGCAAAGGAAGATAAAAGAAACATTGATCAGAAATATATATGACCTTACAATAGATCTAAACATCTACAAAATTAAGTTGTATTTATGAACAGATCATATACTATTTTAGTTTGACCATTGATCTAGAAAATCTCTTAACAGAGTGGGATTTAACTATCCTTTATGTATTGAGATACATCCCAAGGAGTATCAAAAAGTTTCTCATGAAGATATCATAGTGAAATGCTAGATATCAAGTGAAAAACTATTATATTTAAAACCTCTAACAAGGTCATACTTAACAATGTGTTTGTAACCTTTAACATGGTTGTCTCTTCACCGACCTCACTTCAGAAGAGTGAAAATTTTTGGTTACCGGTCCCAAGTGGTTTTCTCTTAATAGGGTTTCCATGTTAAAAATCCATGTGTCAAATGTGTATATGGTTCATTTCTTTAATGTTTTTCTTTGCACATTACTAAAATAGGATTGATCGGTAAACACTAATTATTTACTATATTTCAGTAAAGGATAGACTTCTATTTGGTAAAGATTAAGAAAAATGATTAACAGTGAACTCTGAGCAGTAGTTATTTGGTAAGATTATTTAAAGGCATACATCTTGTAGGGCTAAAGATAACTAGAGATTTATATTTGTGGTATAAAGTTTTTGGGTTGATTTATTGGATTAATTGTTGAGGCCACTGATTCAGCCCCCTCTTAGTTATTCTAACAATGGACATCTACCATAGAAAATTAGTAAATAAACATTTTATATCCCCCAATATGAAATTTAAACCCAATCAATCAAAAAATTCCATCAAACCCTAAATTTGAGAAGTTGTATTCCTTCCTTCATTAATTTACTAGGGCATACATTCCTCTGGATGTACTAAAAACCAAAACTATACATAGTATGTAAATAAGGCAGACAAAATTGGAGCTGAGATCATCAATCTGTTTATTATTCCATTGTCAAGGGATATGCAGCTTCCCATGGCCATCCACGACCCTAATTATTCATATGCAAAGATGTGGGTACCTCACTCATCCAACCTGGAATCTATGAGAAATATGCCCTTTCATTTGTTTGTGAGAGTTTCAATCCATCAAGCACAATCTCACATTCAGAAGCATCATCTCCCCAACTATAAGGGTGAGCCTCAATTAAAGGACATATATTTAGGTCTAGAACTAAATTCAAAGCCAAGTATTGTGCTTTCTCTTGTTCAAATTTTTGCACCCACATATGGAAAGACTCTTTTGAATTCACATCTACTGCCTTTTCTATCTCTAGAATATCTGATAGAGAAGCCACTCTTGAATGTATTCTAGTTGCAACTTTCGTATCTATGTCATGATCATGCATCTTTAAAGAAGTTCACAAATGCCTATAATTTTTCCTATCTAGGGAACCTTTTATGCTATCATAGACAAGCATATAGGCATGATTATTTTGAATATAGTGCCTAGTAAAAAAAACCCCAAGAAGGTCGAGTCCTTGCCACAAGTTGTATTTATAAACTCCCCTTTCAAAATTTTCCAGCCAAATAAAATCCTTATCAATGACCTTGTTATATACAATATCTAACAATTGTGTGCTTTGCAAAATATCCATGGTGTTAGATAAGAATATTGACATCACTTGAGATGGAAACAAGCACCTTTTGGCCATAGGAGTTGTGATTTCCTCACCAAGGAATTCCTTTACCACTCGATGAATTTGTATGTTATGAAGTGTGAACATGTAGTCCAAAAATGAGTCATCAATGTGAGTCAAGATAGAAACTTCAGATTCTTATACTTCCAACTAGATTCTGTCATTCCATGTCATATATTCCCAATGGAGTTGCCGACAATCTCTACAGTTCAAGATGGAATTTGAGGCCATGATTTCAGACCAGAGTAATGTAGCTAAACTGGTGTAGGGAACTGCCCCATTTGATGTTTTGATGTTCTTTAGGGTTGGATTAGGAGTTTTTGTGTGTGTTAGAATAAGTTCAAAAATGTTGGAAGCAATGTTAGTTTAACTTAATGTTTGTAAGGGCCTTAGTGCTCATTAGGTGTTTTGGATCATTTTAGCTACAAATTGTGAAAATTTGCCATTTTAGTGAAACATAGGTTAGAGGTATGTTTTAGGACCCTACATATCCTATATAGGGTCTTGGGAGTCAACATCAATCATCGGGTTGACAAGGAAAGTCAAAATGCATCAAAATGCAAAAAGTTGCTAGCAACTTTGAAAGTTGCTCGAGCAACTTTTGCAAGAAATGAAAAAATGTGGTTAGAACTAATTGTAACTACCTATGATTGATATATGAGCATGGAATAAGTGTTTTGGAGAGGTTAATGAGATTTTGGATTGAGACACTTAATTCTGACACCCTTGTACGGATGACTATATCCATTTTTGTGTAATGTGCAATGTATCTTTGCTTTTGTACGGCTATGTACAGATTGGAATAGGTGATCAGGATCCATGGTAGTGTAGTGTTTTCTTTCAGCTTCCATATGCAATAGGTATTTTTTTTTGAAGTTAAGTAGGTGTTAAGTTTCAATTTTTTAAAGGTCACTAGTCTGATAGAGACAAAAACAATGTTACCTAGTTAGAAATGGATCTAACCTAAAATCCCTATGGTGGAATTGTTTCAAACCATGGGGAAAGTAGGGTTAGGGTATGTAGATAGGTTTTATGTTTTATTTTTGTTTGTTTCAATGGATTTCACAGGCCAGAAGTGAAGCCCTATGGCTGACTGGTGAAACTAGGTGAGCTAGGACAAGGAGAAGGAAGGATTTGAACAAGCACCCATGACCTTTTGGGGAAGACTTAGTGGAATTTCTAGATGAAACAAATAGTCTCCTAAAAGTATTTGAAGGTGGCAAGTGGTGAATCCAAGATTGGCGACAAGTTTGTTAATTATTCATGTTGACTGGTCCAGAGGCCTAATTAATAGGCTATAATATAGGGCGTGCAAGAAAGTTAGGTTTTGGGTGCTTCCAAAGGTTAGGGTTTTGGATTCTGATAGGGTTATGTGATGTCTTGAATATTTTCAAGTTTTTTTGTGGGGTCATTTAGATATTTTGTGAGCATTTGGCCAAATTCGGTGGAAATAGGCATACTAGGAATTAGGCAATTAGGCCTCCTAGTGAAATAGTGACCAATTGGATTGGTAAAGTGTCTTGATGTATTGGGATGATTGCATATTAAACTAAAATGGGTCAATAAGGGTTTTGAGAGTCTTGGTGAATGAGTGGGAAGACCCTAGGTAGAGGATTAGCATTCTAGGTGGAGTTCTAGTGGAAAAAACTAGGCTTTTGGTTAACTAGTTGGACTAGTTAGGCCTAGAAATATTGGAGTCTTCAAAGTACCAACTATATGTTGGAGGAGAAGTTGGTAGAGAGGATATTGGAGGTCCTAAATTAAGGAAGATCCAACAAAGAAAAATCATTGGATGGTTGAGTTGTTAGGATGAATTTAGAATAACTGAGAGAGGGGTTGAATCAGTTATCCTTAGGTCCAGATGTGCCCATATAAAAATTTAAACCAACTTCAACAACTCAGATCTACTCGGCAAAAATAAACAAAAAAAGTGTGTAGTTTACTGTACTAATGAAATAAGCTTGCAGAAACTTAACAGTAAAACACAACAATAACATTCACACATTTTGACACCATGATTTAACATGGAAACCCAATATGGGAAAAACCACTAGTAACATGCTACCAAAATTTCACTCTTCTAAAGTGATGCCCTGTTAAGTGCCTACCCTATTAAAGGTTACATTTCACACTATCAAATGTGACTTGGTTAAAGGATTTAATCACCTTGTCAGGAGTGGCCTTGTTAGAGGACTTAGAACATTCCAATCTGAATGTCACCTTGTTTAAAGGATTTATACAATGACTGTTATGTCAACCTAGTTAAAGGATTTGAATTGATACAATGGTTAGAAAGTAATCAACAGGTGTGATATGATACATACAACTTAATTTGCAAATCCAGATCCAATTTCAGCTCTAATGCTAATTCATTGAGTGGTCTCCATTTTCATCTCAAACTTGAAATCCATCAAGCAATCGCTTTGCTTCTCTGCTCATCCTTCTCTACTAGGTCTTTACTAATCATTCAATTAACCATGAAATACTTTGCATTCCACTTCCCCTTCCTTAGATACTATAACAATAACCATAGTAGGTTATAATATACCTCTCCATCTAGGTCAAATAAATCATTTGCTGCTTAATCAAGATCGTAGATCTTAGGTTAGGTTAGATCCAATGGATCTTTCCATCATTACATTTAATTTACTTCTCCAATACAGTCATTAATTAAACATTGAATCCACGTGCTAATAACGGTTTCCCATGCATTAAATGAATGTGGACCAATCTTAATTAACAATGCATATCCCAATAAAATCAACTATGTCAGCCATATATCTCAATTCTCATCAATTAACAAAATACTGTTGCTCGGCTTTCTCTATCTCCCTCGACATTTCACTGGTGCTCGACATCATCTTTGCATTGCTCGACATTACCTTTTGATTTTCTTGTTATTGAGTTTTCTTTTCTTAGCATCGACATTCCAGTGAACTGTCAGTGATAGATAAATAATGTATCACTTTGCCAAAGTGCCAAATGATCAAGTACCCTGGTGTATACTCATAACTCAACCATTTCCTTGGTCTTCTTGTTATACCATTCTTTTCAAATCTTCATCAATCAATAGATAAGGTACTCAAACATACATCAATAGTCTCACCAGTGAAGGTTTGACATCAATGACAAAATAACAATTGTTTACATTGTAGCAATCTTTCTAAACAATCTCCCTCTTTGGCATTGATGGCAACACTAAACTGTAAAATAATGATTTCCCACCAAAGTTACCATACAATCCAAAAAGTGCTTGTGTTCCTAATATGAAAAAATCTTCATTAATGTCTTTAGCTTCATTCTGACTCCCTCTATGTCTATATTTACACTGAAATGTTTTCTGTTACTATTCAGCTCTCTCTTTCAGTAATATCTCCCTTATATCTGTTGTTTATCTCCCTTGTATATGTTGTTTTAGCAATAATCTCCCTCTTTGACAACAATGTCAAAGATGTTGACATCCTCATTATGCATATTCTTCTATTCTAATATTTGTATCATGTTGTTCCTATCATCTTTGTGTATGACTGATCTTCTTTTTCTGTTCTTGTCTTTTACTTCACAATTTTTTTAGGTAGCATCCTAAAAATGTGACTTATTGTGCATCAATGTGTCAAGTTTTTTGATTAAAATATTTGATGCAATAGTACCATTCATCACTAGTTAGCCTCTGCTAGGGGTATTACCCCCAATTTACCTCTTAGATACTCATGAGCATCCTTGGGTAATGCTTTTGTAAATATATCTGCCAACTGTTCCTTAGTGTTCACATATTCCAGTCTCACTTCCTTCTTCTAAACTAGCTCCCTCAAGTAATGATACTTGATAGCTATATGTTTTGTCTTAGAGTGCATTATAGAATCTTTAGAAATATTAATGGCACTCATGTTATCACAATATATGACAACTAGTTCTGTGATCTTCTCCTTTGTACCTTTCAGTAGTATCTTCAACCACATAATGTTTGAACAATTAACTCCTACTACGACATACTCAGCTTTAGCTGTAGATTGTGAGGTACAATTCTATTTCTTTCTTGTCTAGGAAACTAATCTTTTCCCCAAAATAAATGCTCCTCCTATGGTTCTTTTTCTATCATCAACATTACCAGCCCAGTCAGAATTAGTATAGACTCTGAGTTCAAACTTGTCATTCCTTTTGTAATATAGGCCATAGTCTTCTGTACCTTTCAAATATCTCAGAATTCTTTTTCCTACCATTATATGTGTCTCTTTTGGATTAGTAGAAAATCTAGCAACAATTCCAACTTCTAATGCAATATCAGGTCTAATGTGTACAACATATTGCAGCTTACCAATCATTGATTTGTACAGTGTTTGATTTACCTCTTTTTTATCATCATTCTTTGTCAACTTATGTGCAGTAGCCATGGGTGTACTCACTGGTTTTGAATCTTCCATACCAAAAGTTTTTAGTATCTCCTTGATATATTCTGATTGAGTAATATAGATACCATTCTTCATTTGATGTATTTGTAATCCAACAAAGAATTTCATCTCACCAAACATAGAAATTTAAAATTTAGTTTGCATCTCTTTTGAAAATGCTTTACATATCATATCTTGTCCACTAAATATGATGTCATAAACACAAATTTCAGCTAATAAAATTCCTATACCTTGGTCTATTTTCAAATATAGATTGTTGTTGTCTTTTATTCTTGCAAATCCAATCTTCATTAGATAATTGTACAATCTTTCATACCATGCTCTGGGTGCTTGTTTCAGTCCATATAAAGCCTTCAGCAGTATGCAAACCCTTTTCCTCTTACTTGGGTCAAAAAATCCATCAGATTGTTCAATATATACTTCCTCTTCTAATATCCCATTTAGAAATATTGACTTCACATCCATTTGATATACTTTCAATCCCTTGTAGGCTGCATATGCAAGTAGAGTTCTCACACCCTCCAATCTTGCAACTAGGGTGAATGTCTCTGCATAGTTAATTCCTTCCTCTTGTGCATAACCTTTGCATACCAGTCTTGCTTTATTCCTTGTCACCTCTCCATGTTCATTCAACTTGTTTCTGAATACACACTTTGTACCAATTATATTTTTGTTGTTAGATCTCGGTACTAGTGTCCATGTCTTGTTCTTTTCAATCTGGTCTATCTCTTCATTCATGGATTGAATCTAGTCTTTATTGTCCAAAGCATCTTTTACTGTCTTAGGCTCAAAATCACATAGAAAACATGCACCTTCTCTTAATTTTCCTCTTTTCATAACTGCAGAATCCTTTGCTCCTATGATTTGATCAGGTTTACGGTGCCTTCTTACATACTTTGCCAAAGTAGGCTCTTTTTCAACTTCAGTTTGATCATTCAAGTTTAGTTCAGGGTGAAATTGTGACTCAACATCTCCATTAGATAGCTCAGCAGTCACCTCTTGTTGCTCGGCAATTTAATTCTATGTCTCGGCAGGTGCAGACTGTTTCTCGGCAACTTCATTTTCAGTTTCGTTAGAATCCTTCTTTTCAAGATAGGTGAATGATCCGTAAATTTCAGGCTCAATCATGCTTTCAACTTCATTTCTTTCTACATATTCATTAATTCTAACATTTGCACTTTCCACAATTTTGTTAGTGTTAGAATTCAAACATTTTTATGCCTTAATCTTAGTAGAATATCCAAGAAATATGCCTTCTTCTCTGTTATGCCCTACATCCCTGTCCCTACATTTTGTGTGCAAAATGTTGGGTCCCCCTTTTTTCTTTTTGTTTGTCTTTGCTTGCGATTTTTCCTGTCTTTCTTTCCCTATTGTTTTCTTTCTCCGGGGTTTTCTTCCCCATTGTTGTGTTTTGTTTGTTTGGTTTTCATCTCTAGGACTCCAGTCCCGGAGGTTGTCTTTCGTTGGGAACCGGACTCTGGACTCCGGGATTCTTCTCCACGATGTTCTTAAGGATATCATCGTGGGGAATCCCCAGGCCTGGGGTCCAGAGGTTTTCTTGTCTGGAGATTTTTGGAAGGAGGTGGATTAGCCTTTTTACCACGGGTATAAAAATAACTTATCTGTCATTTTCACATTTACCGCGATTAAAACTTTCGAGCACTCAGAGCGATTAACAAAATGATTTCAAAGCGATTAACAGAGCAATTTGCAGAGAGTTAGTGATAATCAGCGCTTAACACTTCCAGTCATTCCCAGGAAATTGTGAGTGCTTCATGGTGGTGATTGTGACCATTTGACAACTTATAAAGCTGTTGCAGAGCTCCCGTGGTAACTCCTTTCCTCCACCTTTCGACATTCTCAGGTTGGTTTTTCTTTTCCTGCCTTTCTGTTTCCTTTTGGTTTGTTTGGTGTTTCTTTTGTATTGTTTTCATTCATTGTCTTTCTGTTTCATCTGTCTTCTATTTTCTGGTTTTGCCACCTGTTGGTGGGTCAGCTCTGCCAAAGGGTTGTTCACCCTCTGTGTAGAAGTGATCGGTTTGTAGATAGATGTATATACTCTGCCTTGTCTAGTTTCCCGCGGATGTCATTTTGCTTTGTATATTTATGTATATATGTGCATAATTGTGTGAGGAACCTCCTTATAGAAATTGGGTGAGAATGCATGAAATATTAGAATATAGAGCTATAGCAGAACTCAGAATGAATCTATTGATCACGGGCCACTTCGAGGGGGTAACCTCCTTTGAGCGAGCTCAATACAATAAATTCGTCGGTGTCTATCAAAGGCCTCAACCTACTCTTATATACTAAGTATGATCTATAAAAGTAATACTACCTATGCATGTGGGATAATAAAATATACTCACGGGATGAATTACAAAGCATATGCGTCCAACAACACTACACTAACAAAATAAACAGAAGGAACACATAGGTTCCTAACATCCCCTCTCCCTTAGAAAAAAGCTTTGTCCTCAAAGCTTAAGGTGTGGAAATTGTTGCTGAATCTGAAGAAGGGGTTCCCAAGTAGCATCCTCTGGTTGCATGCCATGCCACTGAATCAAGACCTTAGAGATGGAGCGAGAGCGAAGCTGACGAGTGCGCTGGTCAATGATTGCCACCGGCTCCAGGATAATGGATCCTTCCTTATCCATTTCAGGGAGAGCAGTTTGTGCTATGACATTGGTACCAAGAACTTGCTTTAGACAAGAGACATGAAATACTGGATGAATGCGGGAAGAAGGAGGAAGTTCTAGTTTATAAGAAACTAAACCAATCTTCTGCAGAACCTTATAAGGCCCATAAAATTTTGGGGCCAGCTTATGACACCCTTTAAGCTTCAGGGAGGATTGCTTGTATGGCTGTAAATGAAGAAAAACCATATCCCCAACTTGAAA
>MU223894.1:626016-647919 GCA_018584345.1 Thuja plicata
TGGTTTTGAGGGATGCAATTTCCTCTTCCATGATTTTTGCTCCTGTACGTGTAACAACCATAAAGCAATTTTTTTTTTTTTTTTTTTTTGAGCAATTGGTAGAAAATGTGAAACAGAAACTTTTTCAGTTAGGGTAAACTTGGATTTGGGCAAAACTCATATGGGAAATGGGTGTTTGACGAGTGGTTGAAGACTTTCTGAGGAAAAGGGAAAAAGAAAAATGAGGGTTTCAGGGTTGGGGAGGCAGAATGAGACAAGCGGTCCAAGAAGGACAAGAGAGCAGAATGAGGAATTGAACCTTGTGGCTCGGTTTGGTGGTGATTGGATGAGAAGCAAAAAAGATAGGGAAATCCCTAAAATTAGATAAATGAGGGATTTAGGGCTTCGATATATAGAATTTGGGGTTGGTTCATCAAGGAAGGAAGTATGCGGAACGGTATTGCACGCGTTCTGAGGAACTGTGAGAGGAAACGAAAAGAAAACAAGGGAGATTAGAATGAAAGGAACCTGAAGGCCACGATAGAAAAAATTTGATGTAAGGTCCACCCAGCGAGCCCAAGAAAGTGCTCTGATACCAGATGTGAGTAACCTCCTTACAGAAATTTGGTGAGAATGCATGAAATAACAGAATATAGAGCAATAGCAGAACTCAGAATGAATCTATTGATCACGGGCCACTTCGAGGGGGTAACCTCCTTTGAGCGAACTCAATACAATAAATTCGTCGGTGTCTATCAAAGGCCTCAACCTACTCTTATGTACTAAGTATGATCTATAAAAGTAATACTACCTATGCATGTGGGATAATAAAATATACTCACGGGATGACTTACAAAGCATATGCGTCCAACAACACTACACTAACAAAATAAACAGAAGGAACACACAGGTTCCTAACAAATTGTGTATATTATTTGTATATCCCTCCATTTCTATGTATATATCCCTCGACCTTCATGTATATCCTTCCGGGTGGCTTGACAAGGTGGTCGAGTCACCTGTGTTGCTAGTTTTTCACCCATGAACTCATTTCGGGGCAGAAAACCACCTGTTTGAAACTTGGCTCTCGACTGGTTTCAAACAGGCAATTTTCTCTCTCTTCCATAAAACTAGTCAGACCCTCATTTATGTCCCATGTGCACAATCAATTCCAGCCAAGTGGCCTTCACTTTTCGCACGTTCAGACAGTTGGCTCCACCATCATCACCATAACTTCCATTTAATACCTACGCACGTGGCGCCCACGTGGGCTTGATGACTTGCATTTTTACACGTCCTCACCAATGGTCACTTCTTCAGGATCCAGGTCTCCTACCATCATCCATCCCATGTCTTTACCAAGTGTGATAAAATCTCTAGACTCGGATGTTTAATAAAATCTTAAGTTTGTGATGCGTTTGCTTTTTAGTTATCTTTGAATGAAACAAACTTTTCAGGTAAAACAAACATCACGGTGATAAGATCTCTGGACCCCAAAATATTTGTTTTGATTAATATGTTTTGATGGTCACTCTGTCTTGCAGGTTCCCGAAGTTTATTTCCCAAACATGTCTGAAGCATCTACATCTTCTCCACCCGGAAGTCCAGAGCTACCTTCTACAGCAGCCACCAGGGCAACAGTAAATTCTAAAATGGAGGAAGCCTTGGAGAAGATGCCCCTGACTATGAAGTTTGTGCAAGACAATGTCATCATGAGCTCAAAGATTAAGTCCAAAGTCAACCTTATCACTAACACCAGCGTCGGAACATGGCCGGAGATGCAGGCCTTGGTGAAAATAATGCACATCCAGCGACAGGCTGGAGATCAGCTGGCAATCAACGTCGGGAACTCCAGAATCCTCAAGGTGGCTTGTTTCCCATGCTCCATGAAATCTCTAGAGCTTATCTTGACATTGGCCACCAACTACAACTCTTCTGTCCGGGCTGTTATGCTCGTGACCGCAGAATCAACTAGATACCCTACTCCTCTAGTATCCCTTGACCCAGTCACATTCCAGGTGAGCCTGGGAATCCCACAATTTGATAAGGCTTCAGTGGTTACAAGGACTGATGCCTTGGCCCAATTCAAACAGCTGGAGGATGCTTCCTAGGTATACATGAATACGCATCATGGGATAATTTCCCACAAGTTCAATGGGAGGCCAGCTTCCCTAGTTTTTGCCGGGTAAACGACGCGTTCGTTTATTATCATCTGCTTACACCCACCCAGGATGCTTGATACCGCCTGTCTTTAGAGGTGATGAATTTGGTCCATAGTTATGGACATTATTACATTCAGTTCCAACAGCACACCTACATTAGGGTCACCGGCTTCTCCGGGAAACCCTACTTATTGCCCAAACACTATGGGTACAAGATCATGCTCTTAGAGTATTGCAGGCAAATGATGGAGGTGCATGCCCTCTTTGCCCTCAAAAAGATACCCAACATCCCATTTCCAATCACCTATGGGAATTACACATGCAGCTTAGCCGCCGCAAAGGAGGCAAACAATGAACTGAAAAGTTACAACTTGCAGGAATTTTATTTGGCACGAAAAAATTTTGATCCACATGGAAGGATAGCAACGACACTGCCCCGGGCTTCAGAACCCCATCATATCTATATGGAGGACTTATGGGTAGATTTCTAGGATGACATGGAGGTGCGGAGAAGGCACTATGTCATAATGATGGCTGGTATGATGCAGAAGTTGAAGCTCCAGAGGTTCCCAACAGACTTCTCAGATGCTGCCGCCACTACCGATCCCGAGTACAAGGCAAAGGGGATCGACACAAAGACTCTTCCACTAGTAAACTGGAGTGCCCAAGAAGGGCCTACAATTGAGGACTTCACTCGAGAGGTGTTCAAGTGAAGTCACTCCTATTTCAAGAAGGTGTGCCCTGGAAGTACCCGCCGAGTAGCCCAGACGACACCAAAATTGACTCCGCAGCCGACACCAAAGTTAACTCCGGGGGCCGGGACTTCTTCGCAGGGAGTGGATAAAGGAAAAATAATAGACACAACCCCTTCTATGCAAGAAATCCCCATCAAAGAATAGATAAAACAATCAGTGGCAGCCTCCTAGCAGATGAGGGAGCCATTAATAACACGGTTGGCCACTCCACCGCTCATGGCCGGGCCACTTCATCCCTCTTCCTCCCTGTCGCTGGCAGCCTTAATGGTGAAGGCAACAGGGGTGGATCCCATGGAGGTGGTAGCAATAAGAGATGCGGGGCCACCCTTGGTAACCTGGAGAAAGAAAAGGCTCCACAAAAAGCCTAAGGCAGAGCCAGTGTTGGGAACGTCTGAAGCCCAACAAGTGGAAATCCTCTCTTCTAGTTCCCCAGAGTCAGAGAAGGAAGCAGAGCCTTCTGAGGTCCCATCTAGTCCCCCTACACAAGAGGAATTTGATGATTTATTTGCAGCCGACAAGTTTGGAAACTTGCAGTGGGACAATAAAATAGAGACAGAGGTCCCGGGGGTAGAACAAGAGGCTACAGAGCAAGAAACTGCTGAACAAGAGTCTGCATAGGAATAAGAAAAACAGGTAGAAGAAAAAAATCCAAGGCCAGAGATTGCTTCCGAGGCTCAAGCGATGCAAGGTCTGGGAGTGGACCAACAAAGGAAAGGTGAAAAAATGGCATTTTCTAGGGGAACCGAACCTTCAGGAATAACCGTAACCCCAGCAGCCACCTTCCAAGGACCACTCCCGGAGGCAACCTTTGGGCAGGTGATCACCACGGCCCAAACTATAAATCTCAGCCCAACACCTCCCCTACTGCCAAAAGAGGTGCCAACAGAGGAAGAATCCTTGACAGTAGAAGAAGAGCAACAAGAAGAGCAACTTGAAGAAGAAATCTCCGAGGAAGCCTACCAAAGTCCAGACCAAGTAATAGATATAGAGGAAAAGGCTGAGGAGATGGAGGTTGATGAAGAAAATGTTGCTATAGAAGAATTAGATGTGGGGAGAGGGACAGATGAGGTCCACGTCACTGCGGAACAACAGCCACAAGACACTGGGGAAGAATCAAGGGAACAAATTCTGGCAGGAAGGCCACCCCTCCCACCTCAGTGGCTGATAGAGAGCAGGAAAAGAAAAGCTCAGTCCACTCCCGTGACTCCTCTCTCCCTGGCCGAAATGATGGCCCAATTCTATGCCCCGCCAAAGGCCAAGAAAGCCTGGACAGTTCATACTCTTCAAACTGAGCAGGGCGGAGAAACAGTTGCCATTGTGGCAACACCTCCCCCAGGCGCCGATGAAGCAACCGCAGAACTTGGAGATTATAACGTTGTAGAGGTACCGCTGGGTAAAAGAGAAAAGTAGGGTGAGTTTGACTTGCTAAGGGAGATAGCTAGGGTAGTAGAGGCCCGTTATGAGAAGGAAGCCCAGAGGCTCAAGGAAGAAAAGGCAAAGAATGCAAACCTTATGGGGTTGCTCACCAAGCTAGCCCGACCCATCAATGCCACTCCTCCGGAGGCCTCCACCTCTGAAGATCTACCACAAAGTGACATAGACTCCCTGCGAGTAATGAAGAAGAAAGCCTAGGCATTGGATGAGTGGGTCACCCTACAGATAGGAATCACCCAGCATTTCCTGGTATCCACCCTCCCAGATTTATACATGGCCTGACAGGTTATACACCAGGCATAAATTCTTATTGAACTGTGGGAGGGTGACATCAAAAATTATCAAGCATGGAATGTGGAGCTTGAGGAACTCCTTACCCTGGGAGAGGATATGATTTCTGAATCTAGAATTCTGGGGGATGAATCATTTGATTTTGTGAGAACCCAGCACTCCAAACTTGACCTCACATTGGAGGTGATCAAGCAACTAGTAGGGTTTCTACAAGATAAGGTTAACGCCGTGAAATATTCTTTCAATTTGTATAAGTCTTTTGTAATAAAGACTTCTGGGGCTGATCCCCTTAGCATAGATACATGTACCCCTGAAGATTTAGTTTTGGGGAGTTTTGATGAAGTAATGAAGTCTCGGTATCAATGCCCAGAGGGGATGGATGGGGCCCAGATGGAAAAGTTAACTTGTATGATACTTAGTGGTCATGACGTGGCAAGAATGGCCGATGAATTTAAAGAGAATGTTCTATACCTGGGGGAAAAAATTAAAGTGGCTAAGTACCAGAGGGCCAGTCTAAAAGATGTGGATGAAGATGGCATTTCCTGCCTCCTCCAGGCTTTCAATGACAATAAGCAACCTTGAGCTTTCTCCGGAGGCTAGGGCAAACTCAAACATTGGGTATTCTTTATTCTTTTGGGGATGAAAGTTCCTAAATTCCAGATTCCTGGGTCCAAAATTTTGTATTCTTTCAAGTGATCCGTGTCCCGGTCCCCGAGGCCGACCGGTCACTTTCAGAAGCGGTTAATAAATGTTCTCAGAAGGTGATTGGCTACATCAAGGGGGCGTCAACTCAGCAGTTGGTTTTCTGACAGAATGGTCTTCTTGAGGCACCGCTCAAGAGTACACTTGGCACATTGGAGATAGGGAACCACATTTCCCATTTATGAGGCATGTAGCCTCGATCCTTGGGAGACCTACTTTCTTCCTTCTCCTTCCTGGCTCTCTTCTCGAGGCTGATTCTTCTGCTGTATATTCTTGTCTCATTCTTCTGACATGACATGCCTATTCTTTCTCAAGGTCTTTTGTAGGGTGGCACAGGTAGTACCGGCCCCCAGATATTGTATTTTATTGAAACATGATGTAAAATAAGGTTAGGGTTGGAAGAGAGTTGTATAAATAGCCAGACCGACCCATTTCCAAGTGTCGACAAAATTGATGATTTTGTTGTCCACACATAATAGAAAGGCAATTTCTGATTTTAGTGCAGAGCTCAATGCTCCATTGTTCTGGTTTTCAATAGTTAGATGCTCCCTTGGAGCCACCATTGTACCATGCACCAGTGCTTGCTGGAAGAGATATTAATGAAGAAGGAAGAATTCTTTTCAATGATGTTGTTGACATTCTTGCTTCTGAGTTAATGGTATTTCATGCTTTATGTTCTTTATGTCTTCTACTCTGATATGTTAAAATAGATTAACGACCTCTTTTCCCTCGCTACTGATGAAGTTCTAACTGATGGTTATGTATTTCTTCAGTATTTAGTGTAGTATGTCAGAGTATTATTGATGTTCTGAATGTCTAAACATGACTATAGTTAGATGAAGTGTTTCTAACCCTACAAGATCTTTTTCATTTTATTTGCTAAGTGTAGAATGCTAGGGGAAACCTTACTTTATTGAATCTCCAGAGATAATGAGTTGAAGAAACCAGCTATCCCCCTCTTAAACAATCACTTCTTCCAGCTGAGCCCCGCATCATCATGACCTGACACCCAGGTGCTTGAAGGCCCGGGGAATATAATTTCCTAGGACAACCTTTGCAAGCGGAGTTGGCTGGTATCCCTAGAACCCGGTGACAACTTATGACTATTGGCGGACCCGATCAGCAAAACCCCATTAATAGAAACTGACACTAGAAGGAGGGCATGAACTCATCCCCTTCCAGAGATTTTGATTTTACACCTCCTGAGGGCTCCCTGAGTTATAGTTTTAAGAGGCAAGCCTTCAGCGGGATTGGGTCTTTCTCCTTAGTGAAATTTGAAAGAGTCCTTAGGTCTTCCCCGAATCCCAGAAAGTTTGTCAAACTCAAGCCTCCTGCTCGAAAGAAATAACCCTCAAAAGTCATACCAGTCGCTATTGTCTTGGGGTCTAGCATACCTCAGAATACCCAATCTTCCTAGGCAATCCCAGGAACCAATACTCAAACTACCCAACATATAATTCCCCCAATGGCCGTGTATTTTGAAAACACCAGATCCCCAATGGGCACTTTTTTGGGCGTAATCAATGACTTACCCTCTCACCCGGAGAAGATCTGCCCATGATATGAGCACTTAGGCTCACAGACCGTGAAAGAACACTTACAGGCATACAAAGATGCCATGAATCGACACCAGATCCAACATGAAGATGTTGTGACTCGTATGTTTCCCTTGTCTTTAGGACAAGGTGAATTGAACTTGTACCTTAACCTTCTTGCCAACTCCATAAATAGTTGGCAGGACATGGAGGATGCCTTCCTGGCTGCCTTTCAAGTGCATATGGACCCACCCTTGTCCCATAGCCAGTTCATCTCCATCAGGAAGGAGCCCAATGAACCTCTTGCAATATTCAACCATAGGTTCCAGTGTGCCTTGAAGTGGTGCACGGGCCGTTTTATTCTATCCCTAGAAGTAACCATACAGACCTATCTTAACGCGATGGACCCTTTTGTTTCCACTCTCCTTTGGAGAACAACCACTGCGGGCGACCGGGACACCTTGAGAAAAGTTTACAACTTAGCCTTAGAATTTTCCCATGGTCTCAACAAATCCCCGAGCGGGATTGGGTAGAGTACGCCCTTCAACATGATCCCCAGCGGAATCGTGTATGCCGGGGGATACAACCCCAATCTAGTGATGGGTGCCCCCTCGATGGCGATGAATCCTCTGCCACCCTTGATAGACCAGTAGGCCCGGTATGTTCACCCAAAGTAGACCCAGATGGTGCCAGGTCTGGAAGCTTTCCCTTGGAATCAGCCGTAATAGGCACAACAGTCTTAGACACAACCATTCGGAGTGCCCTTCTTTCAGTCATCCGCAACTGGAGGATTTCCGCCCTTGACTCTGGCTAATACTGTTGCCTTCTCAAGAAGCCAACAATAACAACAACCATCACATTGTAACACCAACACTCAGTTGACCGCCAAGGTTGAATCCCTATGGCGAATGTTGTCTACCTTAACTGTGGACATGGGCCAACTAAAGGCGGGGTCCTACACACCCCAGAATTCAAATTCTCAGAGGGGAAACATTCTCTTCAGCCAATGAAACAACAATGCCAGAGGAAGGAAATTCAACAACAGGTCTAGGCCCAATCAACAACAATGGAATAATAACGCGAATACCAGAGGCCTGCCTCCAAACCAAAACACCAAAAAAAATGGTGCTGGACCATCACATTTCACAACAGTTGTAGACTTCCAGCCCATGACTAATTGGTGTAGATTGCACGACATGAGTTCACACAATGAGGTGAATTGTGCCACCTTGGAAAAGGTCATCATGATATCCCAGCTAGACAGGTAGTAGTCGCATGATACCACCCCTCCAGAGCCTCCTATCCAAGAGCCAACCCATAGTGCCTTCACCTGTGACACCATCTTCTTCAGAACTTCTGGGGAAGATGAAAAAGAATCTGAACTGCAGGGATTCTTTGATGAATCTATCCCACCCTTCAAGGCCAATGCCTTTACTAACCCATAGACTCCATATAATACTCAGAGCCAGGTTGGTAAAGGACCAGCTTACATGCCCACACCTCCTATCAAAGACACCCCTCCCAGGAATAACATGACTAACCGACCCACTCCTCCAAAAGGTCCTAGCTCTAACCAAGAAAAAGATCTAGCCAAGGAAAACCACCAATTCCCAGGAGGAAGATTCGACATTACAAAGGTGTTAGAATAGACCACCACCTCCATGACCTTGATGGAGGTTTTGCTAAATTGTCCTGAGCAGAAGAAGTCTCTTCTAAAGCTCTTGGGGAACCTGGAAGCTGTCAGCCGCTCGCCCAAGATTGTCTCATTCAAAGATGCTAATGCAGCCATCTTCTGGGGGAACAATGAGGATCCTCCCTTCCTACTAGGCCTAAATATCCAAGGCAAAAATATACACAACTTCTTAGTAGACTCCGGAGCTTCGGGTAACATCATGCCCTTATCCATTTGTCAGAAGCTTGGATTCCATCCCACCCCATCTAATGGTGCAGTGATCCACCTGGATAAGACTGCTGTAAAAATGGTGGGGGAATTGAAGAACATCCAGATACAACTTATCCAGGACCCCAGGATAGCCAGCATCATTGAAATCCAAGTGGTGGACATCCCAGAGACTTACAGGATGTTATTAAGTCAGAATTGGTCTAAGTCCTTGAATGGATACTTTTCAACTGACTTCACCCACTTATGGCTTCCGTGGGAAGGAGAATCAAATAAGATTCGGGTCAAAAGTGAACCCTAGATGAAATAGGCTCTTACCAAGGTTGGAAGGGTCAATGAGGTCTTTTTCTCTGAGACTTCCCTGGGGGTGTATCGACCCTTTGAAATTTTAACATTCAATTTCATCCCCGGAGAGGATCCCGCAGTGCTACAGAGAGCCCAGGACCTAGAAGAAAGGATGAGAGTTAAGGTTGACTCTCAAGGTGCCACAACAACCCTTGCTACACTCCTGTCTGGCACTTGGTGTTGAGTACACTATCAAAAAAATTTAGAGCTCGAGTGTGGGCCATGTCTTTTGGTCACTAACCGGCACCTCGATGCCTTCCAGAATAAACAACATGTAACTGATTCCCCAAGGCCCAGTACTCCTACGGGATGTGCTCTTCTGGTGCCATCTCCCCGGGAACCCCAAATCCAAACACCTCCAGAGGTAAATTCTACATTCACGCAAGTAGTCCAGGAGGGAACCCCTAAGCCTCTCACCAATAATCCAAAGACTACTCCCCTTTCCCAGCCCCAGATTATGAATGACTTATGGAACCTCAAGTTTGATGGGTCCCGATCCAAACAAGGCTACGGGGCTGGGGTAGAACTAATCAACCCACGAGGGAAAACCTTCCTTGTGTCCTATAGACTGTAGTTTAACTGTACAAACAATGTCACAGAGTACGAGGCTTTGGTCCTTGGACTCTTATTTGCGTTAATGAAAGGTGTCACTCACCTCCAGGCTCTGGGTGATTCAGAGTTGATTGTTAAACAAGTCTGGAGTCAATACACATGTCACAATAAAAGGCTGGCCGCATATTACAACTAGGCTTGGAGCCTTATTGAAGATTTTGATGCCTTCGGCATTGACCTCATCCCCCGACGACGGAACTATATCCCGGATGCCCTCACCATTTCTGCCAGCACCCTTGAGCCAATGGCCGGCTCGTGACTCTGGAGATTTTCAATTGAGATGGTCCCTACCCCGTCCATTCCAGATAATGTCACCCACTTTCAGGTTTTTGAGGACGATCAGCATATCCTGGCCTTCATGGAAAATGTTAGCGTCTTTGAAAATCAGATAGTGGAAGAACGAGACCATGATGATACGAGGCAGGGTGAGGAAGATGATGGGATCATGGACCTACCTACTAACACCATCCCAAAGGGGATGGTTGCACTGGAATGAATCTTCGACCCGGACCCTCGGGCCTGGGAGAAGGCGTCATCCTCCTCTGAGGGAGGAAATTTTGAAAAGGTTAACATTGGCCAGCCCGGTGAGGAAAAGATTATTCACATTGGTAGCTCTTATTCCCCTGAGGAAAAGGAGAAGATTCTCGCGGTCCTCTGAGAGTACATCGACATAATTGCCTGGGGTTATGAAGACTTGAAAACATATGACACATCCATCATGACCCATACTATTCCCCTGAAACCTGATGCTAAGCCCTTTTGGCAAAAGCAAAGACCAGTCAACCCCTTGATAGAGCCTCTAATTTGTCAAGAGGTAGAAAAACTACTGTCACCCTAGATAATCTTCCCAATCTGGCACACTATGTGGGTTGCCAACCTGGTCCC
This sequence comes from Thuja plicata, assembly GCA_018584345.1. Classification (NCBI taxonomy): domain Eukaryota; kingdom Viridiplantae; phylum Streptophyta; class Pinopsida; order Cupressales; family Cupressaceae; genus Thuja; species Thuja plicata. Next base: position 636,617 of record MU223894.1, read on the forward strand.
TGTGAGAAAGAAGAACAGTGAGATCTGCCTTTGCGTGGATTTCTAAAACTTGAACAAGGCCTCCAAGAAGGATAATCACCCTCTCCCCTCATTGGATGAGGTGTTGCAGATAGTGAATGGATCCTAGATGATGTCCTTCTTGGATGGATACTCAGGATATAACCAGGTCATGGTCAAGTATGAAGACAGAGAGAAAACAATGTTTACCACTAAGTGGGGAATGTTTGCATATAGGAGAATGCCCTTTGGTCTGATCAATGCAGGGGCTACATTTCAAAAGGCCATGGACATTGCGTTCGAGGGCCTTGTGAATCGGTGCATAATCATCTACATGGATGATTTGACCATCTTTGCCCGGGACAGGCGTGATCATTCTGCCCATCTCGCTTAGATCTGCAAGAGATGTCGCCGGTATAGAATATCCCTCAACCCCAAGAAGTGCATATTCAGGTTCACAGAGGGGAAGTTGCTAGGACATATCATCTTTGAGAAGGGTATATCCATAAACCATGACAGAGTTGAAGCATTGCTAAACTTACAAATACCTGGCAGCAAGAAAGAGATGCGATCCTTCTTTGGAAAGATCAACTTCATCTAGCGGTTCATCACGAGGTTCATAGAAATAGTTAAACCACTCAATGAGATGATGAATAAGGATACCAAGATTGAGTGGAGTCCTGAAGCAAAGCGGGCATTTGCCCAGATCAAACAGACAATAACGGAAGTACTGTCCTGGCTAGTCTGGACTATTCCCTTCCATTTTACATTTACTCCTTTGCTTCGCTGCACTCTGCCGTGGTAGTATTGACTCAAAAGGTTGAAGGAGAGGAATGAACAATAACTTTCATGAGCTCCCCCTTCAAGAATGCCAAAGTCTGATATTCATCATTTGAAAAGCAGGCCTTTGCTCTAGTTCACGCCGTGAAGAAATTTTGGCATTATATTCTCTGAAGCAAGGTACACGCTATCATTCCAAACCAGGTCGTCAAGTCTCTGCTGATGCAGAGAAAATTGGGTGAGAGATGGGGGAAATGGATGACCATCCTCCAGGAGTATGACTTAGAAATGCAGCCCATGAAGATAGTCCGGGGCCAGGGACTAAGTTGAGCGATGGTAGAAGAGACTCCCCGCATAGAATGTCAAACATACACAGTGGAGTCCATTACCCAAGACCCATGGTATACTGATTTGGTGTATTTGTTACTAAATAATAGATGCCCAGAGGGATTACCTCCACACAAACACCATGCCCTACGGATGAAAAGTGCCCACTTCATGATCAAAAACTCTGCGCTCTACCGTAGAAACTACGAGGGAGTGTACCTTTGGTGCATCAACAGAGACCAAGCTATAGGGGTGATTGATGAATTCCATGGGCAGTTTGGAACCGGGCATGGCTCAGCCGACACCACTGCCCATTAGATCCTTCAGGCCGAATACTATTGGCCCTGTATATTCAATGATGTTTACACTCATGTTAGGAAATGCCATACTTTCCAAACCGTAGCGCATTGTGAGTGTAACCCAGCTATGTCTTTACAACCAGTCTATGAGGCTAGACCCTTCGCCAAGTGGGAATTTGACTTCATTGGGGAAATCAACCCCAACTTGTCTGCCAGCCACTAATACATTCTCACCGCTACTGATTACTGTACTCGGTGGTCTGAGGCTATACCTTACAAAAATAACACAACAGACGTAGTTACCAATTTCCTGGAAGAAAAAATTGTCACAAGGTTTAGAATGCCCTTTGTTTTGGTGTGTGACAATGGTCTGGCATTTTCTTGAGTGCAGTTACTCGAATGGACCTACGATCAGAAGATCACTCTGAAGTTTTTCAGCAACTATTATCCCTAGGGAAACTGCATTGCTTAATCAACAAACAAAAATCTACTTGAAGTGATCAAGCACCTGCTAGAACAAAACCCCCGGGATTGGCATCAAAAGTTGAAATTTCCCCTCTGGGTGGATCACATTTTCATCAAGGCCGCCCTAGGAACATCCTTGTTCCATCTGGTTTATGGTCAGAACCCTGTATTCCCAGTTAACTTACAGATCCTAGTTTTACAGTTTATGCAAGAATTTGGCAACAGGGACAACATCATGGAGGTTCGGGTCTCAAATCTGGTGTGAATGGAAGAACAACAAGATGCAGCCCTTGAACATTTTGTGCATCATCAAGCAGTGGTAAAATGATGGTTTGACAGAAGAGCCCAATACAAGGCTTTTCAGATCTCAGATCTGGTCCTGTTGTGGGACAAGGCCCAGGAGAAGAAAGGAAAGCATACCAAGTTCCAACGGCTCTGGCTCGGACCATACCTAATCTCAAAAATCTGTGGGGCAAATACTTACCTCCTTAACATCCTAACTGGGAAACCTGTCGCATTGCCCATTAATGGACAGTTTCTCAAACACTACTTCGAATAGGGTAAGTTTGTCCAAAAGTTGTATTATATGTAAAGCCTCCTGCTTGTAAATATTTCTTCTGGGTGCCTCGTTGTGAGGTACCCTGTCTTGTAAATAGCCTTGTCAGTTGTCCTCTGGGGTAGCCCCCTTTTGGTGTCTTTGGTGTTTCCATTTTTTGGTGTTCTTCCGGTCCCAGTGTTTTGTTCTGCCTTGTAGGAATTGGAATACTTCGCATAAACTCTGGTCTCTGGTATGATGTCTGCGGCATGATGAACTTCAGAATCTATCTTTAGCATAGTGGAGTCGGCTCGGTCTCCTAGGTTGTTTCATAGGTTGTGGCACATTTTTAGCAATCTCCATCGGGTGTTGTCTCCGGGGGTCTGGCAATCAATGAACATAAGTAATATAAGGAACAAGTAATTGGACACGCTGAGGGTGGATCGGTTGTACTGATTGGTTGACCCAGGTCTGAAACTTTAAGGAATTCTTTTCGGGCCTAGAGTTTTATCCCCTCTTCAAACATCTAGGTGTAGGTGGACAGGTGAAAGAAGTATCACCATTAAAATTAGCTAAGCTTAAGCTTAATGGTGAAAAAAGTACCACCTTCCCCACCTAGAAACAAACAAAATAAGAAAAAAGGAAAAACGGGATGAAACTCTGGTCTTCGGGGAAAGCGAACAAATTGATGACTGGTTCGATGTAATTAGTGCCTCTTCTCTACTCCTCCCAAAGGTCATCAGCTTGATTTCCTTCCAAAGCACACACGACACCACTGATGAAGGACTCTGGACTAATTCCCATGTGGTTGGATTCTCTCAGATATGCTTCTCTTTTCCTGTTAGACATTTTGGGAAGCGGCTTGTTCCAGTTTTGCTAACCAGAGATTCTATAGTTCTCAAAAGCAATAAGGCATTTGTCTCAGATAGTCGCAATTTGTTATGCGCTGCATCCCCGTTCCTACATTTTGTGTGCAAAATGTTGGGTCCCCCTTTTTTCTTTTTGTTTATCTTTTCTTGCAGTTTTGCCTGTCTTTCTTTCCCTATTGTTTTCTTTCTCTGGGGTTTTCATCCCCATTGTTGTGTTTTGTTTGTTTGGTTTTTCATCTTCAGGACTCCAATCCTGGAGGTTGTCCTTCGTTGGGAACCGAACTCTGGACTCCAGGGTTCTTCACCACAATGTTCTTAAGGATATCATCGCGGGGAATCCCCGGGCCCGGGGTCCAGAGGTTTGCTTGTCAGGAGATTGCCGGAAGGAGGTGGATTAGCCTTTTTACCACGGGTATAAAAAGAACTTATCTGTCATTTTCACATTTACCGTGATTAAAATTTTTGAGCACTCAGAGCGATTAACAAAATGATTTCAAAGCGATTAACAAAGCAATTTGCAGAGAGTTAGTGATAATCAACACTTAACACTTCCAGTCATTCCCAGGTGATTGTGAGTGCTTCATGGTGGAGATTATGACCATTTGACAACTAAAGCTATTGTAGAGCTCCTGTGGTAACTCATTTCCTCCACCTTTCAGCATTCTCAGGTTGGTTTTTCTGTTCCCGCCTTTCTGTTTCCTTCTGGTTTGTTTGGTGTTTCTTTTGTCTTGTTTTCGTTCATCATCTTTCTATTTTGTCTATCTTCTATTTTCTGGTTTTACTGCCCATTGGTGGGTCAGCTCTGCTAGAGGGTTGTTCACCCTCTGTGCAGAAGCGGTCGGTTTGTAGATAGATGTATATACTCTGCCGTGTCTAGTTTCCTGCAGACATCATTCTGCATTGTATATATGTGTGCATATTTGTGTATAGTCTTTGTATATCCCTCCATTTCTATGTATATATCCCTCAGCCTTCATGTATATCCTTCCAGGTGGCTTGACAAGGTGGTTGAGTCACCTATGTTGCTAGTTTTCTGCCCATAAACTCATTTCAGGGCAGAAAACTACCTGTTTGAAACTTGGCTCTCAGCCGGTTTCAAACAGGCAGTTTTCTCTCTATTCCATAAAACTAGTCAGACCCTCATTTATGTCCCATGCACACAATCAATTCTAGCCAAGTGGCCTTCACTTTTTGCATGTTCGGACAGTTGGCTCCGCCGTCATCGCCATAACTTCCATTTAATACCTACGCATCTGGCACCCACGTGGGCTCGATGACTTGCCTTTTTACACGTCCTCACCAACGGTCACTTCTCTAGGATCCGGGTCTCCTACCATCATCCATCCCATATCTTTACCAAGTGTGATAAAATCCCCAGACCCAGATGTTTAATAAAATCTCAAGTTTGTGATGCGTTTTCTTTTCGGTTATCTTTGAATGAAACTAACTTTTTAGGTAAAGCAAACATCACGGTGGTAAGATCTCCATACCCTAAAATATTTTTTTTGATTAATATGTTCTGACAGTCGCTCTGTCTCACAATTTCCTAGAGTTCATTTCCCAAACATGTCTGAAGCATCCGCATCTTCTCCACCCGGAAGTCCAGAGCTACCTTTCGCAGCAGCCACCAAGGCAGCAGTAAAGTCTAAAATGGAGAAATCCTTGGAGAAGATGCCCCTGACTATGAAGTTTGTGCAAGATAATGTCATCATGGGCTCAAAGATTGAGTCCAAAGTCAAACTTATCACCGACACCAACGTCAGAACATGGCCGGAGATGCAGGCCTTGGTGAAAATAATGCACATCCAGTGACAGGCTAGAGATCAGTTGGCAATCAATGTCGGGAACTCTAGAATCCTTAGGGCTGCTTGTTTCCCGTGCTCCGTGCAATCTCTGGAGCTTATCTTGACATTGGCCACCAACTATAACTCTTATGTCTGGGCTGTTATGCTCACGGCTGTAGAACCAACTAGATACCCTACTCCTCTGGTATCCCTTGACCCAGTCACATTCCAGGCGAGCCTGGGAATCCCACAATTTGATAAGGCTTCAGTGGTTACAAGGACTGATGCCTTGGCCCAATTCACATAGCTGGAGGATGCCGCCTGGGTATACATGAATACCCATTGGCTCAAGTCCCCAAAGAGGGACCCTAAAAGAATGAAGATAGAAATTCCCCGCTCTGAGTTCAAGGAAAGCATTTAAATGGGAATGATAGCATTGGCTGGGTCTTTGGGCAGCCCTCCGCCCAAGAATTTTCTAGATGGATGTACTACTTCCTCCTCAGCATCTCCACCAAGGAAGGATACTTCGACTGGGCGACAATAATCTCCAACCATGTCGATTCCCAGTTCCAGCAACTGAATAGGAAGAAGAAATTTTACATGTCTTCCTATGTTTTCTGGGCCCTAGCACAGCAGAGGCCCCACGCCCACGACCTACTTACAGACGGCGTGCTCAGGATTGGCTTGGGACAAAAGGCACTGTAGGATAATTTCCCACAAGTTCAATGGGAGGCCAGCTTCCCTAGTTTTTGCCAGGTAAATGACGTGTTCATTTATTATCATCTGCTTACACCCACCCGGGACGCTGGATACCACCTGTCTTTAGAGGTGATGAATTTGGTCCATATTTATGGACATTATTACATTCATTTCTAATAGCACACCTACATTAGAGTCACCGGATTCTCCAAAAAACCCTACTTGTTGCCCAAACACTGTGGGGACAAGATCGTGCTCTTGGAGTATTACAGACAAACGATGGAGGTGCATGCCCTCTTTGCCCTAAAAAAGATACCAAACATCCCATTCCCAATCACCTGTGGGAATTACACATGCAGCTTGGCCATCACAAAGGAGGCGAACAATGAACTTAAAAGTTACAACTTGCAGAAATTTTATTTGGCGCAGAAAATTTTTGATCCGCATGGCAGGATAGCAACAACACTGCCCCGGGCTTCAGAGCCCCATCATATCCATATGGAGGACTTCTGGATAGATTTATAGGATGACATGGAGGTGCGGAGCAGGCACTACATCAGAATGATGGCCAGTATGATGAAAAAGTTGAAGCTCGGGAGGTTCCCGGCAGACTTCTTAGATGCCGCCCCCACTACCGATCCCAAGTACAAGGCAAAGGGGATCGACACAAAGACTCTTCCACCAGTAAACTGGAGTGCCTAGGAAGGGCCTACAATTGAGGACTTCACTCGAGAGGTGGTTGAGTGAAGTCACTCCTATTTCAAGAAGGTGTACCATGGAGGTACCCGCCGAGTAGCCCAGTCGACACCAAAATTGACTCCGCAGCCGACACCAAAGTTAACTCTGGGGGCTGGGACTTCTTCACAGGGAGTGGATAAAGGAAAAATAATAGACACGACCCCTTCTATGCAATAAATCCCCATCAAAGAATAGATAAAACAATCAGTGGCAACCTCCTAGCAGATGAGGGAGCAATTAATAACACGGTTGGCCACTCCACCACTCATGGCCGGGCCACTTCGTCCCTCTTCCTCCCCGTCACTGGCAGCCTTAATGGTGAAGGAAACCGGGGTGGATCCCATGGAGGCGACAAAAATAAGAGATGCAGGGCCACCCTTGGTAACCCGGAGAAAGAAAAGGCTCCACAAAAAGCCTAAGGCAGAGCTAGGGTTGGGAATGTCCCAAGTCCAACAAGTGGAAATCCTCTCTTCTAGTTCCCTGGAGCCGGAGAAGGAAGCAGAGCCTGTTGAGGTCCCCTCCAATCCCCCTGCACAAGAGGAATTTGATGATGTATTTATAGCTGACGAGTTCAGAAACTTGCAGGGGGACAATAAAATAGAGACAGAGATCCCGGGGGTAGAATAAGAGGCTACAGAGCAAGAAGCTGCTGAACAAGAGCCTGTACAGGAAGAAGAAAAGAAGGTAGAAGAAAAAAATCCAGAGCCAGAGATTTCCTTCAGGGTTTAAGCGATGCAAGGTCCGGGAGTGGACCAACAAAGGCAAGGTGAAAAAATGGCATATGCTGGGGGAACCAGACCTTCAGGAATAACCATAACCCCAGCCGCCACGTTCCAAGGACCACTCTTGGGGGAAACCTTTGGGCAGGTGATCACCGCGGCCTAAACTCTAAATCTTGTCCCAACACCTCCCCTACTGCCAAAAGAGGTGCCAACAGAGGAAGAAGCCCCGACAGTAGAAGAAGAGCAACAGGAAGAGCAACTTGAAGAAGAAATCCTCGAGGAAGCCTACCAAAGTCCAGACCAAGTAATAGATACAGAGGACAAGGCTAAGGAGATGGAGGTTGATGAAGAAAACATTGCTGTAGAAGAAGTAGATGTGGGGAGAGGGACAGATGAGGTCCATGTCACTGAGGAACAATAGCCACAGAACACTGGGGAAGAATCAAGGGAAGAAATTCTGGCAGGAAAGCCACCCCTCCCGCCTCAGTGGCTGATAGAGAGGAGGAAAAGAAAAGCTCAGTCTGCTCCCGTGACTCCTCTCTCCCTGGCCAAAATGATGGCCCAAGTCCAGGCCCTGCCAAAGGCCAAGAAATCCTAGATAGTTCATACTCTTTGAACTGGGCTAGATGGAGAAATAGTTGCCATTGTGGCAACACCTCCCCTAGGTGCCGATGAAGCAACCGTGAAACCCAGAGATTATAACATTGCAGAGGTACCGCTGGGTAAAAGAGGAAAGCAGGGCGAGGTGGACTTGCTGAAGGAGCCATCTAGGGCAGTAGAGGCTCATTATGAGAAGGAAGCCCAGATGCTCAAGGAAGAAAAGGCAAAGAATGCAAACCTTATGGGGTTGCTCACCGAGCTGGCCTGACCCATCAATGCCGCTCCTCTAAAGGCCTCCACCTCTGAAGATCTACTGTAGAGTGACATAGACTCCCTGCAAGTAATGAAGAAGAAATCCCAGGCAATGGACAAGTGGGTCACCCTGCAGATAGGAAACACTTCGTGTTTTCTGGTATCCACCCTCCCAGATTTATACATGGCCCGACAGGTTATACACCAGGAAGAAATTCTTATTGAACTGTGGGAGGGTGACATCAAAAATTATCAAGCATGGAAGGTGGAGCTTGAGGAACTCCTTACCCTAGGAGAGGATATGATTTCTGAATCTAGAATTCTGGGGGATGAATCATTTGATTTTGTGAAAACCCATCACTCCAGACTTGACCTCACATTGGAGGTGATCAAGAAACTAGTAGGGTCTCTGCAAGATAAGGTTAACACCGTGAAATATTCTTTCAATTTGTAAAAGTCTTTTGTAATAAAGACTTCTGGGGCTGATCCCCTTAGCACAGATACATGTACCCCCAAAGATTTAGTTTTAGGGAGTTTTGATGAAATAATGAAGTCTCGGTATCAATCCCCAGAGGGGATGGATGGGGCCCAGATGACAAAGTTAACTTGTATGATACTTAGTGGTCATGACGCGGCAAGAATGGCCGATGAGTTTAAAGAGAATGTTCCAGACTTGGGGGAACAAATTGAAGTGGCTAAGTATCAGTGGGCCAGTCTAAAAGATGTGGACAAAGATGGCATTTCCTGCCTCCTCCAGGCTTTCAATGACAATAAGCAACCTTGATCTTTCTCCGGAGGCCGGGGAAAACTCAAACATTGGGTATTCTTTATTCTTTTGGGGACGTAAGTTCCCAAATTCCAGAGTCCCTGGTCCAAAATTTTGTATTCTTTGAAGTGATCCGTGTCCTGGTCCTCGAGGCCGACCGGTCACTTTCAGAAGCGGTTAATAAAGGTTGTCAGAAGGTGGTTGGCTACAGCAAGGGGGCGTCGACTCAGCAGTTGGTTTTCTGACAGAATTATCTTCTCGAGGCACCACTTAGGAGTACACCTAGCGCATTGGAGATAGGGCACCACATTTCCCATTTATGAGGCATGTAGCCTCGATCCCCAAGGGACCTAATTTCTTCCTTCTCCTTCCTGGCTCTCTTCTTGAGGCTAATTCTTCCGCTGTATATTCTTGTCTCATTCTTCTGACATGACAGGCCTATTCCATCTCAAGGTCTTTTGTAGGGTGGTGCAGGTAGTACTGGCCCCCAGATATTGTACTTTATTGAAACATGATGTAAAATAGGGTTAGGGTTGGAAGAGAGTTGTATAAATAGCCAGACCGGCCCATTTCTAAGGGTCGGCAAAATTGATGATTTTGTTGTCCACACATAATAGAAAGGCAATTTCTCATTTTAGTGCAGAGCTCAATGCTCCATTATTCTAGTTTTCAATAGTTAGATGCTCCCCTGGAGCCACAATTGTACCATGCACCAGTGCTTGCTGGAAAAGATATTAATGAAGAAGGAAGAATTCTTTTCAATGATGTTGTTGACATTCTTGCTTCTGAGTTAATGGTATTTCATGCTTTATGTTTTTTATGTCTTCTACTCTGATATGTTAAAATAGATTAACGACCTCTTTTCCCTCGCTACTGATGAAGTTCTAACTGATGGTTATGTATTTCTTCAGTATTTAGTGTAGTATGTCAGAGTATTATTGATGTTCTGAATGTCTAAACATGGCTATAGTTAGATGAAGTGTTTCTAACCCTGCAAGATCTTTTTCATTTTATTTGCTAAGTGTAGAATGCTAGGGGAAACCTTACTTTATTGAATCTCCGGAGATAATGAGTTGAAGAAACCAGCTACCCCCCTTGAAAATAGTCACTTCTCCCAACCGAGTCATACATTGTCATGACCCAACACCCAGGTGCTTGAAGGCCCGGGGAATATAATTTCCCCAGACAACCTTTGCAGGCGGAGTTGGCTGGTATCCCTGGAACCCGGTGACAACTTATGAATGTTGGCGGACCCGGTCAACAAAACCCCGTCAATAGAAATTGGCACTAGAAGGAGGGCATGAACTCATCCCCTTCCAGAGATTTTGATTTTACACCTCCTGAGGGCTCCCCGAGTTATAGTTTTAAGAGGCAAGCCTTCAGCGTTAGTGCAGAGCTTAATGCTCCATTGTTCTGGTTTTCAATAGTTAGATGCTCCCCTGGAGCCACCATTGTACCACGCACCAGTGCTTGCTGGAAGAGATATTAATGAAGAAGGAAGAATTATTTTCAATGATGTTGTTGACATTCCTGCTTCTGAGTTAATGGTATTTCATGCTTTATGTTCTTTATGTCTTCTACTCTGATATGTTAAAATAGAATAACGACCTCTTTTCCCTTGCTACTGATGAAGTTCTAACTGATGGTTATGTATTTCTTTGGTATTTATTGTAGTATGTTAGAGTATTATTGATGTTTTGAATGTCTAAACATGACTATAGTTAGATGAAGCATTTCTAACCCTGCAGGATCTTTTTCATTTTATTTGCTAAGTGTAGAATGCTAGGGGAAACCTTACTTTATTGAATCTCTGGAGATAATGAGTTGAAGAAACTAGCTATCCCCCTCAAAAATAGTCACTTCTCCCAACCGAGCCCCGCATCATCATGACCTGACACCCAGGTGCTTGAAGGCCCGGGGAATATAATTTCCCCGAACAACCTTTGCAGGCGGAGTTGGCCGGTATCCCTGGAACCCGCTGACAACTTATGACTATTGGCAGACTTGGTCAGCAAAACCCTGTCAACATTCTCCTTTAGCATCAAGTTTACCATTTTTTTTATCCTTCAGTATAAAACATCTACTCCCAAAGACTTTAAAATAACTTACAGTAGGTGCATGTCCATACCATAGCTCATAAGGTGTAGTATTTGTACCTTTCTTGAATTGTACTCTATTCAAGGTATAAATAGATGTACTTAGAGCTTCTCTCCAATATTTCTGTGCAATATTTTCCTTCATCATTAATGTTCTGGCATAATCCATGATAGATTGATTTCTTCTTTCAGCTATATCATTCTATGGTGGTGTCCTAGGTGTTGACATCTGTCTTCTTATCCCTCAGTCATTGCAGAACCTGTTAAACTCATTAGAAATGAACTCACCTCCTCTATCAGATCTCAGACATTTCAGACTCTTACCTATTTCCTTTTCAACTTTTGCCAAGTACCACTTAAATAACTGAAATGCA
>MU223894.1:658699-670014 GCA_018584345.1 Thuja plicata
ATCATAATATAAACATCATAACACAAATCAATGTAAAACATTTTACTGATAGTTCATTTCTAGCCATTCATCATTAAATTATAACTCATTTAATATGTCCAAATAACTGCAGTAACCAATTATATATACTCAAATGTCTCATAAAATGCTAACTAAATAATAATCATAGTCCATCATAAAATCTAAAGTGTCAAAGCAATAGTCCTATCTATCTAACATAGGAAGATTCTAGGGTGGGCATTACATTGGGAGTGCCTTAGTATGGATTTTGTTTTGGGGTTACCAAAAACACCTTGGGGTCATGATAATGTGTTTGTGGTGGTAGACCATTTTAGCAAGATGGCACACTTCATTCCATGCAAGCAAACAAATGATGCTTCTCAAATTGTAGGTCTATTCTTTAGGGATATTGTGAGGATCCATGGATTGCCCCTAAATATTGTAAGTGACAGGGATAGTAAGTTTGTAGGTCACTTTTGGAGGACCTTATGGAAGATGCTTGGAACAAACTTGTCTTTCTCTTCAGCCTATCATCCACAATCAGATGGGAAGATAGAAGTAGTGAATAGGTAACTTGGAAATTTGCTGAGGTGTTTGACCAAACAACATGGTCAATCATGGGATCACATCATAGGGCATGAAAAATTTGCATATAATGACTCCATTAATAGGAGTACAGAGAAAATACCCTTTGAAATAGTATATGGGATCAATCCTAGAGGGATATTGGAGTTGAGGGATCTCAGTTTGAAGGACAAGAGGAGTGCACAAGGAGAGTCATTTGCAGAATAGATGAAGGAGCTACATGATCAAGTCAATAAGGCTTTAGAAAAGCAAGTGGATAAGTAAAAATCCAAAGTTGATCAAAATATAAGGGACTTGTAGTTCAAGGTTGGGGATCTAGTACTATCCTATCTTAGGAAGGAAAGGCTACCCAAGGGTCAGCCTACTAAACTACTGATGAAAAAGATAACACCTTTGAATATTTTGCACAAGTATGGAAAGAATGCCTATGAGGTGGAATTACCTCCTAATTTGGGAATCTCACCCATTTTTAATGTTTGTGACCTGTATCCCTACAAGGGACCAACACCAGACATAGGTCAATCCACCCTTGCAAATTTAGAGGATGATGATTGGGTGAAATATTTGCCTACCCCAAAGCCATTGCAATTGGAAAGTGTCTTGGACTCTAAAGTGATAAAGAAGACAAGGAAGGGTAACTACAAGGAGTACCTCATCAAGTGGTAGGGAATACCAAAAGTTGAGGCCACTTGGATGGCAAAGTAGGATATTTTGAAACATGGGGTCACCATTGAAGACCTCCTAACTCAAGGGACTTGAGTTATTTTGTCGAGGGGATTATGGTGCGAAACCTCCCCATTTTATATTTTTTAGTTTTGGATTAGGAGTTTTTGTGTGTGTTATAATAAGTTCCAAAAGGTTGGAAGCAATGTTAGTTTAACTTCATGTTTGTAAGGGCCTTAGTGCTCATTAGGTGTTTTGGTTCATTTTGGCTTCAAATTGTGAAAAGTTTCCATTTTAGTGAAACATGGGTTAGAGGTATGTTTTAGGAACCTACATATCCTATTTAGGGTCTTGGTAGTCAACATCAATCATCAAGTTGAAAAGGAAAGTCAAAATGCATCAAAATGTAAAAAGTTGCTAGCAACTTTGAAAGTTGCTTGAGCAACTTTTGCAAGAAATGACAAAATGTGGTTAGAGAAGATTGTAACTACCTATGATCAATATATGAGCATTAAATCAATGTTTTGGAGAGGTTAATGAGATTTTGGATTGAGACACTTAATTCTGACACCCTTGTACGAATGACTGTATCCATTTTTGTGTAATCTGCACTGTATCATTGCTTTTGTACGGCTGTGTATAGATTGGCATATGTGATCGGGCTCCATGGTAGTGTAGTGTTTTATTTCAGCTTCCATATGCAATAGGTATTTTTTTTTGAAGTTCATTAGGTGTTAAGTTTCAAGTTTTTAAAGGTCACTGGTCTGACAAAGACAAAAATAGTGTTACCTAGTTAGAAATGCTCTAACCTAAAATCCCTCTGGTGGAATTGTCTAAAACCATGGGGGAAGTAGGGTTAGGGTATGTAGATAGGTTTTATGTTTTTATTTTGGTTGTTTCAATGGATTCCATAGGCCATAAGTGAATCCCTATGGCTGACTGGTGAAACTAGGTGAGCCAGGACAAGGAGAAGGAAGGATTTGAACAAGCACCCATGACCTTTTGGGGAAGATTTAGTGGAATTTATAGATGCATCAGATAGTATCCTAAAATGATTTGAAGGTGGAAAGAGGTGAATCCAAGATTGGAGACAATTTTTTCAATTATTAATGTTGACTAGTCCAGAGGCTTAATTAATAGGCTATAATCTAGGGCCTGCAAGAAAGTTGGGCTTTGGGTGCTTCCAGAGGTCAGGGTTTTGGATTTTGACAGGGTTGATTGATGTATTGAATATTTTAAAGTTTTTGTGTGGGGTCATTTGGATATTTTGTGAGCATTTTTCCAAATTCGGTGGAAATAGGCCTACTAGGAATTAGGCAATTAGGCCTCCTAGTAAAATAGTGACCAATTGGATTTGTAAAGTGTCTTGATGTATTGGGATGATTTCAGAATGAAATAGAATGGGTCAAGAAGGGTGTTGAGAGTCTTGGTGAATGAGTGGGAAGACCCTAGGCAGAGGATTGGCATTCTAGGTGGAGTTCTAGTGGGAAAAACTAGGCTTTTGGTTAACTAGTTGAACTAGTTAGGCCTAGAAATCTTGGAGTCTTCAAAGTACCAACTATACCTTGGAGGAGAAGTTGGTAGAGAGGATCTTGGAGGTCCTAAAAGAAGGAAGATCCAAAAAATAAAAACCATTGGATAGTTGAGTTGGTCATTTAAGCAACCTGGAGAGGAGAAAAGCCTAGAGTTTCAAACCCTCTGCATCATAAACTAAGAAAGTGATTTAGTAACCGTTATCTGGGTATTTAATGCCATAGGAAAGCCATGTCCTACATATATAATACTTGTAAACATGCTTTAATGGTATGATTTGGTACTTTAATTAATTCAAATTTTAGTCTCGAACATGTGATTAGATCACAATCTTTAAAAATGGGGTTGATAATAAATGAAATTGAGTACCATAATCCTAACGTCCCATCTCATAAATGTCACATCATTGTGATTAAGCATTTCTATGTGCACAAATCCAAGCGTAAATCTCTGTGGTGAGATGTAATTCCTTAAGCAAGTCATATGCTTACCTTTTAATAATTTCAAAGACAACTTGTTGTGTAGATAGAGGATATGTGAAGATTAGGGAATTATATTGCTTACATCATCAACAATTATATCCTTAAAGTTTGGGTTTTCCTGCACAAATTCATGCGGGCTAAAAGACTTCACATTATTACCATCACAACCATAGTTTGATAACTAGTCTGCAAGTTTATTACCTTCACGAAGGGTATGAGAGATACTATAGATCATGAAGGATTGTAGAATTTCTCATATTTGTTTGAATATGTAAGACAACTTCCAACTATGATTTGATTTTTTAATGAAAGCATTAATGATCACTAATGAATCTCCCTCAACATGTATCCTATATAAGCCTCCCTATTTTTCCAACACTAACTCTGCCAAGAGGGCTTGTGCCTCTACTACATTATTCATCCCTAAACTAATTGGTGAGGCCTCCACAACAAGAATTTTTCCTAACCAATCTCTAATGCAGACTCCAATTCTAGATTTCCCTGGGTTTCCCCTCGAATCCCCATCAAAGTTTAATTTGATGACATCCTTGTCTGGGGATTGCCATTTAATATTAGTTCTATCTACACTATGTAATGACCTCCAATTTGGGACTGTACTAATGGGTATGTGGATGTTTTTCAATTCTTTTACTATCCGCCCATCCCTGACCAAAAAATAATGATTGCACTTAATATTAGATAAGTTGGCCTTTGTGATCTCTGATATTAAATTTTTAAGTGGTATGTTATAATGTTGATTGGGGTAGCTATTTTTTTGAAAATCCTCTTATTACGCTCCCACCAAATAGGCCAAATAACTGCAGAAGGAAAACATTTCCAAAGGTAGGAGAAGGTTGTGTTCATGAAAATCAAGGGCCATGTTTCAAACAAGTCCCATCGTTTACTTGGTAGGGGTAATGAGATGTGCAACTTGTTGATGACAAACATCCAACAATGGTTTGCAAATTCATAATTGAGAAGAAGATAATCTGATGTTTCCATTACTTTATCACATAGTACACATTTAAACCATTCAGTAATCCTTAACTTTGAAATATTTTCTCTAGTTAGTATCCTATTCTATAGAGATAACCACGCAAAACACCCTACCTTGGGTGGAACAGAAGGATTCTAGATAAATAAGTAGGCTATGCTTTTTAGTGTTTTGTTCTCAAGGTGTTGTAATGCTTTGTATCCTTCCGTGATTGTGTATTTTCCATCTTTGGAGGGCACCCATATAATTTTATCTTCTTTTTTTGAAAGGTAAACATTGCGAGTTGGAAAATAGATAATAAGAGAGAAGACTGTTGATTGTTGATGGGAAATAGAGATGTTTCTTTCCAAATTAATTTTCCTAAAAAAATTTCTATAGCTAAGACATAATCCAAGAGATTAGGTCCCCAAGTATTAATAGTGATGTTCATGATTTCCTCACAATGCTCCTGAAAATATAAGGGTGGGAGGTCATTCCATGAATCGGTCCAAAAATTTACCTTGGCACAATTATTTACTTCCCAAGAGATGTAGTTGGTAATGAGTGATCCCGAATTAAGCATGGAAATCCAAACAACTGAACCTTTAGGTGGGTCTTCCATAGTCAAAATGTGCAAGGGATCTTGAGAATATAAATACTTCTATTCCATAATTTGACACCATTTTGCAGTAGGATTTGTATACATGTGCCATATTAGTTTCCCTCAAAACAATTTTTTTCTATGAGCTATATTATGCATTCCAACTCCACCATGTGCCTTTTCCTCAGCCATGTTCTCCAAAGAAATAAGTGATATTTTCTTTACTTTTGAAATGTTACCCTTCCACAAGAATTATATAATTACTTTCTCGGTATGTTGTATAATTTATGATGGATCTTTGAGGACTGACATAATATAATTGGGAATAGCTGACATGACTATTTTAATAAGCATGATTTTACCTAACAATGATAACCAGCCACCTTTCCAAGCTGAAGTGTGCACTATAATTATATTGATCACAGTGGACCAAAGTGATTTTTTATTAGTTCCTATGAAGAAAGGGATTCCTAGATAGGTGGAATGAATTTTTTCTTCTGTAAAACCCAGAATCTTGATGATTTTGTTTGAGATTATTGCATTGGTATTGAACATGTAGATTTTTGACTTATTTGGATAGATTTTTTTCCCTAAAACCGAAGTGTATAATTCCAAGGAGCCTTTTATATGCTTTTCTTCTTTGATGGAATCTTTTCCAAATAGTAAAGTATCATCCACAAAAAAAGAGTTAGTAACCGATAATGAAGTACTTTCTATTTGAGCACCTTGCCACAATGCATTTTTATGATCTATATTAATGCTTCTACTGAATGCATTTGCCATAATAATAAACACTATTGGAGATAGAGGATCACCTTGTCTGACACCTTGGGTTGAGGGAAAAAAACCCTATTGCCTCTTGTTCTATATTAATAGAATGAAGGACTTCGTGTACTACTAAGGCCCCTTCCATTCTCTCCCTTCCAGAAAAAAATCCACCTTGTTCATGTGATATGATTGTTGGCACAAGAGTTTGTAATATTAAATATATAGCTTCACTTATTATTTTTTACACCATGTTGCATAAAGATATAGGTTTGAAATCTGCAAATGTGTGTGGGCTCCTAATTTTAGGGATGATAGAAATTTTTATTGTATTGAAGCATTTGAGCATTGATCCATTACTTCTAGACTCCTCTACCGCTGCTAGTAGATCCATGCATATAAACTCCCAACATTGTTGGAAAAAATAGTTGTGAAACCATCAGGGCCCAGAGCCTTATCAGATGGGAAGGAGAACACCACTTTCCTCAATTCTTTAAGAGAGAATGATGCTGATAATTATTTATTATCCTCATCAGACACTAATCTTGGAATAGAGCTCAAAAGTTTCTCCATTAGAATGTCAGGTGGACAATTTGAATTAGGGGGGAAAAGGAGATTCTTGAGAAATGCCTCACCTTCTTGTTTGATTACTTTAGCATCTTCAATAAGGTACTCTGTTTGACTATGGTGAATTGAAAATATGGAACTTGTTGCCTTCCTTTATTTAGATGAAGCATGAAAATAATTTGTATTCTTATCTCCTTCCTTCAGCCATAATTATCTATATTTTTGTCTCCAATACACTTCTTCCTTGGAAAAAAGTTCTTCCCACAAACTTTGTAATGATTTCTATTTTCTATATGTTTCAGAATTGAGACCATGTTGAACAATATGTTGATTTATATAAGACAATTGTTTACTGACAATTTATGTTTGCTCAATTTTTTTTTTGAAAATCTTTTAATTCGAATCCTTTATCTGCTAATTGATAAACTTGAGCTTTTTATAAAATTGAAACATCTTGGTGCCATTGCAAAAGGGGCTGCAATCCACCACTATTTTAATAATGCCCAAAAAAGTACATGTTTGAACCACATGATTTCAAATTTGAAGGAAGATCCAAATGTCCTTTGTTGAGGTGCATTAGTCTAATCAACATTCAACAGTATTGAAAAGTGGTCTGATTTAGAGATTGGCAGAATTTATGAAGTGAATGTAACTTGTAAAAGCTTCTAGTTTTGTACGATTAAAAACCTGTCTAATCTTTCTGCAATCTGTAAGAAGCTTTTTCTTCTATTTTTCCATGTGAAATAACCATTGGTTGGAGTGACATCTAGAAGGTCAATATCAGAGACAAAGTTGGATAAGTCTTGCATAATTATCGGGTGCGGGCATATACCACCTTTCTTGTCTGCATGTGATAATATTGCATTGAAATCACCTCTAATAATGATATGTTGATCTTCTTCTTGTTGAATGAGATTAGTCAAATGTTCCCATAATGTTTTCTTATCTAAAGTAGCTAATGGACCATAAAAATTAAGAATATTAAAACAAAAATCATATAACACCATGTTTATGAGTTGTCAATTGTGATCTTGGTCTATGAGTTGTCCTTGAATATAGACTTTGGATTCCAAAAAATAAGAGGACCACCTGATGCACCCATAGATTTCATATGGGAAGACTTCCATGCAGGCCATTTTTTGACTATTTTCTCAAATATTTCAATTGACATTTTGGTCTATTGTAATACAAAGATATCTGCACTGAGAGAATCAGTATGTTGCTTGATTCTTTATCTTTTGTCATAGGCATTCATGCTTCTGACATTCCATGAAAAAATCTTCATTTTTGACAAGGGGAACCCTTTTTCCTCCATGTCACTCTTTTTGGTGATAGAAAATGTTTCATCCAATGTGGATTGAATACCCACTGCTATTTCTTATTTTATCTTTAAGCTCTTTGGCTTCCTCCCCCTTGTTTTTGGCGTTCTCTTGTCAACATTTGTCAAACATTTGGCATAAATATATCAAGATATAATAAAAATATCTTTAATTAGTCTAAATAATAGTTAAAAATGTATTATGTGTACTTTTTTTAATAAAGGTTCAGAGCAGCCTTGGTACATACCAAGGTCACCAAATTCATCAAGGGCACAATCCTTGCCTCATCCCTTATGATGTAAGAGTTTTTCACTCAGTAAGACTTGATCCCTCTGGGCTCATTTGGAGCCATTCAACTTCACCAACAAACCAAGAACCCATTGACCTCACCAAATGTACATTTAATTTAGTCAACCTAAATAATATAAAGAAAAAGCTTTTATTTATGATTAACAAAAAATATGTTTTTATTAAAATTAATTTCTTAATTATGTAATATCATATTATTCAATTAAAAAATATGTTTTAAAATATATTTTGAATGTATTCAGTTATTCAATTATAAAATTTAATTAAAAAGATTATCTTTCAATCAAAAAATTATATTCTTTTATATTAAAAATAAAACATATTTGAAATCTTATCTATAAGATTTAACATTTATTCTAAAAATGTGAACATTGTTTTATCCTGATTTTCTTATTTAAAATTTATAAATAAATTTCTACCATTCATTACTGCAAATTTTTCTTATAATTTATATTTATTCAATAAAAAATGATAAATAAATATTTATTAGTTTATAGATAATATTACATTAGGTTTTCACTAAAAAATCTCTCACTTAAAACCATATTTGTCTTTGATAAACTGGGCTGCTAATCCACCTATACAATCTTTTGTGGGAGACGACATCAACTGGAATGTTCATGCATCAATTCTTATCCTCCAAGAGCATATCATATCTTACATAATCAAATCATATCCTCTGAAATCAAATCATGATTCTATCAAATCTTACCTTTAAAAGGATACCTCCTCCTTTATGTCTCTCATCAAAATATCTACAGTCTATTTTATTTTTATCCATGTTAGAATAACTGAGAGGGGAGGGGGGGTGAATCAGTGGCCTCAAAAATTAATCCAATAAATCAACCCAAAACTTTATACCACAAATATAAACCTCTAGTTATCTTCAATCCTACAAGATGTATGCCTTTAAATAATCTTATCAAATAACTATTTCTCGGGGTATATTTTTTATCCTTTTCCTTAAGCTTTACCGAATAGCAGTCTAGTCTCTACTGAAATATAGTAAATAACTTAGTGTTTACCGATCAATCTTGTTTTAGTAATGTGTAAAGAAAAATATTAAAGTAGTGAACCATATACATATTTGACACATGGATTTTTAACGTGGAAACCCTGTTAAGGGAAAAACCACTTGGGACTGATAACCCAAAATTTTCACTCTTCTGAAGTGAGATCGGTGAAGAGCCAACCCTGTTAAAGGTTACAAACACACTATTAAGTGTGACCTTGTTAGAGGATTTAAAACTAATAGTTTATCACTTGATATCTAGCATTCACTATGTTATCTTCATGAGAAACCTTTTGATACTCCTTGGGATGTATCTATATTTAAAAAGGATGGTTAGATCCTACTCTGTTAAGAGATTTTTTGAATCAATGGTTAGACTGAAATAGTATATGATTTTTTCATAAATACAACTTAATCTTGCAGATGTTCAGATCTATTTTAAGCTCATAATACCTCTTCTGATCAATTTTCTCTTCAATTCCTTTTCTCCACTTCTTTCTTCTCGGTGAATGTTGTTGCTCGGTGTCCACATAAATCTTAGCTCTGTTCTACAGCTTGTTTGATCAGATCTGTATGAAGACTTCTTATCTTCAGCCGAATTCTCTTCAGCATCCTCTATTTTATAATGAATTAGCTTGTCTCCTTTATAGACATTATTTCACCATTTCTAAGTCCTTGTCTTTCTTATTCTTGACGTGATCCGCAAATCTCTCCATTCTTGCTTTAAAGCTTGCTTCAGTTTTATCCCACAAATTTCTTCTTGACAACTAGAATAAAAATAGCTTTAAATCTCTATCTTATCTTTAGCTTTTAACTAATCGATGAAAAAATGTAATCAAATATTTAACTCTATATTTAGCTCCTACCAACTAAGTCTTTTGTTATTTTTGAACTTCAGTTCTAATCCTTGTTTAAGTCCTTGTTTTCTTGGTCTTGACTTCAGTTACCCTCAGATCTCTATCTGTCAGGGTTGTCTGTCCGTCAGGTAACACTGTGAATTTTAGTTCTTCTCGGGTATCACTTTGGTTTTCCTTGGTAATGATTTCTCGGGTATCCTGCTCGGGTATCATTGTGACTCTTCTCAGGGTTCTCTATCAGTCAGTGTGCACTGTCTGTCAGTGTTTGTTGTCACTTGGTGTATACTAAACTTTTATGCATTATTGATAACATAACCTTTATATCTTTGGTTCGTTGAACTCTTTGACAATATGTACATGACCAATTAGAGTATATCAAGTTGACATCAATGAAAATATAATACATTAATTGATTTAATGTATTTCATTAACTTTTTACCTCTTGGTGATCATCAACTTAACATCTTCAAACATTCAATCAGTTATAGTTCATGAATCTCTCCCTTTGGCATTGATGGAAACATACTACATACTACTTTAATACAGTATGAAATATATTAGTTGTAGTTCATCAATATATACCAAACTTATTCTTCTATAACCTATATAAATGTCTGAATCTCGGTAAGCTCTTCTAGCTTAGATTTGATTCTCAGAGTACTTTCTTCATTCTGTATTCCCTTCATTGGATAGATGTAACAAATTTTGATTATGTCTCTCCCTTTGTTGTAGAATCTCTTTTCTGATGTTTTCTCTCCCTTTGACTGCTACTTTCCTTGATGGATATTTCTATTCATATCTCTTTTTCCTTTGACATCCATATTAATTAAGTACATCTCTCCCTTTGAATACTTCTGATAAATACTTCATATGGATATAATCTCTTCCTTAAGTCATCTCTCCCTTTGATAGCAATGCCAAACTAATTCTCTCTCTTTTCCATAATATATTCCTTGAATTTTCTATCCATCAGCAATACAATAACTGTGAGGCCTCACCCTGACCCATCATAGCTTTGCTTCTCGATAACACTTTGATACTTTATGTTTTGATACAATTTTTGATTATCCAGACAGAGACTCGTGATATTATGTTATGATGATTATATTGTGTGGATTACATTTTGATATGGATTAGACCTGGAACAGGTGGTTGATTTTGATTATATATGTTTAGATCAGTGAATTGATGAGAAGACCGAATCATGATTAGACTTGACTATTTCATGGATGTTATGTCATGGTGATTAATGAATTTTTATGTTTTAAACATTTCTGTATGAAAATTTCAATTAGGGACTTAATTCTGCTTATTGATCAATGTTGCTAATTATGAAATTTAAAATGTATATTACATGTGATTTTATCATCTTGGACTATTGATGCTCAAAGTTTAGCGTGCAGGAAAGGGAACCATGGAATTATTTGGAGAATCAGGGCTAAACACATGTGAATTGAGTAAGCCAAGGTTTAATCCAATAAGGGGATTAAAACCTTATTGTAATGTGATCCTTGTTGTAAACGTAATCTGAATGTGTGTTAATAGTTTAAAATTTATGTTGTTGTTTGGACATGTCATTGTGAATGTGATGTGTATTTTGTTTGGTGTCACTTGACACTTGTGTTGTCCATGTGGATAGTGACATGTCA
>MU223894.1:673848-716403 GCA_018584345.1 Thuja plicata
TGGTGGCTTCCTTTTTGAGGAGTTTCTCACACATGTGGGAGCATTCCATTAGTGCTAAAAGGAGTAGGAATCACACTTTAAGTGTGATTAGTGTGTGTTTAAGTGAGGAAGTAGGTTTATTAAGAGGGATAGGTAGGGTAGGGTACGAATAGAGTAGGTTTCTAGGTAGGATTAATAGGTCTTATTAAATTTAATCCAAATTAATTTGAATTAATTGTGGTTTAGAAGAATATTAGAAATGTGAGGAAATAAATAAATTTAAAATTTATTTAAAAGGGGATTTATGGAGGGATAATGTATTAGATAAGATTCAATACATTAAAAGGGATAGTATTTAAATTATATTCAAATACTTAGGAGAATGAATCATATTTAATTAAATAAATTTGATTAAATAGATAGAAGAATATAACAAATATAATTAATTAAAATTAACTATAATGTTATGGGAATATTAATTAAATTAATAGAAGGACAATTTTGGACGTCTACACTAACTACCACCATGATTCTAAACATGGGATTAGAGTTAGATCAACCTGAGTTAAGCATTCACCTAACCTGAGTTAGATCAACCTGAGTTAAGCATTCACCTAACCCATTACATTTCAACTCATTCAAAACTTAAATCATTGTGTAGGATGCCTGCGGTCACAAGAGCTAATTGACCAGGCAAAGGTCGTAGAGCTCCCCGTGCGGGGGCATGACAAGAGAATCCACCACCACCTCCACCACCTCAGAACCCTAACCAAGATATTATGGATGTTCTCCAAAATCTAATTGGGGTGATTCAGTAGAGACTACCACCCATAGTTCAACAGCAGATTCCTGAAGGAGAAGCACATGTTTCAGAGAATGATAGAGCAGTCTACAAAGAGAGGAGTAGGAATGCTCCACCTAGGTCTATTGAGGGCCGTGATGATCAGGAGAGTGAGTCAGTTCATCATGTTGTAATACCATGTGAGCATGAGATACGTGTCAGGGAGAGACCCCCTTGAGATGTTGGAGATGAGATCCAAGAGTTATTACGACTCCAGCAACCCTTATTTTTGAGATCCACTAATGGGTCAGTAGCAGAGGCCTGGTTACAGAGTTTAAAGTGATGTTATTGATTGTGCCCTTATGGGAGTAATATAAAGGCACAAATTGCAGTCCATCTCCTATGGGAGAAGGCTTCCACTTGGTGGGAGCAGGAGGTGTCCATAGGTGGAGTGAGTATTGACACACTCACTTGGGAGACTTTTGTGGCCCGTTTCCATGAGATATATCTCTTTGAGCATTTCAGACAGAGATAGATAGAGGAGTTCCATTATCTCAAGCAGAGAGGCCTCACATTGAACTAGTATGAGCGTTAGTTTCTCAAGCTCCTTCCATATGTTTATTACATGAAGGATGAGAAACTACGTATTCACCATTTTATTAAGGGGCTTAATATGTCTCTTCAAAGCACAGTATACCTAGCATTCCCTATCACATTTAGAGGGGTAGTTGAGATGACACTTGTAGCCAAGGATATCCATACTAGACAGGAGTCTTAGGATCGGTCCTAGCACCAAAACCCCTCTTCCCAGCAGACAAGTCAGTAGAGACCCCCTTGGAAAGGGAAAAAAATCACTCAGCAAGATCCTTTAAGGGTCAATAGTCTCAGTAGTAGAGATCCTAGCAGGATTCTAGATAGAGGCATTCACAGGGTTATCAGGGCTCTAAGCCCAAATAGTGGCAGTCTTAGGGCCCTAGATAGGATCATAGGATATAGACCCCTCAGACATAGTCAACTAGGACTCAGCAGTCCTCTAGGGATGGATACAGTCATTCTAGTAGGACTAGAGGGTCATAGCAACCTTGGACATAGGGAGTGCAGATTCAGACCCATGGACCATGTTATACTTGTGGTGGTATGGGTCATTTGGAAAGAGAGTACCCATAGGGACAGTCAGCCAGTGGTCAAAGAGGGGCTACCTTAGAGCCTATAGTTGGAGATATGGGTAGATCCCATAGAGTTTTTGCAGTGGTTGATAACTGCCAGGATGAGCACCAGGCCACGATCATTGAGGCCACAGGTATGATTCAGGGTATCAGTGTTTCTATCTTTCAAGAGCCACATACTCCTTTATATCTCCCTATGTAGTGGAGCGTTGCGGGCTGGTGGCAGTTAGACATGATGTCAGTTGGAAGGTTGAGTTAGCTTCAGGAGATAGAGTGTCTATTAGTTCCTTAGTTCATAGTTGTCAGATTCAGATTGGAGACTTAATCATGATGACTGATCTCTGCATTACCCCTCTAGGTTCTTATGATGTAGTCCTTAGCATGGATTGGATATGTGGCCACAGTGCCAAGGTGGATTGTCATCAAAAGAGGATTGAGTGTGTTGATTATCACGACACTTCTTTGGTGATATTTGGGGTACAAAGACCCATATCCCTTTGCATTATTTTAGCTATGCAGCTTAGGTGGTGTGTGTGAAAGGGATGTCAGTTATTTTCCATCACCATTAGTGATAGAGAGGAGGATTTAGGAGGGGAGCCTTTGCTCGAGGATTATCCTATTCTTCAAGAGTTTGTGGATGTATTTCCTACCGAGCTACCTGGTATGCCTCCACCTAGGGCAGATGATTTTCACATAGATCTTATACCAGAAGCTGAGCTAGTATCTAGAGAACCTTACAGGATGACCACACATGAGCTCAATGAGCTCAAGATTTAGTTAGAAGAGCTCTTGTAGAAAGGGCATGTCTGACCTAGTGTACCACCTTGGGGTGCACCTGTGATTTTTGTGGAGAAGAAGGATGGATCACTTAGATTGTGCATTGATTATCAGAAGTTTAATAAAGTAACAATTAAGAACCAATACCCACTTCCCAGGATAGATGATTTTTTTGATCAATTACAGGGTGCCCAATTGTTCTTGAAGATAGATCTAAAGTTGGGGTACCATCAGTTACAGATTGTGGAAAGTGATATCAACAAGACTGCTTTTTGCATGAGGTATGGTCACTATGAGTTCACAGTAGTGTCATTTGGCCTCACAAATGCTCCAGTTGTGTTCATGAGCCTCATGAATAGAGTATTTCCTACATTTTTGGATAAATTTGTAGTAGTGTTCCTTGATGATATTCTGATATATTCTCGCAGTGAGAAGGAGCATGAGGTGCATCTCAGACAGGTTCTACAGCATTTGAGAGAGAATCAGTTATATGGTAGCTTGTCAAAGTGTGCCTTCTTTAGACCCGAGGTGCATTACCTTGGTCACATTATATCTGGTGATGGGATCTCTGTAGACCCATCAAAGATTAGAGCTATTATGGATTGGCCAACACCCACCAGTGTCACTGAGGTCAGAAGTTTTATGGGCTTAGCAGGATATTATAGACACTTTGTGGCAAGATTTTCTAGAGTAGCTCACCCCATAACCTCCCTTCAGAGAAAGCGAAAGAAGTATGAATGGACAGAGAAGTGTGAGAGAGCTTTCCAGGAGCTCAAGAGAGCCCTCTCTAGCGCATCGATTCTAGTAGTGCTAGGTCCTTCGGCAGATTTTGTTGTATGTATTGATGCTTCATTGGATGGTTTAGGAGCACTCCTTATGCAGGAGGGTCACCCTATAGCTTTTGAGTCTAGGAAGCTAAAGACTCACAAACTTAATTATCCTACTCATGACCTAGAACTCGCAGTGGTGGTTCATGCTTTAGTGAGATGGTGACATTGCCTTTTAGGTCACTAATTTGAGCTTCATTCAGATCACCAGAGCCTATAGTATATCTTTACATAGCCCGATCTTAATGCTAGGCAGAGGAGATGGATGGAGTTTTTGTGTGAGTATGATTTTGATGTTCATTATATCAAGGGGAAAGAGAATGTAGTGTTAGATGCCTTGAGTAGGAGGTGACATGAGCTCTCATCTATGACTTCTAGTATAGATTTGAGGGACTGCATTTTGCATAATTCACCAGAGGATGGATTATATGTGGAGATTTGTTAGTTTATCCATTCTCAGAGACCCCTTGAGGGGAGATTTGTAGAGTATTCCTTGGAGTCTGATGGACTTCTACGTCATAGGGGATGCATCTATGTACCTTCTACAGGTGACTTGTGAGAGTTTATTATGCTTGAGGGTCACAAAGCACCTTATGCAGCTAGTTTGGGAGTTAAGAATTTGCATGCCAATCTAAGATGGTTGTATCATTGGCCATGCATGAGATTGCAGATTGCCAAGATAGTTTCTAGATGCCTAGAGTGCTAGAGAGTGAAGGTAGAGCAGAGTCATCCAGGTGGGCTCCTGCAGCCATATGAGATTGCTGAGTGGAAGTGGGATACTATATCTATGGACTTCATTGTTGGTCTCCCTATGTCTTCTCACCACCATGATGCTATCTTGGTGATAATCAACACATTGACCAAGGTTGCCCACTTCTCACCCGTGCGTACTACATTCACAGCATGAGACATAGCTTAGGTCTTTTTGTGAGATAGTGTCAGACTTCATGGTATTCCCCATAAGATCATCTCTGATAGAGACTCCTTGTTCACATCAGCCTTTTGGAGAGAGTTACAGGCAGCGTTGGGCACTAGGCTCAATTTTAGTAGAGCATATCACCCTCAGAAAGATGGCCAGACTGAGAGGGTTAACCAAGTATTGGGGGACATGTTGCGCATGTATGTGATGGACTATAAGGTCAAGTGGGAGGAATACCTAAATTTGGTTGAGTTTGACTATAATAATGGGCATCATTCTTCTATAGGTATGCCACCATATCAGGCCTTGTACAGTAGACCATGCAGGACACCACTGAGTTGGGATAGGATCGAGGATAGAGTATCTATTGGACCTCAGTTGATCAAGGATATGGAATAGTAGGTTGTCTTGATTAGGTAGCACCTTAGGGAGGCTCAGGATTGAAAAAAGGAGTATGCGGATGCGAAGAGGGTTTATCGTGAGTATATGGTTGGAGATAGGGTCTTCTTGAGAGTGTGCCTGCATAAGAGTCCAATCTATTTTTGAAAGGGCTCTAAGTTAGCGCCTCACTTTGTTGGACCTTTCAAGATATTGGAGAGGACAGGACCAGTTTCCTACCATATAACCTTGCCAACTAGCCTGTCATTCATCCATGATGTGTTTCATGTATCTGTGCTACGTAAATATATTTATGATGAGTCTCAAGTTATAGATTGGGATGCCTTGCAAGTGGAGTCAGACGGACAACTAGCACTGGAGCCCATTCATATTATAGCCCGATGGACCCTTGCACTCTGAGGCCAAGAGCTGGACTAGGTTAAGGTTCATTAGGATTGTTATGATGAGGTTACAGCTTCATGGGAGGATGCAGCGCAGATGAGATCTTAGTACCCATACCTTTTTGATGAATTATAGGAGGAAGTTCATGCCTAGTGGGGGAGGATGTGAGGCCTCACCTTGACCCATCATAGCTTTGCTGCTTGATCACACTTCAATACTTTATGTTTTGATACATTGATACACTTTTTGATTATCCTAACAGAGACTCATGATATTATGTTATGATGATGATTATATTGTGTGGATTACATTTTGATATAGATTAGACCTAGAACAAGTGCTTGATTTTGATTATATATGTTTAGATTAGTGAATTGATGAGAAGACCAAATCATGATTAGAATTGAATATTTCATGGATGTTATGTCATGGTGATTAATGAATTTTTATGTTTTAAACATTTTTGTATGAAAATTTTAATTAGGGACTTAATTCTTCTTATTGATCAATGTTGCTAATTATGAAATTTAAAATGTATATTACATGTGATTTTATCATCTTTGACTACTGATGCTCGAAGTTTAGTGTGTAGAAAAGGGAACCATAGAATTATTCAGAGAATCAGGGCTAAACACATGTGAATTGAGTAAGCCAAGGTTTAATCCAATAAGGGGATTAAAACCTCATTGTAATGTGATCCTTGTTGTAAATATAATCTGAATGTGTGTTAATAGTTTAAAATTTATGTTGTTGTTTGGACATGTCATTATGAAAGTGATGTGTATTTTAGAGAAAATTAGGGTTTGAAAAGAGGAAAGATAAGGATTTGAGCTCTTCTCAAGTTTCATTTTGCCATAACACATTTGGAAGGTTGGTTTCCTTTGCCATTAAGTGCTTGTTTGTTGTAAGTAGATTTGGATGTTATTGTTTTAGGAATATGAAATATTGTATGGTGTTCTTGTATGTAATCTTGTATAGTGTTGTAGTATGTAAATTTTGTTGTCATGTGTTGGGTTGGGAATGCATTTGGATTTTTGTATCAATTCTTGTTCTTTTAGATTGGAAGTGTTCTTCATAGGAGTTAAGGCATTACTCACCCTTTGGGAAGGAAAGAAGTGGCCTTGTGTGAAGGGGTTAGTTGGGCTCTCCATTGTAGTGAGAGTCTCTTCTCTTGGAGAAGAGGGATAATTTCATGGAGTATGGGCTCCATGAAGCCATGTTGTAAATATTAATTTTGGTATAGAAATGGCCAATTGTGTATATGGAAGGAATGTCAATGTAGCCTTGGAGAGGCATAGAGAAAAACTCTTGTTGAGAAATTTAGAAATTGCAATGACATTCTCCTCCTCGGAAAAGCCCACCTTCACCCTACTTCAATGGGTTTGAAAAAATCATTTGTGAAACCTTGGTTGGGAGTTTATTATTATTTTGTGCATATAAAATGTTTGTGAGAATTTGGATATGAAATATTGTTTAGCCTTGGTTCTCCAAGCTCGGGGGTGGCCTCCTTGAGGCCTTGGTTGGGAGGTGAGCTTCCCATGGTTTCCCTCATGAAATTTACAGGTTTTTGAAGTTATGAAGATGGTGAAAAAAGCTTGAAAAAAATCCCTATTTGGGGTTAGTTGTGTGTAAGCAACTTCAATGTTGTATAGTCACTCATTGTATTGAAATTTATTCTTGTTGATTGTTGTAATGTTATTTTTTTGAAGCTTTTAAATCTAGATGTGAAGAGATCTCCTTCTTTATGTAATGATTCATTAAAGGAAGATATGTTGCATACCATCCAAATATTATGTAGATTTATCATCTTGAAGATGTGTAAATATAGATTGTAAGATTACCATAATGTAAATGATGAAATATTTAGTTCATGCATATTGCATTCTATTTCTTAAAAGAAAAGAAGTTAATCATACATGTATAGAGGGATACCCAATATTGTAAGAGAAAGACAATATAAGAGTTTCATTTCTTAAAAATCTTGAGAAATTGTGAATCTTAAAACCTCCATAATGTATGTAAATGTAAATCTTCAATTTATTGGAACACTCCATTTCTCCCTTTTAAAGTTATTAAATCAAGAAAATCAATATAGAAGAGCTTATAACAAACAAAGCCCGTGACACTTTCTAGATTTAGAGGAAAAATGCTCTCTGGAATTTGTATTGTAAAGGAAATATTCTCCTTACCACAGAGATTATTTCTTTCCCAATGTGCTCTCTCTAATTAAATTTAGTCTCCTAATTCCTCTTGCTTAAACTCAAAATTAAATCATAAATTTAAATTAAACTCACCTTGCTTTTACCCTTTTCTGTGGGCCCCACCTTTACCTCTTTACCTTTTTGCTTGAACATTGGATGGTGTTAAGTTTGAAAAGTAAATCACTTTTTTTAAAGGGATCCACTACTTGGTTCTGGCGCCACCTTCCTTGCTGTCCACATTCTCCTAAGATCTGACATTGTCTTTTTCCCAAGTCAACCTTCTCTCACTTCTATGTGAATTCTTCTTGGGAAGGATGGGGATAAGTTGGTGGGCCACAGCAAAACACATCACCCTCCCTGCCTTGTAGCCCGTGCCACCTTTGGGGGTATTGTTAACTCCATGGGAAATCCCTTGTTGAAGGATGTAGGTAGGATATATGGTGGGCCCCAAAACAAGTCATGTCAACCTACACTTTCCCTTGGGAATTCAATCCCCTCCCTTTGCATTTTATTTTGACTTTGTGGAGGGAAAATGTTAGAATAGTAAGTTAGTAGGTTAGTTAGGTTAGGAGGCTATTTGTTAGATAGATTAGATTATTAAGTAATTAGTTGATAGTTTAAATTAGTTAATTAGGCCTTTTTCTATATTGTTTTTAATTCTTATTTGGTAGCATTTTTTTACACATAAATTAATTCAATGGTGTAGCATAAATCATTAGGTAAATAATTTTAGTGTTTGAAAGATGGATGGATTTATTAACATGATTTAATTTTAAGTGGTATTGGAAAAACATATTAATATAATAATTAATATTTTTTAATGGATCCTTGACATTAGTTATTTAGGTTATTTTAAAATTGTGAGATTTTTAAATTAATTTAATAGAGATTTTGGCCTAAAGTTTTGATTAGTCTATTAGAGAAATGGATTTACTCAATTTATTCAAATGTATAGTTAATGTTAATTTAAATATTATTATCATAAAAAAAGGGTTTATGTTACTCTTGTCTTCAAGGGGGTTAGGGGTTATGCTCGATTTCAAATAAAAGTTAATTTGAATTTTATATTAGAGGATAATCTAATCATCTTATCAAAGGTTAATTTAAAGTTGTTTTGTGAAGGGATTGATGATTAGGAGTGCATGTGTTGTCCTCAAAGGGGGAATAATTTTATTACTAATGTTGGTAGGTTAGGAAACTAGATTTGATTTCAGCTTCTAGATTTTAATTAATAGTTGTTTGGTATGTGAATTTGTTATTCAATTTTTTTAGCATGTCAATTGATAAATGTTTCATGTATGTGAGCTAGTAGTTAATGTTGAAAGAAAACTGGAACTATATTTGAACAGATTAAGTTGTAAACTAGGTTAAGAGTTAAGTAAGCATTAGGTCAACCTAATTTAACATATGTTCATAACAACTAACTACCATCATGATTCTAAACATGGAATCAGAGTTAGAAAAACCTGAGTTAAGCATTCACCTAACCCATGGAACAAGTTGATGCCCCAATTTTGCATCTGTTTGTGGCATGACCCTATTTCAGTATGCGTATATATCTTGTAACTTGAAGGTTAACTCTACCTTGCTATCACCTTTCCAACTCAACCTTGGTTAGTAGTGCATAATTATGTGTTTCAAAAAAAAAAAATTGAGTGTGTGTTTTTCCCTAGTTTTGGGCTTGACATTTTGGTATCAGAGCCAGTGTTTCGACATAAGGAACCTAACCCATTATGTTTCAACTCATTCAAAATGTAAATCATTGTATAGGATGCCTGTGGTCACCAGAGATAACTAACAAGGAAGAGGTCGTAGAGCTCCCCATGTGGGGGTAGGATAGGAGGATCCACCACCACCACCACCACCACCACCACCACCTCCACCACCTCAGAACCCTAACCAGGATATTATGGATGTTCTCCAAAATTTGATTGGGTTAATTCAGCAGAGATACCACCCATAGTTCAGTAGCAGATTCCCAAAGTGGAAGCACGTGTCTCAGAGAAGGATAGAGCAGTTAGCAGAGAGAGGAATAGGAGTCCTCCACCCAGGTCTATTGAGGGCCATGATGATTAGGAGGGTGATTCAGTTCATCAGGTTGTAATACCATATGAGCATGAGATATGTGATAGGGAGAGACCCCCTAGAGATGTTGGAGATGAGATCTAAGAGTTATTACGACTCTAGCC
The DNA here is from genome assembly GCA_018584345.1 of Thuja plicata. Taxonomy (NCBI): domain Eukaryota; kingdom Viridiplantae; phylum Streptophyta; class Pinopsida; order Cupressales; family Cupressaceae; genus Thuja; species Thuja plicata. The sequence continues at coordinate 683,468 of MU223894.1, forward strand.
ACCCTTATTTTTGGGATCCACTGATGGGTCAATAGCAGAGGCCTGATTACAGAGTTTACAGCGATGTTTTGGATTGTGCCCTTATGGGAGTAATCTAAAGGCATGACTTGCAGTCCATCTCCTATGGGAGAAGGCTTCCACTTGGTGGGAGTAGGAGGTGTCCATAGGTGGAGTGAGTATTGACACACTCACTTGGGAGACTTTTGTGGCCCATTTTCATGAGAGATATCTCTCTGAGCATTTTAGACAGAGACAGATAGAGGAGTTCCATGATCTCTAGCAGAGAGGCCTCATAGTGAACCAGTATGAGTATCAGTTTCTCAAGCTCCTTCCATATGTTTATTACATGAAGGATGGGAAACTACATATTCACTATTTCATTAAGGGGCTTAATATGTCTCTTCAGAGCACAGTATGCCTAGCGTTCTCTACCACATTCAGAGGGGCAGTTGAGATGACACTTGTAGCCAAAGATATATGTACGAGACATGAGTCTTAGGATCGGTCCCAGCATTGAAACCCCTCTTCCCAGTAGATAGGGCAGCAGAGACCCACTTGGAAAGGGAAACAGAATCACTCAGCATGATCCTTTTAGGGTCAATATTCTCAACAACAGAGATCCCAGTAGGATTCTAGACAGAGGCATTCACAGGGTTATCAGGGCTCTAAGCCCAAAAAGTGGCAGTCACAGGGCCCTAGATAGAATCATAGGACACAGACCCATCAGACAGTCAGCTAGGACTCAACAGTCCTCTAGGGGTGGATACAGTGATTCTAGTAGGATCAGAGGGTCACAACAGCCTAGGACATAGGGAGTGCAGATTTAGACCCGCAGGCCATGTTACACTTGTGGTGGTATGGGTCATTTAGAGAGAGAGAGTGCCCATAGGGATAGTCAACCAATGGTCAGAGAGGGGCTCCCTCAAATCCTATAGTTGGAGATATGGGTAGATCCCATAGAGTTTTTGTAGCGGTTGATAACCGCCAGCCCATGGTCATTGAGGCCGCAGGTATGATTTAGGGTATCAATGTTTCTATCTTGTTTGATTTAGGAGCCACATACTCCTTTATATCTCCCTATGTAGTGGATCATTTTAGGCTGGTGGCCGTTAGACAGGATGTTAGTTGGGAGGTTGAGTTAGCTTCAGGAGATAGAGTGTTTGTTAGTTCCTTAGTTCGCAGTTATCAGATTCATATTGGAGACTTAATCATGATGACTGATCTCCACATTATCCCTCTAGGTTCTTATGATGTAGTCCTTGGCATGGATTGGCTATGTGCCCACAACACCAAGGTGGATTGTTGTTGAAAGAGGGTTGAGTGTGTTGATGATCATGACACTTTTTTGGTGATATTTGGGGTACAAAGACCTATATCCCTTCACATTATTTTGCCTATGCAGCTTAGGCGGTGTGTGTGGAAGGGATGTCAGTTATTTTCCATCACCATTAGTGATAGAGAGGAGGATTCAGGAGGGGAGCCTTCGCTCGAGGATTATCCTATTCTTTAGGAGTTTGCAGATGTATTTCCTACCGAGCTACCTGGTATGCCTCCACCTAGGGTAGTTGATTTTCACATAGATCTTTTACTAGGATCTGAGCCAGTATCTAGAGCACCTTACATGATGACCACACATGAGCTCAATGAGCTCAAGATTCAGTTAGAAGAGCTCTTGGAGAAAGGGCATGTCCAACCTAGTGTATCACCTTGTGGTGCACCTGTGATTTTTGTGAAGAAGGATGGATCACTTAGATTGTGCATTGATTATCGGAAGTTGAATAAAGTAACAATTAAGAACTAATACCCACTTCCCATGATCGAAAATTTGTTTAATCAGTTACAGGGTGCTCGAGTGTTCTCAAAGATAGATCTAAAGTCGGGGTACTATCAGTTACAGATTGTGGAAAGTGATATCCATAAGACTTCTTTTCGCATGAGGTATGGTCACTATGAGTTCACAGTAGTGCCATTTGGCCTTTATATTGTTTTTAGTTCTTATTTGGTAGCATTTTTTTTCACATAAATTAATTCAATGGTGTAGCATAAATCATTAGGTAAATAACTTTAGTGTTTGAAAGATGGATGGATTTATTAACATGATTTAATTTTAAGTGGTATTGGAACAACTTATTAATATAATAATTAATCATTTTTAATGGATCCTTGACATTAGTTGTTTAGGTTATTTTAAAATTGTGAGATTTGTGAATTAATTTAATAGAGATTTTGGCCAAAAATTTTGATTAGTCTATTAGAGAAATAGATTTACTCAATTTATCCAAATGTATAGTTAATATTAATTTAAATTTTATTATCACAAAAAAAAATCTTTATGTTACTCTTGTGTTCAAGGGGGTTAGGGATTATGCTCGATTTCAATTAAAAGTTAATTTAAATTTTGTATTAGAGGATAATCTAATTGTCTTATCAAAGGTTAATTTAAAGTTATTTTGCGAAGGGATTGATGATTAGGAGTGCATGTGTTGTCCTCAAAGGGGGAATAATTTTATTACTAATGTTGGTAGGTTAGGAAACCAGATTTGATTTCGGCTTTTAGATTTTAATTAATAGTTGTTTGGTATAGTGAATTTGTTATTCAATTTTTTTATCATGTCAATTGATAAATGTTTCATGTATGTGAGCTAGTAGTTAATGTTGAAAGAAAACTGGAACTAGATTTGAACGGATTAAGTTGTAAAATAGGTTAAGAGTTAAGTAAGCATTAGGTCAACCTAATTCAACATATGTTCATAACAACTAACTACCATCATGATTCTAAACATGGAATCAGAGTTAGATCAACCTGAGTTAAGCATTCACCTAACGCGTGGAACAAGTTGATGCCCCAATTTTGCATTTGCTTGTGGCATGACCCTAATTCAGTCTGTGTATATATCTTGTAACTCGAAGGTTAACTCTACCTTTCTATCACCTTTCCAACTCAACCTTGGTTAGTAGTGCGTACTTATGTGTTTCAAAAAAAAAAATGTATGTGTGTTTTGCCCTAGTTTTGGGCATGATAATAACTCTGGTGTTCGGTGTAGATTAGTACCTTGTTGTGTACTGATATATATTTATAGTCCATCTCTTTTCTTGCATCAACATGAATGATCTTCTTATTATTTGTAGGATGATGTAGCCTCCTAGTCATCTTAGTGACCAATAGACAAGGGTCGGGCCCCTAGTCTCTTTGTCAGGTACTCAAATGTATCTTTAGGCAATGGCTTGTGAATATGTCTACTAATTGTTCCTTGCATTGAACATATTCTAGTATCACCTCTTTTTCTTGCACTTGTTCCCTTAAGTAATGAAACTTGACAATATGCTTTGTCTTAGCATGCATGACATGGTTCTTTGATATGTTTATTGCACTAGTATTATCACAATAGATAATTGCTAGTTCAAGAATTTTCATATTCATACCTTCTAGTAATTGTTTTCTCCATGCAATGTTAGATCAATTTGCATCAACAACCACATATTCTTCTTCTACAGTAGATTGTGAGATTCATCCTTGCTTCTTACTTATCCATGTGACAAGTCTGTCACCCATAAAGAATTCTCCTCCTATTGTGCTCTTTCTATCATCTAAGTTTCCAACCCAATCAACATCTGTATAGAATTGAAGCTCAAATTTTCCTTCTCTTTTATACTATAAGCCATAGTCTTCTGTATTCTTTAGATATCTCAGAATTCTTTTGACAGAAGTCATCTGTGATTCCTTGGGATTACCAGAGAATCTTGCAACTATTCCAACTGCATGTGCTATATCTAGTCTAGTATGAACAATATATATGAGTTTGCCAATCATAGATCTATATGGGGTCTGATTTACCTCGGTTGACTTGTCTTCCTTTGTCATCTTGCATCTTGTTTCCATAGGTGTTCCAACTGGCTTGGAGTCTTCCATCTTGAATATCTTGAGAACTTCCTTGATTTTTTTTTATTGTGTGATTTAGATTCCTGTATCCTGTTGAAGAATCTGTAGACCAAGAAAGAATTTGATCTCCCCAAACATTAACATCTCAAACTCTTTTCTCATTTTAGCAACAAATTATTTTCATAGCATATCATTACCTCCAAATATGATATCATGAACAAATATTTCAGCAATCAAAATGTTATCATTGGTATCTTCTTTTAAATACAGATTACTATTTTCACTTGTTCTTACAAATCCAATACTTATGAGATAGGAGTGAAGTCTTTCATACCATGCTCTAGGTGCTTGTTTCAATCCATAAAAGGATTTGTGTAGTATACAAACCATATTTCTCTTCTCAGGATCAACAAACCCTTCTGGTTGTCCAATGTATACTTCTTCTTCTATTATTCCATTTAGGAATACAAATTTGACATCCATTTGATATATCTTGAGTCCTTTGTAAGAAGCATAAGAAAGTAGAATTATGACTCCTTCTAGCCTAGAAATAGGTGCAAAGGTTTCTCCATATTCAATACCTTCTTCTTATGCATACCCTTTGCATACTAGTCTTTCTTTGTTCCTTGCGACTTCTCCATTCTCATTCAACTTGTTTCTAAATATCCATTTGGTACCAATGAAATTCTTGTCATCCAGTCTAGGTACTACTGTCCATGTTTTGTTCTTCTCAATATGCTCTATCTCTTCATTCATAACACTGACCCATTCTTCATTTTCAAGTGTGGTATTAATAAATTTAGGCTCAAAATCATAAATTAAACATCTAGTGTTCAGTGACTTACTTCTTGTTCTCATTCTAGCCTTTTTGTCTCCTATGATATAGTTTCTATGGATGGTGTCTTATGACATACTTGGAAAGTATTGGTTTAGCTCTTTGTTCATGATTCTAATCATTCTCTTGACCTTCATTTTGATCTTCATCGCTTGGTACATCATTGTGAGCAATTTCTTGATTTTCAGTGTTTGCAGCTTGATGCTCGGGTGCATTATTCTATTGCTCAGGAGAGATACACTATTGCTCAGGAAGAGTGTCAAATTATTCACTATCACTTTCACTATCATTTCTCATAGTGTTTTTATGAATTGATTTACTTATTTTCAAAGAATATTTGAATGTAGACTCAATAGTTAGTAAGACACTATTGTCAAAGTTATTCATCTCAAATGAAATAAGTCTACCAATGAAACTATCTAGAGTGACATTGTTATTTTCTACTCCTCTCATTTCTTGTATAGCATATACTCTAATAGAATATACAGGTAGTAAGGTTCTTAGAATTTTACTTACAATTGTTTCTTCTTCAAGTACACCTCCTACTCCTTAGATAGCATTGACTACCTCTTTGATTTTGTAGATGTACTAAGTGATTTTTTCTACTTCTTTCATTCTTAGGTCATCAAACCTTCCTCTTAGGCTTTCTGCCTTATCTCTTAGAACATTCTTGTCTCCTCCATGTACTAGATTCAATTTGTCTCACATTTTCTTTGCAGTTGTGCATTAATTGAAATCTTCAAATTCACCATCAGAGAGTGAGGAAGAAATTTCTATCATCATAGAATTGTGTTCATGTTTTTCTCTCAATTGATCAACTATTGGAGGTCCAGTAGGTAAAAAAAATTCAGTATCTAATTATTGAGTAACAACATTTCCAATACTTGATAGGTGGAGTTTTATCATGATTTTTCATGATGCAGAGTTGTCCTTTTTCAACTTAGGCACATCCCTTTTTTTCATCTTGTGATATTTTTCTTGATTCGTTAAACTCCCTTTCTAAGTACACAAGCTCTAATACAAATTGTTAGAATAATTGTGAGGTTGTGAGGGGGGGGGGGGGGGGAANGGGGGGGGGGGGGGTGAATCAGTGGCCTCAAAAATTAATCCAATAAATAAACCCAAAAATTTATACCACAAATATAAACCTCTAGTTATCTTCAGTCCTACAAGATGTATGCCTTTAAATAATCTTATCAAATAACTACTGCTCAGAGTATATTGTTTATCTTTTTCCTTAAGCTTTACCAAATAACAGTCTAGTCTTTACCAAAATACAACAAATAACTTAGTGTTTGCTGATCAATCCTATTTTAGTAATGTGTAAAGCAAAACATCAAAGCAATGAACCATATACACATTTGACACATGGATTTTTAACGTGGAAACTCTGTTAGGGTAAAAACCACTTGGGACCGGTAACCCAAAATTTTCACTCTTTTAAAGTGAGCTTGGTGAAGAGCCAACCCTATTAAAGGTTACAAACACACTATTAAAGGTGACCTTGTTAGATGATTTAAAACTAACAGTTTATCACTTGATATATGGCATTCACTATGCTATCTTCATGAGAAACCTTTTGATACTCCTTGGGATGTATCTCAATATATAAAGGATGGTTAGATCCTACTCTGTTAAGAGATTTTCTGAATCAATGGTTAAACTAAAATATTATATGATCTGTTCATAAATAAAACTTAATCTTGCAGATGTTCAGATCTATTTTAAGTGCATAATACCTCTTTTGATCAATTTTCTCTTCAATTCCTTTTCTCCACTTCTTTGTGCTCGGTGAATGTTGTTGCTTCTTTGTTGCTCGGTGTCCACAAAAATCTTAGCTTTGTTCTGCAACTTGTTTGATCAAATTGTTAGAATTAATTTAGAATAACTAAGAGGGGGGTGAATCAGTTATCCTTAGGCCCAGATGTTCCCATTTACAACTTATACCAATTTGAACAATTTAGATCTGCTTGGTAGTAATAATATAAAAGTGTGTAGTTTACTGTACTAATAAAATAAGCTTGCAGAAAATTAATAGTAAAACACAACATAAACATTCACACAATTTGACACCATGATTTAACATGGAAACCCAACATGGGAAAAACCACCAGTAACATGCTACCAAAGTTTTCACTCTTCTAAAGTGAGCTCTGTTAGGAGCCAACCCTGTTAAAGGTTACAAAAATCACTGTCAAATGTGACCTGGTTAAAGGATTTAATCACCCTGTTGGGAGTGGCATTTTTAGAGGATTTAGAACATTCTAATATGAATTTCACCTTTCTCAAAGGATTTACACAATGAATATTAGGTATACCTTGTTAAAGGATTTCAACTGATACACTGGTTAGAAAGTAATCAACATGTTTGATTTGATTTATACAACTTAATTTGCAATCCAAATCCAATTCAGCTCTTATGCTAATTCATTGAGTGCCCTCCATTCTCATCTTAAACTCTAGATCTGCTTGGGAATTTGCCAAGAAATCTCTCTCTGCTTCTCTGCTTAGCCTTCTTTGCTTAGATCTTTCCAATCAGTCAATTAACCATGTAATCCACTTGCATACTTTGCATTCACTGCTCTATTCATGAATAACCCCTTGAGGTTATCATATACCTCTCCATTTAGGTTGGATAAATCTTCTTCCGCTTAATCAAGATCGTAGATCTTAGGTTAGGTCAGATCCAATGGATCTTTCCATCATTATATTACCATTTATTTCTCCAAAGTAGTCTTTAATTAAATCTTGAATCCATGCATTAATTGCGATTACCCATGCATTAAATAACATGACTCAATCTTTAACTAACTTTACATATCCCAATAAAATCAACTAAGTTGGCCAGAGATCTCAAATCTCATCAATAATCAAAATACTATTGCTCGGCCAACATTGTGTTCTTCCGCTTGGTCGTCTCTGTATTCCTCAACATTTCACTGGCGCTCGACCATCACTGGCTTTGCTTGGCATCAACTTCACATTGCTCGGCATCAACTTCACTTTGCTCGGCATCAACTTCTCAGTGAACTACTAGTGAAAGATAAACAATATATCACTTTTCCAATGTGCCAAATGATCAAGTACCCTTGTGTTTATCCATAACTCAACCGGTTCCCTCAGTTTTATTGTTATCTTTTTCTTCACATAATTAGATATGGTACTCAAATAGATAGAAATAGTCTCACCAGTTAAGGTTTGACATCAATTAAAAAACAATAATTGTTTCCATTGTAGCTTTCCAAACAATCTTTCCAACAATCTCCATCTTTGGCATTGATGGCAACACAAAACAATAAAACAATAATATTACAAACATAGTTACCATACAATCCAAAAATTATGCATGTGTTCCTTGGTATGAGAAAATCTTCATTAATGTCTTTAGCTTCATTCTGATTCTCATCTTGTAAAACATTTCTCCCTCTATGTCTGTGATCACATTGATGTCTTTCTGCTTCAATTTATCAACCACTTTTCCTTAGTAAATTTCTCCCTCTTTCAGTAAACTCTCCCTCTTTGACAATAATGCCAAATATTTTGACATATTCATCATGTAGATTCTTTTGTTCTAAACTTTGTATCATGTTTTTCCTATCATCTTTCTTATGACTGATTTCCTTTTTTTGTCCTTGTCTGTATTTCACAACTTTAGGCAGCATCCTAAAGTGTGACTGTCTGTGCATCAATGTGAAAATTATTTTGAATATAATATTTGATGCAACAGTACCATTATGAACTAATTGGCCTCAGTTAGGGGAATCACCCCTAACTTACCTCGCAGATACGCATGAGCATCCTTGGGTAGTTCCTTTGTAAATATTCCTACTAACTGTTCCATAGTGTTCACATACTCTAGTCTAACTTCCTTCTTCTGAACTAGCTCCCTCAATTAATGATACTTGATAGCTATATTCTTTGTCTTAGAGTGCATTACAGAGTTCTTAGAAATATTAATGACACTCGTGTTATCACAATATATGACAATTGGTTCTGTGATCTCTTCTTTCATACCTTTTAGTAGTATCTTTAACCACACAATATTAGATAAATTAACTATTGCTCCCACATACTTGACTTTAGCTATAGATTGTGAGTTGTATTTCTATTTCTTGCTTGTCCAAGAGACTAATCTTTTTCCCAAAAGAAATGCTCCTCCTGTGGTGTTTTTTTTGTCATCTACATTTCTAGCCCAATCAGAATTAGTATAAACTTTGAGTTCAAATTTCTCATTCCTTCTGTAATACAGACCATATTCATCTATTCCTTTCAAATATCTCATAATCCTTTTTACTGCCATTATATGAGTTTCCTTGGGATTGGCAAAAAATCTAGCAACAATTCCAACAGCTAATGCAATATCAGGTCTACTGTGTACAACATATTACAACTTTCCAATCATTGATCTATACAGTGTTTAATTTACTTCTTTTGTCTCATCATTTTTGGTTAACTTCTATCCAATAGCCATGGGTGTACTCACTAGTTTTGAATCTTCCATTTCAAAAGTTTTTAGTATCTCTTTGACATATTTTGATTGGGTAATATAGATACCATTCTTCATCTGATATATTTGCAAGCCAACAAATTTTTTTATCTCACCAAACATAGACATCTCAAATTTAGTTTTCACCTCCTTTGCAAATGTTTGGCATAACATATCTTTTCCACAAAAGATAATGTCATCAACAAAATTTTTAGTTAATAAAGTACCTTTACTTTGCTCTGTCTTCAAATATAGATTGTTGTTGTCATTTGTTCTTGCAAATCTAATCTTCATCAGATAGTTGTGCAATATTTCATACCATGCTCTAGGTGCTTGCTTCATTCCATATAGTGCTTTGTGTAATTTGAAAACCATATTCCTTTTTCTTGGGTCAATAAATCCATCCGCTTGTTCAATGTATACCTTCTCTTCTACTATTCCATTTAGAAATGCTGACTTCACATCCATTTGATAGAATTTAAATCCTTTGTAGGCCACATATGCAAGTAAGGTTCTTATAGCTTTCAATCTTGCAACTAGAGTGAATGTCTCTCCATAGTCAATTCCTTCCTCTTGTGCATAACCCTTGCATACTAGTCTAGCTTTATTCCTTGTTACCTCCCCATGCTCATTCAACTTGTTTTTGAATACCCACTTAGTACCAATTTTATTTTTATCATTTGGCCTCGGTACAAGTGTCCAAGTATTGTTCTTGTCAATCTATTCAATTTCTTTGTTCATGGCTTGAATCCAGTCTTCATTGTCTAAAGCATATTTTACTATTTTAGGCTCAAAATCACATAATAAGCAGGTATCTTCTCTCAATTTTCTTCTTGTCATGACTGCAAAATCCTTTTCTCCTATGATTTGATCAGGTTTATGGTTCCTTCTAACATAATTTTCCAAAGTAGGTTCTTTTTGTGCTTCATATTGATCATTCATGTTTAATCCCGGTTGAAACTATGACTCAACATCTCCATCAGATAGCTCGATAGTCACCTTCTGTTGCCCAAAAATTTCATTTTGTGACTCGATAGGTTTAGACTGTTTCTTGAAAACTTCATTCTTGGTTTCATTAGAATCTTCTTCATCAGGATAGGTGAATTATTTGTAACTCTCAGGCTCAGTCATGCTTTCAACTTCATTTCTTTTTGCATTTTCATCAATTCTAGCATTTAAACTTTCCACAATTTTGTTAATGTTATAATTCAAATAGCTGTATGCTTTACTTTTAGTTGAATATCCAAGAGATGTACCTTCCTCACCTTTAGCATCAAGTTTCCCATTTCTGTTATCCTTCAGTATGAAACATCTACTTCCAAAAAATTTAAAATAGCTTACACTAGGTGCATATCCATACCATAGCTCATAAGGTGTAGTATTTGTACCTTTCTTGAATTGTACTATGTTTAGGGTATAAAATGATGTACTTATAGCTTCTCTCCAATATTTATGTGCAACATTTTTCTCCATCATTAGCTTTCTAGCACAATCCATGATAGATCTATTTCTTCTTTTAGCTATACCATTCTGTGGTGGTTTCCTAGGTGTGGACATCTATCTTTTTATCCCTCTGTCATTGCAAAATTTTTTTAACTCATTAGAAATAAACTCACCTCCTCTGTCAGATCTCAGACATTTCAGACTTTTACCTGTCTCATTTTCAACTTTTGCCAAGTACCACTTAAATAACTGGAATGCATCAGATTTTTCTTTAAGAAACATATCAGTCATCATTCTAGAGTAACCATCAACAAATAAGATAAAATATTTGTCACCCCAGTAACTTTTCTCACCAATAGGTCCACAAAGGTCAGTATGAACAAATTGTTAAATATCTTCAGAAGTATGAGTTTTACTCTTAAAACTAGATTTAGTCATCTTTCCCAATTGACATTGCTTGCACATCACATTTTCAGGTTTCTTTAACTTAGGCAGCCCTCTAACCTTTTTCAATTTGCTTATGCTTACCAAGTTATCAAAGTTTACAAGACACAACCTTTTATTCCATAACCAAACATCACTGTATTGTGCAAACAAGCATGTCTCAACAGTTAAATCTATATAAAACAAGTTACCTTTTGTCTGCTCACCGCTTCCAACTAATTCTCCAATAGCATCATAGATCTTTGCTTTTCTATGATGGAATTCAACTATGTAACCATAAGTATTCAGCTGTGAAACACTCAATAAGTTATACTTAAGATCATCAACCCAATATACATCGTCACATCTAATTTTTTCAGTCAATTGAATTGATCCTTTCCCTTTAACATGACATGGTGTATCATTTCCAAATTTAACATAACCACCTTTCCACTGATCTAAGGTTTCAAATTTATCTTTATCACCGGTCATGTGATGTGAACAACCACTATCAATAATCCAACGATCACCTTTACTCATATAAGAAATTAGTGCAGTTTTCTCATCATCATTAGAATCATCTTTGATTGCAACATACACAACTTTTACATCATTTTCATCAGATTTATCAGATTCATTGTCAGAAGCTTCTTCAGCTATATAACAAGATTTCTTACCTTTATCTTTGTAATCCTTGTACTTCCTGAATTCTCGTTCATCTTTTTTGTCTTTATACATGATGTCTCTTCTCTCATCTTTTTCATTCTTATCAGGACATCTTGCAGCAATATGACCAACTTTGTTACATGAAAAACAAATAATAGGAAGTTTACCTTTGAATTTTCCTTTTCCTCTTATTAGACTTCTTGCCATAAGTGCCTCAAGTTCTTCTAGATCATCATTAGAAGTTTTGTTGTCACTATCCACACATTTCTTTCATTTGTTTTATTTTTTGAGGACCATCTAGGAATTGAATGCAGATTCGATGGCTTGTGGAGTATAGTTATCAAAATTTGACATCTCAAATGCAGTAAATCTGCCTACCAAACTTTCCAAAGTCAAATTATTAGGAGTTCATCTCAATTCTTGAATTGTAGATACTCTGATAGCATAAATAGGAAGAAGTGTTCTCATTACCTTTCTCATGATAGTGTTATCATCAATGGTTCCTTTAGCTCCTTTAATAGCATTTACAACTTCCTTTATCCTACCATAATGTGAAACTATATTTTCTCCTTCTTGCATTTTCATTTCATCAAACTTACCTCTCAAGCTTTCAAATTTGGCTCTTAGCACATTTGTGTCACCTCCATAGATGGTTTCAAGGGCATCCCACATTTTATTTGCGCTTGTATAGTCCTTTATGTCTTCGAACTCATGATAGTTCAGGGATGATGCAATCTCCAACATTGCTTGATTATGTTCTTGCTTTTCTCTTAATTGTGCAACATTGAGAACTCTTGTAGGGGCTACATATTCTTGATCAACATGAAGTTTAGTAGAATCACCAATGCCAGCCAAGTGAAATTTCATCACAAACTTTGCCATGCAGGAAAGTTATCCTTGTTCAACTTTGGTACCTCCCTTTTATACATCTTGATCTTTTTCTCCAAGTACCTTCAAAATTTTTCAAGAGAACTAAGCTTTGATTCTAATTGTTAGAATGAATTCAAAATAACTGAGAGGGGGGGTGAATCAGTTATCCTCAGGTCCAGATGTTCCCATTTACAACTTTATACCAATTTGAACAATTCAGATCTGCTTGGCAGCAATAATATAAAAGTGTGTAGTTTACTGTACTAATGAAATAAGCTTACAGAAACTTAATAGTAAAACACAACATAAAAATTCACACAATTTGACACCATGATTTAACCTGGAAACCAAATATGGAAAAAACCACTAGTAACATGCTACCAGATTTTTCACTTTTCTAAAGTGAGCTTTGTTAGGAGCCAACCCTTTTAAAGGTTACAAAACACACTGTCAAATGTGACCTGGTTAAAGGATTTAATCACCCTATAAGGAGTGGCCTTGTTAGAGGACTTGGAACATTCCAATCAGAATGTCACCTTGTTCAAAGGATTTACACAATGACTGTTAGGTCAACCTTGTTAAAGGATTTCAACCAATACACTAGTTAGAAAGTAATCAACAGGTTTGATCTAATTCATACAACTTACTTTGCAATCCAGATCCAATTTAGCTCTTATGCTAATTCACTGAGTGGCCTCCATTCTCATCTTAAACTCTAGATCTTCTTTGGAATTCATCAAACAATCTCTCTCTGCTTCTCTTCTTAGCCTTATTTTCTTAGATCTTTCCAATCAGTCAATTAACCATGCAATCCACTTGCATACTCTGCATTCACTACTCTATTTATGAATAACCCCTTGAGGTTATCATAAACCTCTCCATTTAGGTTGGATAAATCTTTTTCCACTTAATCAAGATCGTAGATCTTAGGTTAGGTCATATCCAATGGATCTTTCCATCATTACATTACCATTTTCTTCTCCAAAGTAGTATTTAATTAAATCTTGAATCCATGCATTAATTGTGATTCCCCATGCATTAAATAACATGACTCAATATTTAATTAACTTTACATATCCCAATAAAATCAACTAAGTTGGCCAAAGATTTCAAATCTCATCAATAATCAAAATACTGTTACTCATCCAACACTGTGTTCTTCCGCTTGATCGCCTATGTATTCCTTGGCATTTCACTGGTGCTCGGCCATCACTGGCTTTGCTTGGCATCATCTTTGCATTGCTCGACATCAAATTCACTTTTCTCAACATCAACTTCTCAGTGAACTATCAGTCAAAGATAAAAAATATATCACTTTGCCAATGTGCCAAATGATCAAGTACCCTTGTATTTATCCATAACTCAATCATTTACCTCAGTCTTCTTGTTATCCTTTTATTCACATCAATAGATATGGTACTCAAACAGATATAAATAGTCTCACCAGTTAAGGTTTGACATCAGTGAAAAACAATAATTGTTTCCATTGTAGCTTTCCAAACAATCTTTCCAACATAGATCTATATGAAGACTTCTTATCTTCACCAGAATTCTCTTCAGCATCCTCCATTTTATAATGATTTATATTGTCTCCTTAATAGACATTATTTAACCATTTCTGACGAGGTCTGCAAATCTCTCCATTCTTGCTTTAGTTTTATCCCGCAAATTTTTTCTTGACAACTAGAATAAAAAAAGCTTTAAATATTTATCTTATCCTTATCTTTTAATTAATCAATGAAAAAATTGTAATCAAACATTTAAATCTATATTTAGCACCTGCCAACTAAGTCTTTTGTTGTTTTTGAACTTCAGTTCTAATTTGTGTTTAAGTCCTTGTTTGCTTGGTCTTGGCTTCAGTTGTCCTCAGATATCTCTATCTGTTGGGGTTGTCTATCCGTCAGGAAACACTATGACTTTTAGTTTTTCTTGGGTATCACTTTGGTTTTTCTCGTGAATGCTTTCTCAGGTATCTTTCTCAGGTATCACTGTGACTCTTCTCAGGGTTCTCTATCCATCGGTGTGCATTGTCTGTTGGTGTTTGTTGTCACTTGGTGTATACTACACTTTTATGCATTACTGATAACATAACCTTTATCTCTTTGGTTCATTGAAGTCTTTGAAAATATTTACATGACCAATAAAAGTATATCAAGTTGACATCAATGGCAATACAATACATTAACTAATTTAATGTCTTGCATTAACTTTTTGCCTCTCGGTGATCATCAACTTAACATCTTCAAACATTCAATCAGTTATAGTTCATCAATCCATTTCTATTAAACCAATGCAAACATATTCAATCTATTTTCCTTTATGCACTTGTAGTCTATTATCCTTTTATGCACTGCCATTGAACCACTCCAAAAACATCATAGTTTATGATATATATTATATTCACCGCGTCCATTTTTTAAAGTATGTCATTATTCCAAACACATTTCTCAACTCCTCCATCCATCCTTTCCCAACATTATTGGAAATTGTTTCATTTAGGAGTGTTCAAGAACACCTTAGGATTTTTGTTTATGGAAACACATCAGTTATGGATGATCACTTAGAGTGAAACATAGTTTTGGAGTTGTGACTTGTAAAAATGACTAAGCATAGAAAGAAGAATTATAGAGTATAACAGTACAGTTTTGGTCAGAAAAGAATCTATATGATGAATGAAGACATGTGATCTTAGGAGAAGATATTTTTAGGAATTATAGACCTTTAGTTAAGGTTTCTTGAGTTTTGGAGTTTAGCAATGAAAGATACAGATAGTTGAAGTCATGTAAAGACACTGATATAGCAAGACAGAGTAGCTGAATGGTCGCGATGATTGAGAAAGTGTAACAGTGAATCCAAACATGATAATTTGGATTTGGTTTGGGCACTACCTCTATTTTTGTAATGTATGATCACTGAATTTATATTTTAGTTTTGTAAAAGTGCTAGTTTTTGTGATGTGTTTGGAAGCCGACTGGGTAATTTAATAATGTATATATATGAAGAGCTTTTGAGAAGCAAAGTATGAATATGGATGTGTGCAAATAGATGAATGAATGCAATGTGATGTCAGAATCAGATAGATGGTGATGCAAGCTACAATTGGAACTACCTAAGCATAGTAGATGCTGGTATTGTTCACTATTGAGAAAATCATTGTAACAAAATT
The DNA here is from genome assembly GCA_018584345.1 of Thuja plicata. NCBI lineage: Eukaryota > Viridiplantae > Streptophyta > Pinopsida > Cupressales > Cupressaceae > Thuja > Thuja plicata. The sequence continues at coordinate 699,237 of MU223894.1, forward strand.
ATATTCCTAATTGTATGAGCAGTAAGCTCAGTATACCTTTAACAAGGTTTTATATTCCTCTAACAAGGAAATGTGCTAATTTAATAATCAACTCCTAATAGGACTAGGTCTCCTAACAGGGACAATATACGTTTAGTGCATATTTGCGGGTACCATCCCCATTGGGGTTTTTGCTTGGTCAGGGTTTCCTTGACAAAACATTCATGGTGTTGTGAGTTGTGTATTTTGTGTTTATGTTCTTTTCATTTCAGTATTTATCTGGTTAAGTTGGAATTTAATTGGTTTAATTTTAAAGTGTTTTAATACTGATTCAGCCCCCCCCTCACAGTGTTACTTAATCCTAACAATTGGTATCAGAGATTTTGGCCCTCGAAGAGAAAGCTTAGAAGCTTAAGGGAGAACAAGATGGATTCTGAAAGTTTGGAGGAAAACTTTGAAGCAGCACTTGAAGACCTTGATAAGGCTAAAGCAGAGAATGGTGACTTGAGATTCAAATTGAGAAGAGCTAAGGGTTTCACAAGAAACTGAAGGAACAACTTGAAATTTCCAGAAATCAGAGAAAATATCATATGGATAAGATAAAAGAGGATTCAGACAATGATACTTTAGATCAAATAAAACAACTTGAATAAGAGAAATATACTTTGAAGCTTGATCATGAAACTACTTCACTACAGATGGATAAATAAATTCAACAGGAAAAGGATGCTAGAAACAAAATTGAAGAAACCTTAAAAGATGCTAATATTTAGATAGGACAAATGGAGACTAAAATTGATCACTAAAAAAACAAATATCTAGAATTAGAGAAATATAACCAGATCATAAAAGGAGAACTAGTTGAGGCTGAGAAAAATATTGAGAAACTTCACATGAGTAGTGACTTGATCGATGAACAAAGAGACAGACAGAAACCTAAAGGAGACATGATTGGAGTTGGCTTTAATGAAGCTGAATGTTCAAAGACTCAGGAAGAAAATTAGAAGTAAATACTGATGGAGAAAGACCTACTCTTGAAGAATTTAAATATTATATCAGACCTTTCAGAGGTAGATGCTTTGGATGTAACAATATTGGACACATGAAGAGAGACTACAGAAGTAAAATTACTTACAAATATTTTGATGGCTACTACAACAATTGCCACACATATGGACAAAAGAAAGAATAATGCAGGAAACTTGATCAATCAATAATCAAACAAGATTACATTAGGGAAGAAAAAACTAAGATCACATGTTACAAATGCAGTAACTTTGGGAACATTTCAAATTATTGTAAGTTGTAGGTTAATCAGAATAGACCAGCTCCTACATGCTACAAATGTAATAATCTAGGATATATAGCAAATTTTTGTAGATATAATGAAATTGATAATAGAAGAAGACCACCACCTATGGTTGTAAAAAATAATATTGGTGATATTGGTATGGGTCTTGAAAAATACATGGATGAATTCAAGAGTCATTTAAGAAAACTATAAGATGAAAACAATGGTAAGGTATGAAAGGTAAAATAAATAAGTGAGGTATTGGTTCAGGGAGATTCAATAGATGCTACTGAGCCTTCACATGATGCTAACATTGCTACATCAACCTAGATGGCCAAGCATGTCCTTAGGGGGAGCATTGGATTAAGCTCTTGCGATCTTAGGGAGAGTATGTGGAAATGTTATGGAATATATATCTATGATCACATAGTTCTGTATTCTATATTGTGTGATCACCAGATTGTTAATTGACCATATTATGTGCAGAGATGAGTTTATTGGGAACTGTGTCATTCCTTTCCATAGAAAAGTATAAGTTCTATCAAAAGAACTTGGCTAAACATCATTCGAACAACAGAGTCAAAGAAGAGCATGGATTGGTGCAAGTAAATAAAATGAAGAAAGTGATGACATTAATTTTTCATTAGTATGCAAACAACACTTTCATTTAGCCTACACCAAAAGATAGGAAAGAGAAAACCCAAGATCAGATGATATAGATCACCAAAGATGACTAAGTACAGAGAAGACTGACGACACAACTTAGTGTGTAAACTGAAAATGTAAAGATAGAAAGACAAAGAGGAACCTAATAGAGGAACTCAACATGTAGGATACAGTGTAGACCAACAAGACAGATTAAGTACAACTGACAGAACAAAACTGAAGGATAGTCAAGCATGACCGATAGACATAACCAAAATTCAGTTGCAGCCCGCAAAAAGTGGATCTGACTTCCATGTCAGATAAAGAAAGTGTATTCTATTTATAGGATTTTTAAAAAAAAATCCATTTCTTTAGGGACAAGAAACATTAATGTAAGTTCTTTAATAAGTCTAACTGATTTAAAACACATAGACTAGGAGATGTAGGTACAAGTTGTAAACCTAATCTTAGAGTTAACATTGTTTTTACCAAAACTTGATGAAATCAATCCATCTATAAATATATGATGCAATAATTCATTATGATGGATGAATAGATAATGTGAAGAGAGAGGAGAACAAAATGAGAACATCTATGGATTAGATTGAGAGTTTTCAAGAACAAGAACAACAAAAGAAGGATTTGGTTAGCAGAACCAAGAATAGAGGAAACCGATAATCAGAGGTATTAATCAATCACAATTAGGTGATAATATTTTTCATGGAAACTAAATTGGATTTGTATTAGCAATAGGAGATTGCATTTACAGGTAAATTTGTAATTTTCTATCATTCTAACAAGTGGAGCAAAGTGTAAAAATCCTTTCAAGGAAGGTAGATTTAACAGTCCAACATCAAATATCTTAACTGAGTGCACACTTAAACAGTGTTGCTAAATCTCTTAACATAGTAGACTTTAATAGGTCTCCACCAATACTCTTAATAGGGTAGATCATCAAAATTCATCAAATTGTAATCCTTAACTGGCCCCTTCCAATCTGCAGATAGTGAATATTTTGTGGGTGTCATCCCCACACAGTTTTTACTTTCTAACAGGAGTTTTCTGTGATATCATATCTTGTGTTATGTGTCAATTACTTTCAGAAATGTTTCTATGAGTGATTCACATGTATGTTAATGTTATGAATTGATATAACTCACATCAAGATAGTTTAGATCATATTGAATGAATATACAATTGATTACAAAGGTTAATTGATTAAAGGACACAAAAGTTTTAGAGGTAATGATTCACCCCTCCCCTCTTAGTACATACTTCTCATTAATCCCAAAAATTGGTATCAGAGCTAAGTCTCTTCTTGGAAAGATTAAAGGCTTAAGAGAAAAGATCATACAATGGAGAAGTGCAGACTTGATAAAAATATTGAGAATAAAAAGCTTGATATCCAGATGTTCTATGAATAGTATAAAGAAGCTAGAATCAACATGAGACAATTGCTGGATGAAAGAAAGAATATGGAATCTCACTGTAAAGAGATAGATTATCATGAGGAAGAGATACCATATTTCTTTGAGTCTTCAGGATCAACTACAAGAAAAGAATCAGATACATTAGAAGAAAGCATCACAAGCCTAACTAAAATCAATCTACATATGGCTGAACAAGTTAAATATCTACAAATCGGTCAAGAGATACAGATGGTAAGGATGATTGATGTCATGAAAAATGTTATACAAGCTAAGAAAGAAAGAAAAATAGCTATTGATGATAGGAGAAAGATCATAGAAAAGGTACAAGAAAAAGAATGTGAAATACAAAGACTTACAGAGCATCACCATGAGATTACAAATCAAATTATTCTTATGAGTCAAGAAGCAAATAAAATAAATGTTGAACTCATTGAAAGAATAGAAGCTATCGGTGAACTAAGGGATGAGGATGAAAATTTAAAGGATGAAATAAGAATTCAGCAACACCATAATGAAATTATCAAAAAGGATAAAGAAATAAATTAAAGAATGAATGATTTTCTTGAAGGACAATGAAGATTTAAAAACAACAACGGTCTAGGTTTTACCAAGAATGGAGAATCATCAAATTAATCCAATCCAAAGAATGTCTCTGAAAATGCAAGACCAAGAAAGGTTACATGCAATAACTGTGGAAAGCAAGGCCATACATCAAATGTATGCAGAGGAAAAATGAAATTTATTCCTAAATCTGCATCTTCATTCATAGGATTTTGTTATAAATGTAATAAGAAAGGTCATAAAGCACATGAATGTAAGTCCAAGATGAAACAACCAAAGAAGGAAACCTACATGGACAAGTAATTTCCTACATGAAAAATTAATGGGCACACAAATCTTGAATGCTGGAAAAAGAAAAGACAAGCATGGAAGCCTAAAGGTCAAGAAACTCCCTATCAACCGAAGAGAGTTAGTAATCAGTATGTATGAGACTACAATAAATGGACAAATTGTACAACATGTGGAAGATATGGTCACATTGCTGCAAACTATATGAGATAGTGGACTAGAAAGTCTAGAGGCTGGACTAACCCTAGAATGGCATGCTTACACTGTCATAAAGTTGGTCATCTCAAGAAAGTCTACAAAGAACAAATGATAGAGACAAGCACATATCCCAATGGAAACACCATTGAAGATATCCAGAGAGCAAGATACAAAATGTGGAGAAAATATTCAAACAATGATGAAGCTGGACCAAGCAATGTAAATGGTGACACCCCATCCAATGGATCCGGTGACATCAGCACCGCCACCTAAGCAGAACAAGTAAGTATGGAAGTGCATTATACTATGCATCATTTTACATCAGTTCCATAACATAATATGTTGATATAACACCAAATTAGCATAAGAAAGATGCATCATGGTATTACTTGTTGAAAAATGTAATAACTATGCTTTCAGGCATATATACTGAAACTTGTCAGTATACACTCAAAGCGAAGAATGCCTACACTTACCAAGAATCGTCAGTTAACATAGAAAGCAAAGTTGCTAAGTGAAAACTGAGGCTTGTTAGTAAACAAGAAAAGTGAACAAGTTGTCTATGATACCAAAACCTATTGGTAAAAGCAAAAGGAATGTCGACTGATCTGAAATGTCATGTCACCAAAAGTGAAGTATTCACTGACGAACTTTGTCTTCATACACCAAGGAGTTGGTGAGCATTTATGACACGTGTTTTAGGGAAACAACTATAAATAGGGCATCAGGACAACTCATTTATCATGACACCTAGAGCAGAGAAACAAAGGAAAATTTTGAGCATAGAGAAATCACGAATCGACCATCAACACTCCAAAGAACTTTAGAGATCTTTGCTACAGTAAACAGTAAGTTATAAAGAACCGAAAACTCTAATCTTACTCATTTCAAAGGAAGCCCTAAATTTTTAAAAATGACATCGACTTCAAGAACCTTGAAATCTAAGAATGCAAAGAAAGATGAGTTCAAGCTCATTAAGAACACGGCATGTGAGGAACCCAATTATAAGATCCATCCTGAGGTTGCCTCACAACCCGACGACTCTGGAGCATTTTCATGCATCCCAACTAGGGTTTTACTCGTGGAAGATATTAGATCTTTCATACACTGCAAGATAGAAGAGATAAGATCTTTAGAGGTTGAGGAAGCTTATAAGAAGCTGTGCAATGATGATGGAACACTAAAAGATGAACACAAGCATATTGAGGTAAAAGGGCTCACCAATGCCCTAATGTTCCCAAAAGTCTTCAAAACTAAATGGATTTGGTTAGTGCTAAGTATAATGCATAAAAACAAGTTATGGTTGGATGAACCAAAGGAAATAACCTAAGATGTCATCCATGTGGTCACTGGTTATTCCATAATAGATAAATTAAAGGCACTCATGCATCCACCGAAGGCCAAAACTGAAAATATGATAGAAGCCAAATGGGATGGCAGAGGATTGAAAGTAACCACAATAACCAATGATGATATCAAGTTTGGTGCATGTGTTCTGGGCTATAAATTCTTCCAAGCTAGAAGATTGAACAACATAGCATAAGGTGTAGAGGGAACAACATATAATATTGTGAAGAAGGGTACACAATTAGACTTATTTGAGCTATTCCTGAATTAGTTGAAGGATAACCTAAAGACAATCAGGAATGCAAAGTCAAACACTTGTAAGTTTGGCTCACTAATAATGTGTATCTTTTTTTATTTTCAAGAAAAGTTCCCATCGGTAGGAGATGTGAAATGAGACAGCACCAAACCGGTCACCATGCAAATCAGTAAGCACATAGCTACATTGGGAGATAATTTTGAAATAGTCATGGATGAATACTTCAATGTATTTAAAGACCAAATGCAAAAGAGGGTAAGAATCCCCGAGAAACTCATTGAAAAATATAAGGATGAGATATGCTTCATGGTTGATACAGATAATACTTACATTAAACATGTTGTAGCAAGGACAACATGGTTAAAACCATTGGAATATGATATCAACATTGATCTTGCAACAAAGGCAATTGATTCCTTAATTAATGAACCACTAGACAAAAAACAACCCATGTTTGGCACATATAAAGAGGCCAAGACAAGAATAAAATATGGCCTAGTTGTTAAGAAGATAGTCAAGAAAAAGGACAAGATGGTGAAGAATCTCAAAAATATTCTATCAACAATTGAGGAATAAATTAAGAAAGATGAAGAAGTTGAATAATAGGAGGAAACTGAAGAACAATTATCTGTAGGTAAAGATGAAGAAAAGAATGACTCAGAGGAAACAAAGTCAGATTCACCACCTCCTCCACCATCTAAAAAACCAAGAATAATAGCTACTTCTAGGACAAGAAGCCAAACATCAAAATATTCTACACCTTCACCTTTGAAGAAAGGTAAGGTAAGGACATACAAGAGGAAAGTTGCCACACCGAAGAGAGGAAAAAACAAAAGAGGAAGAAAATTCACCAGAACCTGAGAGGACCTAGAAGATACTGAGAAAGATGAAGCCATTGAGGAAAAAAATGTCAAAGTAAAAGAACCTAAAACCATTGATGACATTTGTGTGTATATTATAAATTTTGGATCTATTACAAATCCAAACATTAGAAAATGGCTGAAATTAAATTCAGAAGATCAAAATAAAATTGAGGATGCCATCATTGCTAAAATGTACAACTTCAAATATGTACCAATATAATTTGAAGGTAGGCATGTACCAAGAGAACTATTGGACAGACTTTACTCCCGGTGGAGATTTGCTTTAAAAAATGAGAAGGAGATAAGAGAAAGAGTACTTGTTATTCTCATGCCACCTGAATCTAAGAAGGAAGAGATATATCAAATGATGGAAAAGCACAAAAAGGAGTTCTCACCAAAGCTAAGAGCTTATAAATTTCTTAAAGGCAGGCTAATAGAACTAGAACAGGATAGCCACAAAAAATGGTGCAAGATTATGAATAGACCTATTGAAGAGGTAAGCCCAGACAAAGACCTTCAACAACAAGATGATGACAAGGCAACTCAAGATGACACATCTATTGAGTTAGACAAAGAAGAAGATTATACAAATGGCAACAAGACTACAGATGTTGCAGATGATACATGGGAAGATACCACAAATGAAAACATTGTGGACACTAATTTCATTGACATTACCGATGAGCTAGTAGAGGAAATCAATAAGGATGAAGATTTCATTGTTGCAAAATAAAAAACTAATGAGTAGGACACAATAGTTGATAATGCACAGATGGACATTCTAGGAAATATGCCAATATTGATGCAGGTTATCAATATCATGCAAGAAGCAAGCAAGTCACTAGAAAAGGAAACTCCCAAGGATGTAGGGGAACAAGAAAAGAAAGATAACACCGATGGTTAGAAAGACATCAGAGCCACTCCAGATGTAACCGATACTGATAAGGTTACCGGAGGAGATAAAGATAAGGATGTATAAAACACAGACAAGAATGCAGAATCAAAGACTGATGAAGCTAAGGACACTAATGAAGGAGACAAACCTAAAGATGGAACTCCTGAGGAAACCAACAAAGGTGCTACCAATGATATAAAGGTGAATGTGAAGATGTCTGCAGACACTCGATAAGCTGAAACTGATGTCAAGCAGAAGAAAGAAGCACAATAGATCACTTCATCAAGCACTACTGATAAAGCCGATAAATTGGAAATGGTATTACATTCTAGTGAATCTCAGAAAAAGAAGAATAAATCAAAGAAGAATAAGATTGAAGTATCCTTGGATGAAGTTATTGTAATTCCAAAGTGTGACCCATCTACACTTGATTTTGAAGCACTACATGAATATGGAGAGATATGCCAAAGGAAGGTATTGTTGGAAAGTTACAATGCAAATAATGGTTGTTTTGTCATTGATGTCAAACCTTAACTGGTGAGACTATTGATATCTATTTGAGTACCATATCTATTGATTGATGGAGAAGATTTAATAAGAAGACCAAGTGGAATGGTTGAGTTAAGGAAAATAACAAGGGTACTTGATCAGTTGGCACATTGGCAAAGCAATGTGTTGTTTATCTTTTGATGATAGTTTTACTGGTTGGTTTTTTCCGAGCACCAGTATGCCGAGCAAAATTTCTAGTGAGGACCAAGCACCAGTGAAATTGTTGGGCAAGTTCTATATTGGCTGAGTGAGAACACAATGGTGGTCGAGCACCAGTATTTTTATTAATGATGAGATTTAAGATCTCTGGCTAACATAGTTGATTTTATTGGGATATGTAAAGTTAATTAAATATTGATCCACATTATTTAATGCATGGGTAACCACAATTAATGCATGGATTCAAGATTTAATTAAAGACTACTTTGGAGAAGTAAATGGTAATGTAATGAAGGGATGATCCATTAGATCTGACCTAACCTAAGATCTACGATCTTAATTAAGTGGAAAATATTTCTCTCACCTAGATGAAGAGGTATAAGATATCCTCAAGGAGTTATTAATTTATGTAATGTTCTTGTGTGTATGCAATAGGATTGCATAGTTAATTTACTGATTGGCATGACCTAGCAGAGAAGGCTGAACAAAGAAGCAGAGAATGCATGAGTGATTGCTTGACGGATTTCCAAGAAGACCTGCAGTTTGAGATGAGAATGAAGGCCACTCAGTAAGTTAGAATTAGAGATGAAATTGGATCTGGATTTTCAAAGTAAGTTGTATGTATTAGATCACAACTGCTAATTACTTTCTAACCATTGTATTAGTAAATATCCTTTAAAAAGGTTGACCTAATAGTCATTGTGTAAATCCTCTAAACAAGGTGACATTTAGGTGGAATGTTCTAAGTGCTCTAAAAATGCCACTCCTAATAGGGTGATTAAATCCTTTAACCAGGTCACATTTAGCAATGTGTTTTGTAACCTTTAAGAGGGTTGGCTCCTAACAGAGCTCACTTCAGAAGAGTGAAAACTTGGTAGCATGTTACTGCTAGTTTTTCCCAAATTGGGTTTCCACGTTAAATACTTGTGTCAACTTGTGTAAATGTTTATTGGTTGTTTTACTGTTAAGTTTCTACAAGCTAATTACATCTGAACAATAAACTGCATGTTTAAGTTGTTGACATATGCTACTGCTGCCGAGTAGATCTGACTTGTTTAAATTGCTGCAGAGTTTCAATTGGTACATCTAGAATTGAGGATAACTGATTCACCCCTCCCCTCTCAGTTATTCTAAATTTATTCTAATAATTGGTATCAGAGCTAATTTGTCTTGAAAACAATTTGAAGGTATTTGGAGCAAAAAAATCAAGATGTATAAAAAGGAGGTTCTGAAGCTGAACAAAGATAACTTCCCTACATGGTAGAGTTTGATGAAATTGCATCTGGCTAGTATTGGAGATGATTCTAAGTGCCTTATTGAAAATACTTATGTAGTACCTACTACACCTCTCACTGCTGTACAATTAAGAGAAAAGAAAGAACATAATCAAGCAATGTTGGAGATTGTATCTTCCTTGAGCTATTCTGAATTTGATGATATAAAGAACTACACAAATACAAAGTAGATGTGGGATACCCTTACAACCATCTATGGAGGAGACACAAATGTGCTAAGAGCCAAATTTAAAAGCTTAAGAGGTAAGTTTGATGAAATGAAAATGCAAGAAGGAGAAAATATAGTTCACTACTGTGGTAGAATAAAAGAAGTTGTTAATTCTATTAGAGGATAAAATGGAACAATTGATGAGAACACTATTATGAGAAAGGTACTGAGAACTCTTCTTCATGTAGATTCTATTAGAGTCTCTATAATTCAAGAATTGAGATGTACTCCTAATAATAATCTGAATTTAGAAGGTCTAGTAGGCAGACTTACTGCATTTGAGATGTCAAATTTTGATAACTACACTCCACAAGCTATTGATTCAACACTCAGGTCCCAGCTAGTCCTCAACAAATCAAAGAAAGGAAATAAATGTGTGAATAGTGATAGAGACACTACTGATGATGATCTTGAAGAACTTGAAGCACTTATGGAAAAAAGACTATCTAGAGGAAAAAGAAAATTCAGAGGTAAACTTCCTATCATTTGTTTTTCATGTAACAAAGTTGGTCATATTGCTGCTAGATGTCCTGCTAAGAATGACAAAGATGAAAGAAGAGACAGCAAATACAAAGATAGAAAGGATGACCGAGACTTTAGAAATTATAAGAATTACAAAGACAAAGGTAAGAAATATTTCTATATAGCTGAAGAAGCTTCTAACAATGATTCTAACAATTCTGGTGACAATGATATAGAAGTTGTATATGTTTCTATGAAATATGATTTTGATGATGATGAGAAAACTGCACTAATTTATTATAAGAGTAAAAGTGACAATTGGATTATTGACAGTGGTTGTTCCCATCATATGATTGGTGAAAAAGATAAATTTGAGACCTTAGATCAGTGCAAAGGTGGTTATGTTAAATTTTGTAATGATGCACCATGTCTTATCAAAGGGAAAGGAACAATTAATTTGACTGACAAGATCAGATGTGACAATGTTTATGGGTTGATGAAATTAACTATAATTTACTGAGTGTTGCATAGTTGAATACTTCTGGCTATAGAATTGAGTTCCATCACAAGATGGCAAATATCTATGATGCTACTAGAGAACTAGTTGGAAGTGGTGAGAAAAAAAAAGGTAACTTGTTCTATCTGGATTTGGCTGAAGAGACATGCTTTTTTTCACAATACAATGATGTTTGGTTATGACATAAAAGGTTGTGTCATGTAAAATTTGATAACTTGGTAGTCATAAGTAAACTGAAAAAGGTTAGAGGGTTGCCTAAGTTAAAGAAACATGAAAAATGCTATGTGTAAGCAATGTCAACTAGGAAAAATGACTAAGTCTAGTTTCAAGAGTAAGACTCATACTTCAGAGGAAATTATAGAATTAGTTCATACTGACCTCTGTGGTCCCATTGGAGAGAAAAGTTACTGTGGAGCTAGATATTTCATTATGTTTGTTGACAATTATTCTAGGATGATGAATCTAATGTTTCTTAAGGAAAAATTTGATGCATTCCAATTATTTAAGTGGTACTTGGAAAAGGTTGAAAAGGAGATAGGTAAAAGTTTGAAATGTTTGAGATCTGATAGAGGAGGTGAGTTTACTTCCAATGAGTTTAACATTTGGTGCAATGTCTGAGGCATAAAAGACAGATGTCTGCACCCAGGACACCACCACAAAATTGTATTGCTGAACGTAGAAATAGATCTATCATGGACTGTGCAAGAACACTAATGATGGAGAAAAATATTGCACAAAAATATTAGAAAGAAGCTGTAAGTACTGCAGTCTATACCCTGAATAGAGTACAAGTAAGGAAAGGTACTAATGCTACTCCTTATGAACTTTGGTATGGATATGCACCTAGTGTAAGATATTTCAAAGTTTTTGGAAGCAAGTGTTTTATACTAAAGGAAAACATAAATGGAAAACTTGATGCTAAAGGAGAGGAAGGTATATTCCTTGGATATTCAACTAAAAGCAAAGCATACAAGTGTTTGAATTCTAATACTAACAAATTTGTGGAAAGTGCAAATGTTAGAATTGATGAATATGTAGAAAGAAATAAATTTGAAAGTACATAAGAACCTGAAAGTTACAAGTCATTTGTCTATCTAGATGAGGAAGATTCTAATGCATTACCTGAACCTGTGAGTGAGGCTGTCGAGCAACAGCTAGCACCTGTCGAGTCACAGAGTGGATTTTTCAAGCAATAGGAGGTGAATGACGATCTATATGATGGAGATGCTGAGTCACAAAATCAACCTACATTGAACAAAAATAATGAATCTAAAGAAAAACATGAACCTACTCTAGAAAAGAATGTGAGGAGGTACCACAATCTTGATCAAATCATTGGATCGAAGGATTCTATAGTTATGACATGAAGTAAGTTGAGAGATGGTACATGTCTGTTATGTGATTTTGAGCCTAAAATAGTAAAAGATGCTTTAGAAAATGAAGATTCGATACAAGCCATGAATGAAGAAATTGAACAAATTGAAAAGAACAAGACTTTGACACTTGTACCTAGGCCGAATGACAAAAATGTAATTGGTACTAAGTGGGTATTCAGAAATAAGATGAATGAACATGGAGAAGTGACAAGAAACAAAGATAGACTGGTATGCAAGGGTTATGCACAACATGAAGCAATTAACTATGGTGAAACATTCGCCCTAATTGCAAGATTGGAAGGAGTCATAACTTTACTTACATATGCAACCTACAAGGGTTTAAAAGTTTATCAGATGGATGTGAAGTCTACATTCCTCAATGGTATATTGGAAGAAGAAGTGTACATGGAACAAGATGATGGTTTTGTTGACCCAAAAAAGAGGAATATAGTTTGCAGATTGCATAAGGCACTTTATGGACTAAAGCAAGCACTAAGAGCATGGTATAAGAGATTGCACAATTATCTGATAAAGATTGGATTTGCAAGAACTAATGACAACAACAACCTGTATTTGAAGATAGAGCAAAGTAAAGGTACTTTATTAGCTAAAATTTTTGTAGATGATGTAATGCCCCGCCAGGGAACCCAGGAGAACTAACCTAAACTTGACACTGAGTTAACAAGATAATTTTTTTTTTAATGTTTACAAATAGCAATGATAGCAATGTGGAAGAAATACAATGAAGTACTAGACATGTACATAAGAACAACTCATACATAGATAACAATTCTCGAGGGTTCCTTGACGTAGAATCACTTAAGCAAGATAATCTACGAATAACAACTATAAAGAACTAACCCAAAGGATACATCAAATGAATCCAATAATATACAGCTCATAACTTACCTCCTCTGCACATGTCGTAGGGTATATAGTAATCACTCTAATACAAGATCACAATTGATATGATAAGATCAAAACCTCCTAAATAAGCATGAAGAATACAATACAATAAAATACATCCTCCAAAGGATGTCAACCAATAAACAAATATGGTTACAAATATACAACTCATGACACTGTACAAGTCTCCAAAAGAATCAGAAGATATAACTGCAACAAGGATCATCCAAGCAAGAAGAAGAACCGTCAGATCTCAATGGAAATAAGAATCACTACCACCCGACCACGTAGAACCAAAGGTCCACTCCCACCGTGCTGAGGAGATAATAACAGGCCCACACACATGGGTATATAACATGAAGACAATCAAGGTATACAAGCCAATCATAAAGAAACACATAGGAAGATCCTAGAAGCTTTCTGATCACAAGGAGAAAGACTAAAGCAAAAGAATAAGGATGGAAAGATCAAGACAACTGAAAAACCAAGATCAAACAAGGCACATCATTCGCAGATAAAGTAACATATATAAGATATCCAAAACACCATCACAAACTATATACTGAATCCAAAACACCAAAAGTCAAAGACACAACCATAAAAGGTACAATAGGACCTATGGAGGAGACTTAGGCCACATGCTATGGGAGTGTCATCATATGGTCGTATACTTGAGTTACTCAGGACTGGTCTCTATGGACCCTGGACCCTTAAGCGTCATCTAGTTGAGTTTACCCTGGACTGGCCACTCTGGACCCTGGACGCTCAACATGCTAACTAATCTTGTATTTAATGTAATCCCCAAGTTTTATTATTAAGTTATTGCTTATTAAACAACTTACAATAGGTCACCCTGGACTAGCCTCTTTGGGCCCTAGAATCCTATTGCAAGCCACTCCCCTAAGATGCACCTAACTAACCATCCCCTAAGCTTAAGATCATAAATAATCTCATGACTCATACACTGGTTCCTACCCATATAGGAACCTACTAGTTCTCACTAACCATAACAATATGAGACAATCTCAAAGGATCACATATCTTGTGTTCATAAGACACTAGGTTCAGAAAGATGAACGAACCAACATAACATAAAAGACACGTGCACTGGAACCCATGCATGACACCATGCCAAATCAAGCCCCCAAACCCTAACAGACTCTAAATATGATAACGTTCAAACATAAAGGACTACACATCATGGCATAAAAGTACATCCAGAAAAAGCTAAATAAAACACATTGATAGCATGATGATAAACAAATTTATAACTCTAACTATGCAAATTCATTTATCCTATACAATTACTAAAAGATTATAATTAAATCTCCAAAAACACACAAATATAGCTCCTATATAGGTTAATTTATAAAGTCCTACAATATAAATTATCCTATTAAAATAATTACCAATAAAAACATATTATAATTATATTAAACGCTTCATGAAAGAAAATCAATCCCTTAATAATAATTTATCTTTCAACTATTACTACTCTCTATAAAACAAAATTTAAAACATTAAAACATAAATTTATATAAGAAAATAAAGTTTAAATTAAATTCAAATATGAAATAACCAAAGTTAATTTAATTTAAAATTAACATAACTAAACTAAACTAATTTAAAACAAATTACATATAATAAATTAAATTAAAACTTAAACAAAAACCTTTTTAAAACTAACTAAATTAAAATTATATATAAAAAAAATGAAGCAAAATTAAAAAAATAACTTTAATTAATTGGGGGGTCTTGGCCCCACCCCACCTTACATAGGTGGCCGACAGGCCTTGTGGCCCCACTGGCCACAGTGGTACCACCCGCGGCCCACTGTACCAGTGGGTACTGCAGGGTTAGTACCTGCGGCCCACCGTGGTACCACGCAGGGGAGGGGGTGTGGTGGCCCCCGCCACCCACCTCCCAACCAAATATATATTTTTTTTAAATTTTAATTTAAAATTTATTTTTAACCCAATTTCAGACAGTTCCATGACATTTTTTTTTATTTAACAATTTTGAAATATATAGATTTAATAAACACTTGTTTATTAATGAACACACACACACACACACACACACACATATATATATATTTTTTATTTTAATAAATTTTACTGGTGGAATAATTTACCACTATATTATTAAAATAGAAAGCTCCTATTTTCTTTAATCATTAATTTTCTCTTCCAACTAAAAATAAATTAATCACACCATGCCTTTGCACTAGTAGAGATATAGTAATTTTTTTTAAACAAAGAGTTCTAAAGGAAGGAGTAAGATTTTTATGCCACATGCAGATTGATAACAAGGAGGGTTCCAAAACAATTCATTAATCTTTCAAGGAGGGTTTTGTTTTCTTTTAACATGCAATTATCTCCATTATCATGGCTTTCTTGCAGATCTGGACCTAGAATTCAGCCAAGGCCCTTATAAGGCAAGGTACCTTCTTTCTAAGGTGATTTGCTCATAGATCTGAGGGTTTGAAGGCAATATTCAGAAATTTCAATCAAAGAAGATATTTTTAACAAATCAAAACCCTAAGGGAAAACTTGGAGACAGATTCATTCCAATTGAAAAACTCTCAATACCCATTTGCACCCAAAGCGATAAATTGAAACCCTTTATTCCCACAAGCACAGATCTGACATGCAAACATGAATTGAGACACAAAATTGATCTAGGAATACATTTTTCATCATTTTAATTAATGGAATCACCAAATATACAAACAGAGAAGATCAAGCAAAGGATCCTAGTTTTCAGATGCATAGAAGACAGGGATCTAAAAACTAGAATTAAAAAGCTCAAGATCCTACCTTAGTAACAGAAGAGATGATCAAACCCACAAATCCAAGTAAGATGAATTTCAAATCCAAGCAAACCTTCTCAAAATCCCAATCACCTGATTTCTCCTTCTCCCTGATTGAACCACCTTTAAAAAGGCCTCCAATACAAAGATATAGATAATCCAAGCAATTAGGTTTTCAAAAAGTGAAAACCCTAAAGGGAAAATGAATTATCTAATTATTAATTAAGATAAATCCTTTATTTTCAATTTCACCTAAAGCATGCAACATGAACTCAACTTTATAATATAAAAGCAAAGTGTTAAATTGAAAATGCATGATATATTATTTCACTTAAATAAATCAATTAACCATGCAAGTTAAGATGATATACAATAATTCAACTATGCACAATTAATTACAATTAATTGAATTTAATATTTATTAAATCTCAATTATTTTAATCAAGACTTAATAATTAAATCAATTAATTAAATATAGGCATTTAATTAATATTTAATTATTGAATAGCCATATATTTCATATATCAATGTTTTAACCTTACTACAGGTGCAATAATTAACATTAATATTTACATGAAAATTCATTAAATAAATCAAGCTAAAAGCATCATCAAATCACCTGAAACTCATCTAAATAGATAATCAACTGAAACATAAACCCAACACACACAAACAGACTCAAGAATCCACGTCACTTGACAGATTTTAACACTAGGGTAGTCAATAAGATTCTTTGTCCATCAATAGGACAAAATATGGGTTTAGGGTATGGATTTGGATCTGTATACTATCTCCCCTCTCTTACCATTGAGATATTGCGATAGGGCACGCTCACTCCTGTCAATTTAAGGAAGACGTAGCCCAGTACTTGCAAACCTGTCATCACCAAGATAAGCATACATGCATATAATATAGCAAACAATGGTTGAGACTAGTTTATCGTGTGGATCTCGCCGAAGCAAGTAACTACGACTTTGTCCCATACCATATCAAGCACATCAAACTGTGTGCATAAATGTTGTCACACTTCTATGAATCATTCCATTCAAGGTTGCTCAAGAATGAGGCCTCAAATATCGATCCATAGCTCTCTAGTCATGAATGTGTAAAAATGTAAAATGAAGGCCCTC
>MU223894.1:718173-739934 GCA_018584345.1 Thuja plicata
AACCTTAGGAAATATTGAAATAATTGAATTAATTGAATTAATTACAATTTGATCAAGGAAATTGATTTGAATTGAAAATATTTCAAAGCATTGATTCAGAAATTTGATAAATTTATAAAATAATAAAATGGGGCCCAAAGTCTAGGCGACCATTTTAGGGTGCATACACAAACAGTAATGCAAAACATATAAATGATCTATGTGCATATAAACCTAGGGTCAGTATTGTCAGAAAACCAGTAATCGAAATGACATCCTAACATATACATCAACATCATGAAATAACCATAAATCATATGCAAATAGGAGATATAACACTCTAAGCAATGAATCAATAACATACTGAAACGCGATACATAAATATCCTCTAAACCATCTGAATAAACAACACATACATGAAAAATCCTAAAAGAGATCATCAATCAAAACTGAAAAGAAAACTCAGAGGTGGGTATTATAGATGACATTATATTTTTTGGACAAGATGTGTTATGCCAAACATTTGCAAAAGAGATGCAAACTGAATTTGAGATGTCTATGTTTGGTGAGATTAAATTTTTTGTTGGCTTACAAATATATCAAATGGAGAATGGTATCTATAGCACTCAATCTAAATATGTCAAGGAGATATTGAAAAATTTTAGAATGGAAGAGTCAAAACCAGTGAGTACACCCATGGCTACTGGACAAAAGTTGACAAAGGATGATGATACTAAAGAAGTCAATCAAACCCTCTACAGATCAATGATTGGAAAGATGCAATATGTTGTACACAGTAGACCTGATATTACCCTGGTTGTTGGAATTGTTGCTAGGTTTTATGCTAATCCCAAGGAAACTCACATGATGATAGTGAAAAGGATTCTGAGATATTTGAAAGGAACTAATGACTATGGCCTATATTACATAAAGAATGACAAGTTTGAGCTTAGAGTTTACACTAAATCTAATTGGGCTGGTAATGTTGATGATAGGAAAAGCACCACGGGAGGAGAATTTCTTTTGGTAAAAATATTGATTTCATGGACAAGCAAGAAACAAAACTGCACCTCATAATCTACAGTTGAAGTCGAGCATGTGGCAACAGCAGTCAATTGTTCTAATATTGTGTGGTTGAAGATACTACTGAAAGGTATGAAAGAAGAGATCATAGAACCAGTTGTCATATATTGTGATAACATGAGTTCCATCAATATTTCTAAGAACCCTATAATGCACTCTAAGACAAACCATATAGCTATCAAGTATCATTACTTGAGGGAGCTAGTTCAGAAGAAGGAAGTGAGACTGGATTATGTGAACACTAAGGAACAGGTAGCAGCCATATTTACAAAAGAACTACCCAAAGATGCTCATGAGTATCTACGAGGTAAATTGGGGGTGATTCCCCTATCTGAAGCTAATTAAGTTATGTATGGAACTATTGTATCAAATGTTATAATTAGAATGTTTGACACATTGATGCACAGACAGTCACACTTTAGGAAACTACCTAAAGCTATGAAGTTGGAAAAGAACAGAAAAGAAGATCAGTCATAAAATAAGATGACAAGAACATCATGATATAGAGTTATGAACAAGAGAATCTACATGATAAAGATGTCAATGTCTTTGGCATTGTTGTCAAAGAGGGATAAGTTTACTAAAAGAGGGAGAGTTCACTACTTAGAGAAAACAAGATTGATGAACAGAAATAGAAAGACATCAGTGTGATAACAGACACAGAGGGAGAAAAATTTTGTAAGATGGGAATTAGAATGAAGCTAAAGACATTAATGAAGATTTGTTTGTATCAAGGAACACATGTGACTTTTTGGATTGTATGGTAACTATGCTTGTTAAATTATTGTTTTAAATGTTTAGTGTTTGCCATCAATGCCAAAGAGGGAGATTGTTGGAAAGTTACAATGCAAACAATGGTTATTTTGTCATTGATGTCAAACCTTAACTGGTGAGACTATTGTTATCTATTTGAGTACCATATGTATTGATTTTTGGAGAAGATTTAACAAGAAGACCAAGTGGAATGGTTGAGTTAAGGCAAATAACAAGGGTAATTGATCAGTTGGCACATTGGCAAAGCAATGTGTTGTTTATCTTTTGATGATAGGTTTACTGGTTGGTTTGTTTTGAGCACCACTATGCCGAGCATAATTTCTAGTGACGACCGAGCACCAGTGAAATTGCTGAGAAAGTTTAGTGTTGGTCAAGTGAGAACACAATGGTGGTCGAGCGCCATTATTTTGATTAATGATGAGATTTAAGATCTCTGGCCAACATAGTTGATTTTATTGGGATATGTAAATTTAATTAAAGATTGATCCACGTTATTTAATGCATGGGTAACTGTAATTAATGCATGGATTCAAGATTTAATTAAAGACTACTTTGGAGAAGGAAATGGTAATGTAATGATGGCATGATCTGTTGGATCTAACCTAACCTAAGATCTACGATCTTGATTAAGTGGAAAATATTTATTTGACCTAGATGAAGAGGTATAAGATAACCTCAAGGGGTTATTCATGTATGTAATGTACTTGTGTGTATGTAAGAGGATTGCATAGTTAAGTTACTGATTGGCATGACCTAGCAGAGAAGGCTGAATAGAGAAGTAGAGAATTGCATGAGTGATTAATTGACGGATTCCAAGAAGATATAGAGTTTGAGATGAGAATGAAGACCACTCAGTAAGTTAGCATTAGAGCTGAACTTGGATCTAGATTTGCAAAGTAAGTTGTATGTATCAGATCACAACTGTTGATTAATTTCTAACCATTATATCAGTCAAAATCCTTTAACAAGGTTGACCTAACATTCATTGTGTAAATCCTCTAAACAAGGTGACATTCAGGTGGAATTTTCTAATTCCTCTAACAAGGCCACTCCTGACAAGGTGATTAAGTCCTTTAACCAGGTCACATTTAGCAATGTGTTTTGTAACCTTTAACATGGTTGGCTCCTAACAGAGCTCACTTCAGAAGAGTGAAAACTTGGTGGCATGTTACTAGTGGTTTTTCCCAAATTGGGCTTCCATATTAAATACTTGTGTCAACTTGTGTGAATGTTTATGGTTTGTTTTACTGTTAAGTTTCTGCAAGCTAATTACATCTGAATAGTAAACTGCATGTTTAAGTTGTTGACATATGCTACTGCTGCCGAGTAGATCTGAGTTGTTTAAATTGCTACAAAGTTTCAATTGGTACATCTAGACCTGAGGATAACTTATTCACCCCTCCAATCTTAGTTATTATAAATTAATTCTAATGGGCATTGCAAGAGAAGCTGAAGAAACAACACAGGGACTCCATGGTACTGGAGACGACTAGGGACATCTTACAGTAGATTTTACCCGATGTTGAGATTGATCAAAACAAACCAATACTTGATCAATTAGCTACTCTAACTGATGCAATTACAACTCAGAATATTGATGCTAAGAAGGAAATAGAGGAGAGAGCTGAGATGAAGTACCAACAAAAGCTCATTGAGAACATTAGCCATGAAGTGGTGGTAAATAAGGTAAAGCTATCAGAATTCATCACTGAATTAGACCCAATCATATCTGAAGCTATAAACTTGATTCAAAAATTGAGCATAATAGAAAAGTTCACTAAGGAGAATAGTGACAATATAGAAAAGCTAGATGCAAATATAGAAAACAGTGCTAGTAACTTAACCACAAATGGAGACAATGCAGTGAAGTTGCATTATGAGAAAATAATTGAGACAAAAAGGTTAAGGCATGAGCTATGGGATGCAAAAATGCATTTTTGAAAGAAGTAACCGAGCTCCAAGCTCAACTTCTACCAAATATTACACTGCTATAATAACACATTAATGAAGCAAGGTGACTGATAGCAACTCCTAAGATGTCTGTAGTAGACAACATCTATGATATGCACTCCAAGATCACACTTGAGAACATGGCTCTAGAGAACCTCAGAGAACAATGGGAGAAAATGATGGAAGATATGAAGTCTTCACATTCCCATATTTTTGATAAGCTCTAAGGTAAAGACCTTTGCCAATAATATCAAATAAAGGGGGAAATGATATGAGTACACAATAAATAAAAAAAGGAAAATGATGATATGTACGTTCATTCATTCAAATGGGAAAATGGTACATATGATATGCATATGGTATAGTTATAAGGGGAAAATGATATGTAGAAGGAAAAGATATCATATGCACATATATATACCGGCATATACATAGGGGGAGTCATTAAATGACTAAGGATTATATATGTTGTATATACTTAACATTTTGTTAGTATTTTTCACATATTAGTTTTTGATACTAATGTCAAAGGAGGAGATTGATGACATTAATTTTCCATTAGTACGCAAACAACACTTTTGGTAAGCCTACACCAAAAGATAGGAAAGAGAAAACCGAAGATCAGATGATAGAGATCACCAAAGATGACTAAGTACAGAAAATACCAATGACACAACTTAGTGTGTAAACCAAAAAATGTAAAGACAGAAAGGCAAAGAGGAACCTGATAGAGGAACCTGACATGCAGGATATAGTGTAGACTGACAAGATAGATTAAGTACAACTGATAGAACACAACTGAAGGATAGTCAAGCATGATCGACAGACAAAACTGAAAGTCAGTTGCAACAAACAAAAAGTGGATCTGACTTCCAAGTCAGATAAAGCAAGTGTATTCTATTTATAGAATATTTATTTGTGTTAAATCCATTTATTTAGGGACAATAAACATTAATATGAGTGCTTTAATCAGTCTAGCTGATTTAAAACACATAGACTAGGAGATCTAGGTACAAGTTGTAAACCTGATCTTAGAGTTAACATTGTTTTTACCAAAACTCGATCAAGTCAATCCATCAATAAATAGATGATGTAATCATTCATTATGATGGATAAATAGATGATGTGAGGAGAGAGGAGAATAGAGCGAGAACAAATATGGATTAGATTGAAATTTTTCAAGAACAAGAACAATAAAAGAAGGATTTGGTTAGCAGAACCAGGAATAGAGGAAACCGATAATCAGAGGTATTAATCAATCACAATTAGGTGATAATATTTTCATGTAAACTAAATTGGATCTATATTAGCAATAGGAGATTTCATTTACCAGGTCAATTTGTAATTTTCTATCATTCTAACAAGTGGAGAAAAGTGTAAAAATCCTTTCAAGGAAGGTGGATTTAAAGTCCAACATCAAATCTCTTAACCAAGTGCACACTTAAATAGTGTTGCTAAAGATATTAACAGAGTATACATTAATAGCTCTCCATCGATACTCTTAATAGGGTAGATCATCAGAAGTGATCAAATTGTAAGCCTTAACCAGCCCCTTCCAATCTGCAGATAGTGAAGATTTTGTGGGTGCCATCCCCACCGTAGTTTTTACTTCCTAACAGGAGTTTTCTAGGATATCATATCTTGTGTTATGTGTCAATTGATTTCGTGAATATTTCTATGAATGATTCACATGTATGTTAATGTTATGAATTGATATAACTCACATCAAGATAGTTTAGATCATATTGAATGGATATACAATTGATTACAAAGGTTAATTGATTAAAGGGTACAAAATTTTTAGAGGTACTAATTCACCCCTCCCCTCTTAGTATATACTTCCCATTAATCTCAACAGCAAGTGCGGTGTGCATTTGATAGAATTCGTAATTCATAGAATCAACAATCAAAAGGTATTTAGATTAATCATGAACTTATGAATATGGATACACCTTTGATATTTCATGTTGTTGAGAGACATAGATAAAAGTTCAAGAAATATCCTTGCAAATCCACTGAGGATGATCTAGAAGGCATGTTTTCTCAAATGCACTATGAAGTTCTTCACATAGAGCATATTAGGGATTTTATCCATTGCAAGTATGAATCATTAGGAGATTTTTAGATCTTTAAGGAAATGAAGGATATGATTAAAAAGGAAGGAAAGTGGAATGATGAGTTTTCTCATCTTGAGAATCTTAGCATAATCAAAATGACATAATTGCATGAGTTTGAAGAAGAAGAATGGTTAAAAATCATATTGAGTAGAGTGCATGACCAATTCATTTGGATTGGGGAGTAGCATGCGAAGATTTTAGTGAGTTGACCCATGACACCACTAGTCTGGATAACTCTAGAATCATCCCTACTACAAATAAAAACATCAAGAAGCAAGTGGAAACCCTAACCCAATTGAAATGGGATAAGCGAGCAATGACACTGGTTGACATCTTCCAGAACAATATTAGACTTGTAGAGATGATTCTTGGTTACAAACTCCATTATAGTAGCTGACCTAACTCAATTTCTACTGGTGTTATAATGATGGCATACAAGATGGTAAAAAGAAAATGTTAAATATAACCTATGTGAAGTTCTTGCACAATAGTTCATGGAGAATGTAAGAAAAAGAAAGAAAGATAGGACTAAGGCATTAATATTTGTATCACTTTTAATACACATGTATATACACATTGTGCATAAATTCATGGGTATGCACCCTAGAGCCTAGAAACATAATGAACCCACTGGTCTACAAATATCAAATAGCTATGAAAGACAGAATAGCACATGGGTTGATGGAGATTTATTTGGAATGATCAAAATATTGCAAAGAGAGATGAAATAGAGAATGAGATTACCTAAGGAGATAGTAGAAAAGTAAAAAGAGATAATATGTTTCATGGTTGAAATAGATTGTGTTTTTTTTTTAGCCATTTGATCCAAGGATGAAGTGGTGTTACCCTATAGGGTATGAGGTGAGTAAGGAAACTCTAACTATGCAGTTTGAACATGTTTTATCTTTAGAGTTAGATCTATCAGAGGAAATATGGGGTGCATATGAGGAGGAATCCTCTAAGATCAGAGAAGAACAGACAAGAAAAACCAGGAGGACGAAAATTGAAAATTTTATAGATGACTTAGCAAGTAAAGCTGGCATTACTAAAGAAGAGATGAAGGAGATAAGAAGGAAGATGACTGAGAGATAATCTGTAGTAGGGAGCTCTTCCTATGTATCTCTTCCACCTATAGACACTAGGAAAACTTCTATTCCACTGTATACTATGGAAAAAGTACCTATGGAAACATCACAGTCTGTTAAGGTTGTAGAAACCCTGCAAAGAGAACAAGGTCCTCTAAACAAACTTACCCACCCAAGAAATAGAGAACATATACATAAAATGAGTCAGATGTAGCGAAGAAAGAAGAATAAAAGGAGAAGGTAGAAGAGATGAAAAATAAGATAGAAGGAGAAGAGAAGAAATCACAAGACAAATCTATGAACAAATAACTTTGGAAACCTTGAAAATGATGAAGAAAAGAGTTGTGGACCAAGGAAAGATAAATCAACTAAGAAACTATTATGATAGGTGTGATGTTAATGATCAAATCCTTATAGAATATATTGTGATTAAGCACATGTTAGTTTTCAAGAAGAGTCTATTAGAGATGGTTGGAAGCATTCCTCAGGGGCTGTATGATAAACTTGAAGTGAGGAAGAAATTAGCATTACAAGAAGATGAACAAATCAGGGTAAAAGGTATTGAAGACATATTACCAGTGATATCATTTGATGAGAATAAAATAATACTAAATCCACTGAAACTCCCATTAATAACTAAGTATAGACTGATCAAGATAATGGCAAGAAAATATGATGAAGTAATTGAGGATACTCACAAGGTGATAGATAAAATCTTAATGGATACTAAACGTGAGAAGAGCACTCCTCCTAGACCTAAGGAAACTAGATCTACTCTAAAGGGAGAGTCCTCCAAGACTGCAATAATCAACATTGATTTATCTAAGGATGGAAAGGATAATAGTTAGTTTATCTGTACTGTGAAGTAACAAGATTTATTTTTTGTTGGTGTGCCTCTGGTATTGGATACCTCACTAGATGCTAACGATCCTTTTGAAGGAAAAACTAATACTGTGTCTGAGATTGATATAGATAAGGTAAAATCTACTAAGGAAGATCCCTCCAAGAGTCAACAGAAAGAAAGCATTGTTGAGGTTGTGAAGGAACCAGAGAGTAAGGCTAAAGTAAAAGATGAAGTAATGACACCTATTTATTCAACCTTATTGTTGGCAAGTAGAGAGAAAACATTGAGTAAATATGTGGAGAGTATGGATAAAGATGAGATTATGAAGCTATCTTAAATTGAATTTACAAAAGAAAAAAATAGAATAAAAGAAAAGGGTACTAGGTAGGGTAGTTGATACCATCAACAAACTCCTACCTATATTGTTTACTTTCAAAGGTAAGGACACTATAGAGAACCTAAACAGGTTATTGGATGACTTTGATAGTCATTATGAGTCTTTAGAGAAGATAGCAGAGGAAAAAGGTAGAACATAAATACCTTGCAAAGAAGTTAGAGGATGTATGCAAGTCTATCTCATGGTACTTGGGCATACTGAACAATACAATTTATGAAGAAAAAGGTTGTGTAGCATATGGAAGGAGTTTATATAGCCATTGTATAAATCCTATCAAGCATATTTAGAATATTGTAGATATCATGGCTAATGATATAAAGGCTCTAGATAATCTAATGCATAGTTGTGCGACCTCCTCTTAAACTATTTTAGAGCTAGACAAGGAAGTATCTAGACTTCTAGACATGATAAGTGTGTTGAAAACTGAGAAAGGGAGAGTTAAGGGAAGATTTGGTATGTTGAAGATGATGATTACTCCTAAATTATCAATTCTGGAGATACACCTTTCTGACATGGAGAAGACAAAGAAGGCCCTCACTGAATAGATGCCTGCTGAGCTAAAGGAAGCAGAGACATCTTCTTTTGCATTGAATGGACTGATCCATGTGGATTAGATTTTGGCCAAGACGTAGAATGAAGAAGTGAATATCTTGGAAAGCTCTTTTCAAGATGAATTGAAGATGGTCTAAATTTTTGGTAAGAAGTGGTACAATTTTGTTATTTATTCTATATTTTTGTATACCTTTTCCAATGATGTCAAAGGGGGAGAAGAGAAGATATGAAAAATGTATAAAGTAGAGAATATATCTGTAAAAGAGATAAAGAGTATCTTGTATTGTCAGGAGTATTTAGGAACACCTTAGGGTTTTCATTTATGAAAATACATTATCTATGAATGATCTCTTAGAGTGAAACATAGTTTTGGAGTTGTGACTTGTAAAAATGACTAAGTATAGAAAGCAAAATTATAGATTATAGCAATACAGTTTTGGTCAGCAAAGATAATATATGAAAAATTAAGACATGCGAGCTTAGGAGAAGCTATTTTGAGGTATGATAGACCTTCAGTTAAGGTTTCTTGAGTTTTGAAGTTCAATGATGAAAGATACAGATAGTTGAAGTCATGCAAAGATAGTGATATAGAAAGACAGAGCAGTTAAATGGTCGCGATGATTGAGGAAGTGTAACGGTGAATCCAAACATGCTAAGTTGGATTTTTTTTGGGTACTAATTTTACTTTTAAAATGTATGATCACCGAATTTATATTTTAGTTTTGTAAAAGTGTTGGTTCCATTTTGTGATGTATTTGGAAGTCGTCTGGGTAATGTAATAATGTATATATATGAA
This sequence comes from Thuja plicata, assembly GCA_018584345.1. Lineage (NCBI taxonomy): Eukaryota > Viridiplantae > Streptophyta > Pinopsida > Cupressales > Cupressaceae > Thuja > Thuja plicata. Next base: position 727,751 of record MU223894.1, read on the forward strand.
GAGCTTTTGAGAAGCAAAGTATTAATATAGATGTGATGCAAATAGATGAATGAATGAATTTTAATGTCAGAATAAAAAATATGGTGATGCAAGCTATAACAACTACCTAAGAATAATAGATTCTTGTATTGTTCACTATTGAGAAAATCATTATAACATAATAATATTCTTGATTGTATGAGCAGTGAGATCAGTATACCTTTAACAGGGTCTTATATTCCTCTAACAAGGAAATGTTATAATATAATAATTAGCTCCTAACATGGCTAGGTATCTAGTGAATATTTGTGGGTACCATCCCCACTGGGGTTTTCCCTTGGTCAGGGTTTCCTCGACAACAAATTCATGGTGTTATGAGTTGTGTGTTTTGTGTTTATGTTCTTTTCATTTCATTATTTATTTGGTTAAGTTAGAATTTAATTTGTTTAATTTTAAAGTGTTTTAATATTGATTCACCCCCCCTCAGTATTACTTAATCCTAACAAACTCCTCCCCTTTCCCATTAATTTTTGTGGCATAGGATATCCCATTCTCTTAAAGCACTAAAACTTGGTATCCATGAAGAAGAGATTACAGATTCCTAGGGCATCAGGTGCAATATTATCTGGAGATGAGGTGAATGAAAGAGGAATTGTTAGATTTTACATAGAAAAATATATCATCTCATGTAATTCCATGATTAAAGGGTATGCAAGATGTAGAAGCATAAAAAAGGGACGTAAGTATATTAGGAAAGAAATGAATTTTGGTGTCTATTTCAGGCCCTTGTTTTTATCTCAGTTGGCATTACTAAGGTTACAATTACATGTTGCACCCCCCTCATAGAATGAGTTCCTTTCTCATTTCATTTTGGTAGAAAAAAAATTTAGATTGAAAGGCACTTTTTTCTCTCTAACATACCAACACACATATATTGTTTCACCTTTTAACTTGCAAAGTTAGTATTTTGGATTTGTCATTGCAAGAAGGGATGAGTAGAAGAGATTGGGTGGCCAAAAATAACAATAAAGTGTGAGCCAACATGCCTTCTCTTGGCTCCATTTCTCTGGAATTCTCCATTCAAGGGTCTTTTGGGGCCTTCTTTCATCTTGCATGCAACTTTTCTATGACTCTCACATTCCATTATTGGCACCATCACTAATAGGGTTTGTTGCATTTCATTGCGCACATGGGAAAAATACCGATAAAAAGATCATTTTGAACAATTTATATTTATATTCATGGGTTTTATGTATTCATGGCATAGTTGGACAAAAATTAAGAGTTTTGAATCTGCTTTGACTATAAAATCTAATGTTGAACAAAAGCATAACACTTGTGCCATGGTTGTTGAGAACACAACATGAAATTTGCCCCAAAACTCATATTTACAACTAGCTGATGTACCATGTGCTTTCCTTTTGAATATTTTTCCCTCTCTCCTACAACATCCTCCCAAATTATGTTATGATTAAGTAATACTGAGAGGGGGGTGAATTAGTATTACAACACTTTGAACTTAAACCTAATAAATTCCAACTTAACTAGATAATTTTTGAAATGAAAAAAACATATACACAAAAAACACAACTTATAACACCATGAATTTGTTGTCAATGAAACCCTAGCCAAAGGAAAACCCTGGTGGGGATGTACCCACAAATATGTACTAAAAGTATTATGTCCTTATTAGGAGATGATTATTACATTAGTAAATTTCCTTGGTAGAGGAATAGAAAAATCTTGTTAAAGGTATACTAAGATTACTTCTCATACAATCAGAAATATGATTCTGTTACAATGATTTATCATAAATGAACAATACAAGCATCTGTTATGCTTAGGTAGTTCCAATTGTAGCTTGCATCGCCATTTGTTTGATTCTGACATCACAATACATTCATCTCTTTGCATCCATACATTCCATCAGATACTACACATATCCATCAAATACCATATATATTCATCACATACCATACATATCCATTATTTGCTTCTCAAAAATATCTTCCTATATATACATCATTATATGTTCAGTCAGTTTCCAATACATCACAAAATAGAATTAACACTTATACAAAAAGTAAATACCAATTCCGAGATCATACACTACCAAAACATAGGTAATCCTCAATCTAAATCCAATATAGCATGTATTGACTCTGCATTATACTCCCTCAATCATCGCAACCTTTCATCTTTCATGTATCACTGTTACTTTATCTTTACATATCTTTAGCATACTGTAACTTAATTCTATCATCACCAAATTACAAGCGATGTTAACTAAAATTCATATACATCCAAAAATAGATTCTCCTAATCTCGCATGTCATCAGTCACCATATACTATGTTCATTGACCAAAACTATACTTCTATACTCTGTAATTCTACTTTCTGGACTTAGTCATTTTGCAAGATATAATTCCAGAGCTATGTTTCACTCCAATCGATCATCCATACCAGATGTGTTTTCATAAATGAAAACCCTAAAGTGTTCCATAACACTCCTGAATGAACCACTTTCCAACAATCTCTCCCTTTGGCATTGATGGTAACACTTAGCAAAAAATGACTAAGTGTCAATACCAACAATAATATATATTGTACTTCTATAACTCCTTTACACATTACTCTATCTCTTATTTGTATATTTTTCATATATTCTCTTCTCCCCCTTTGAAATCAATGGAAAAGGTTTACAAAAATGTAGAATAACAAAATTGTTTACCAAAAAAATTTTATACCATCTTTAGCACATCCTAGAAGGAGCTTTCCAAGATCTTCACTTCCTCTGACCAAGTCTTTACCAGTATCTGACTCACATGAATTAGTCCATTCAGTGCAAAAGAGGATGTCTCTACTACCTTTAGCTCGGTATTCATGTATCTAGTGAGGGCCTGCTCTATTTTCTCCATGTCTGAAAGATGGATCTCAAGGATTGATAACTTAGAAGTAATTAAACTCTTTAGCATACTAAATATTCCCACAAATCCCCCTTTTTGTGTATCCAAAACACTCAATTTGTCTAATATCCTAGACACTTCTCTGTCTAACTCCAATACGGTGTGTGAGGAGGTCTCACAAATGTTCATCAACTTGTCCAAAGTCTATCTATCCTTTTCCATTACATCCTCAATTTTCTTAAGATGTCTGATAGGATTTATATAGTAACTGTATAAATTTCTTCCATGTGACATGTTAGCACTTTTTATTTTTGAATCACTATATAGCTTATCAAGCTTGACCCTCAGATTCCCAATTCTTGATTCACACAAGGAAAATGCTAATTAATAAGGATATAATCCTTCTACACTTTGAGCTCCACAAACTCAGGTGGGTGTACCTTTCACAAATTTCTAATTATTAGTAACCCTATAGTGGATAAACTGATTCACTCTTGTCTTATACTATAACAGTTGACAATACATCTTGCAGATAAACATCATTAACCTTATGCAGAGCTTAATAAGAAAAACCATGAACTTAACAAGAGTTATTATCAGTGTAATAAGGAAATTCATCCTTCTTCTTCTTTTTAGTACTTGATTAAGGAAGGTTAACCTGATGATTCACTCTTCAAGGAATAAAAAAAATGAATTGTATCCTTTGAATAAAATTAACAAACATGGATATTCTTCATAACAAAACGTAAAGATTAATTTGATTTGTGATTGATGGTGAGAACTACTTGTCAGAACCTAGAACAGTGCCCAATCCCAGGCAAAGAGTCAAATGAGATATAAATTCACAGGAAAATCAATTAATTAGAACACAAATAGAACCCCAGATATAATTCCTTACAAACTATCCTCTCATTTTCACATCCATGTATCAAATTATCATACTAATACTCAACCCTCTAGAATTGCTCATAAGATTGACTCCCCCCTTGAAGGAAACCTACAATTAATCACACAGTTACCTCATAACCAGTATGTTTGAAATGCCTTACAAATTAAATATACAAAATCATAAACAAAAGTACATGAAGACACCATAGATCTAAAATAGGAAATTCCATTGTATTTTTATTAATATCCTACTTCTTCAATACATTCCAATAGACCAAACTTGAGAACTCCACAAAGTTTAAAGTCAGCCTTGTAATTATAAATTCACCACCTTTACAAAGTCTTACAATTTCCTATATATAGTCTACATTAGTCATCTTGGAATCCTTCTTGTAATCCTTAAGAATCAAGGATGCAACAAGCTTTAGATGACTAAACTATAAGACAAAACATATGACCCACACATAAGACAAAATAACAAGTGGAGTGATAACCACTTTTGTTAAAATATATTCAAAGTAGTTTGTCTTCTAATCACCTGGTTACTACATTTGCTTCAAACTTGTTTGAAATTAGCCACCTGGGGTTTGTTGTCCTTGATCTTGTTGATAAAAATATTTTACCTTTGCTTGTCTTATTCAAGATGCTAAGAAACACTCCCACTTGTTGTCTTCTAAACATTATCACCTTCTCCTTGATCAACTACATTATATCTATCCTTCCATGAAGTGTACACCTTGTCACTTGGCCAAGCGAAGATGATGACTTCATTCTTCTTGCTATACAATTTGGGAGTTTGATTCGCTCAAAGAGTGAACAACATATCGCTATTAATTTCCTTATTTCCAAGCACTTCAAACACAATTGTTCATTTTCAACCTCTTGACAAGGAGGTTCTTATAAATTTGAAATTTTTGGTTCAATTATTCTCTTTCTTTCTACCACCCAAACACAACAATTTTGGCTTTTTGATCAACTTTGAAAAGTTGAGAGCATATACCTAATGTTTTGGTTGGAATGGAATATAATAGGGTGGCCCTATTAGAATAGATACAAATTAAATGCCACAATTTAAGGAAAGCAAGCTTGATTTGAAAAATACCTCTTTATTTGTAGCTAGCAAAGGCTAGGTGCTTTTTTGAGGTTTTTTTTTTCTTTTTGCTTGCACACTCACCTAGTGGCGATCGTTCCCTCTCCATCTCGTCCAAAAAAGTTAGTCCAACACAACCAAACAAAGTGAAGAAAACCAAAAACAATTGATAACAAAATTATATTTCTTTTCAAATTTGTAAAAATACTCCTAAGAAACTTAAAATGTGAAATCAATTAAGGGAATGAAATTTCTTTTTTTGTGCATTCACAATTTTGATATAGTGATCATACAAAACTTCTGCTTCCTCTAAAATTTCCAAAATAATATCATTGTGAACTTATTTAGAGTGTTTGTTCAATAGTCTTAACTCTTTGCTCTCCCTTGTGACCTTTAGCTTTGGTTTTTGCACCTTCAAGTGTCTGTTCATCTGTAGAAAACACAATAATAGAGAGTTAATAATCTAATTTTAATGAACAATAAGCAATAAAACACAGAAAATAGCAGGCGTCATTTTGCAGCTTATAGGAATTTATTTGCAGTAAGCTACGCGACACTTTGCACTAGTGTAAGTGTTATTTTGCACTTTGTTACACAGCACTTTACAAATAACAGGCGACAAAAGAAAAATACTAGGCATTACAAAGATGCTTAAATGCAGTAAATCAAAGTGCATAGGCGGCAGGATCAATCTTGCAGGTGGTATTTGCCAACTATCAGGCATCACTTTACGGTTACATGTGGTATTCTTTAGCTGACAGGCATGAAAGAATTAAGATAGAAGAAAGAAGGAATTTGGAGGCATAGTTTGATTGCTAGCAGGAATTATCCTTTCGCTTGTACATGGCATTTGACCTGCAATCTGCAAAATAAGCACAAAAAAGCAACAAAAAAAAACAAAAAAATGAAATAAAACGAGAATTAGAGGCTCAAAGCCCCATGATGGGTGCCATTTGTGTATGTATAAATCATACCTTCATGAAATAAAGGTGCAATCTATCAATTATATGGAAACAATAATACAATATAATCTAATAATTGACAAATAAAAGCATTTAACATCTCATGGATCTCTATCTAAGCATGCTAATAGAGCTCTCAACCTTAATCTCTACTTGTGATAGTCCTAGAATGAGAATTTGTATTTGATTATGCCTATTCTAGCTCACAACTCTCAAATTGCCAATGCAATTCATTCTATTATTATCTTAATTGCTCAAAATATGCTCAAATATGCTCTTAAATGCTTATGATCTTGCTAAATTTCTCTATAATAAGGATGCAATTGCTCATGAATTTCTAGGATTGTTTATGCTTGCAAAATGGCTTCTATTTATAGGATTTTCCCAAGTGTATGGGTAGAGTCAATTTATCATGATTAAGCCTTGGTTGAGTGAAAGGCTTTCAAAGGGTTTCAAATGGGGGACAATTTAAATGCTTGTCTCAAAGGTTGGGACAAAGAGACAAATTTGAGTGATTAGGATTGAAAGTTCAAAATGAGTGATTGAGATTGTAAATTTGGAGTGATTCATGTGCTTTTCTTTCTCAATTCTCATTGGTTCCTCAAATTCATGTTTGAAAGATATTAGGATTTATTACTTCAATCAATTAATTAAATTAGCCATGTAGGGGAATAGGTTGGATTTGATTTTTGATTTAAACTATACAATTAGTTGATTAAAATCAATTATATAGTTTCATTAATCCCTTTAGGATTATATTTAATCATTTGATGTCATTTGTTAATTAATCCTTTGATTTGATTGATTTATCCCAATGTGATTTAATAAATGTCCATTTGAATTGATTTGATCCATTTTGATGAGATTTGGAGCAATTTGATGAAAATTGCACATTAGAGAACACCTAACCAATTTTAGGTGTCTACAATATCTAACGATTGAAACAATTTATCAACAACCTAATAGGTAAGATTAAGAGGAAATAAATATTATACTTAAAGGATGATTTATAGAATTGAATAGAGATGAAAGAGGAGAAAAAGAGACAAAGTGATACTACAAAGAAGGATGATCTTGTTAAAGGAGGTATATTGAAGAACAAAGATCAGAGCAGAGCACACTGAGCTGATATCTAGATACAATAGAGAAAATCTAAGCAATGTTACAGAATTTAATTGAGGTAACACAATATTTTAGAGCACATAGAGTCCGATCAACATTTGTTATTGATGCAATATAGAAGACATTGATAAGTTTTTAATACTATTGTATTGAAAGCTAGAAATTTGAATAGTGGGTAGATCTTAACCGGTTTGATATTTGTAAAACCTTTAACATGGTACATCTCTAAGTGTAGAGGTTGTAAAATCCTCTAACCAGGTAGACCTAATAAGTCTTTGTATAGTCTTAATTGGGTAAGCTATTAAAATGGATAAACTTTGTAAGCTCTAATCGAGCACTCTTTATATTGTAGTTAGTGAAGGTTGTAGGTTTCATCCCCACCACAGTTTTGTCCTCTAACCAAGGATTTCTGTGTAAAAAAAATCATGGAGTTATGAGTTCATTTACTTGAATGTTGTGATGTTATGTTTTATAAGTTTTATATTAGTTTCATTTCAAGTTATTGAATCTCGTAAACAACAAGCAGCAGTATATGGTTATAAATAGTTTTTGTTATAAAAAAAATTTTGGTATTGATTCACCCCTCCCCACTTAGACCCAACTTTACATAGTCATTCCAAAAATTTGTATCAGATCTATCTACTCTCGAGTTATAAGATTTGACCACTTGAGAGTTAAAGATCCTAGTCATGGAAAGTTTTAGGAAATTCAAAAGAATTGATGGTCTTGAATCTGAGTTGGAAAGTGCAAGATAGTTAATCATTAATCTGAAGAAGAAACTTGAGAAGTTTCTAAGGGTTAAATTGAAAATATATGATGAACTAAAGGTTACACAAGAACAAGTTGATACACTTGAAATAACATCTGAAGGCAGTGTTACTGATGAATCTAAGATAGCTATAAAAGAACTACTGGAAAATAATGATGTACTTACTGAGAAGTTAAACCTAATGAAAATAGATCTTGAAAACAACATGATAAGAATGACTGAATTGATTGAAGGAAAAAGGATTGCTGAAGATGAAAAGAAAATGGCAAAAGATGATAAAAGACAAGTTGAAATAAAGCTATTGGAAAAATATAATGAGATCATGAGAATGACACAAGTTCACTATGACATGACCGACCAAATTTTGAGTGCAAATCAAGATAACACAAGAAAATAATTTGATAATCAAGCACTGAAAGATGAAATTGAAAGAATAGATCAAAGGATGAAAGTTGGGAAAAATGCAAATGCAATACTGAAAATAAATGAAGAAGCACTAAAATATCTAGATCAATAATTCAAGAATCAGAAGAAAAGGAATGACAAAATAGGAATTGGATTCAAAGAGGACAACACCATTGAGAAAGGAGAATCATCAAAAGCATAGAAAGATGAAAGTACTGCACCCCCATCGAAACAAAAGAGTCCAAGTTGCAATTATTGTGGGAAGCCTGGACATACATCTAATGATTGTAGGATAAAGAAACTAAATCACCGAGTACACCTAATTTTGATGATTATTGTTTTAGATGTAATAGATATGGACATCAAGCATTTGAAGGCAGAACGAATCTTGCTAACAACACATGAAAACCTAAGTTTGATGGTTATTGCAAGAATTGTAATAAGTTTGGACACAAAGTTGAAGAGTGCAAAATAAAGAAAAGAAATGACAAATGGACGCCTACCTGAGAAACTACTAAAACCAATTGAGCAGGCTTTTCCATACCATAGGAATATAATACAAGAATTGTGTGTTTATCTTGTGGAAGGTATGGACACATTGCTGCAAATTGCATGCTAATGCATGGAAGGACCAACAAAAGAGCATGGAGAAACCTTGACATGGAATGTTTTTTTATTTTTGTAAGGTAGGACACCTTGCGAGGAATTATACATACCGAGGTGATGCACTGACCAAAGATGAACCTGAAGTAAAAGCCCCTACTACTATTGAGGAAATCTGAGAAAAAATTAACAAAATCAAGAGGAAAAACACTTAGGATGAAGGGACATCATCTGGAAGCACAAACTGCACCATCTCTATTGATTTGGTTGCATTGAACTCCACCTAGTTTGTGATGTTAGTAATAACTAAGAGGGGGGGTGAATCAGTGGACTCAAAAACTTATCCTTATTTTAACCACCAATAAAATAAACCTCAGATTATTATGTCCCTACAAGATGCATGCCATGAAATACTTATAATGATTAACTATCTGTCAGTTTTCCTTATATGTCCTTATTCTTCTTGATTATCGATAAGCAGTATAACTATTTACTGAAATACATTAAATATGCAGAGTATACCAATAAATCTAGAAATGCATATGTGAAATATAAAATAGTAAAGTAATAAACCATACACACATAACACATGGATTTTAATGTGGAAACCATGTTAAGGGAAAAAACTACTAGGACTGGTACCCCAAATTTTCACTCTTTTGAAGTGAGCCCTGTTAAGAGCCAACCTTGTTAAAGGTTACAAACACACTATTAGGTGTGACCTTGTTAGAGGATTTTAAACATATAGGTTGTCACTTAGTATCAGGCATCTAATGTTGCCATCCTTGAATCAGCCTCTCTCTTAAACCATTAATAGGCATCGGGCATATCCAGTGCTACTTTCATGAATCAACCTTTTTGGAACTCCTTGGGATGTACCTCAATATATAGAAGACCGTTAAGTCTTTCTCTATTAAGAGACTTGATGCTTCAATGGTTAAACTAAAACAAAATTACTTGTTTCTAATGCAACTTGAATTGCAGATTTTCAGATCTATTTAAGTACATTACCTCTCTGATCAATGTATCAATTCAATTATTTTGTGCTCCATACTTTCTGCTTTGTGATGCTGTGCTCACTGTTTTTCAGTGTCTAGAGAATTCCTTAGCTCTCCTTCAGCTTGATTGATCAGTACTACATGAAGTAGTTCTTCATCAGTTTCTCTTTAGCATCCTGTTTCTATTTACTCCCCTTAATCCCTTTTCATGTGTTACGGAAAATACTACTTCATCAGTTTCTCTTTAGCATCCTGTTTCTATTTACTCCCCTTAATCCATTTTCATGTGTTACGGAAATGAATTAAGCTTGTCTCTCATATAGACATAATATTCATTGATTCTTGATTCTTGACGTGAAAAAAAATCCAGCCAATCTGATTTAAAGAATAACTCCTGATTTGTCTCGTAGTTATCTTTATGCTAACTATACAAATCTTCTTTAAATCAATCACTTAACTCTGGTCAAATTAAACAAAGAAAACAACCAATTAAGTCTATCTTTAGCTCTTTCCAGCTAGATGTTTTGTCTTTTTCTGAACTCTCTGTTCCGTCGGTCAACTCTTCAGTTAGTCATCGGTTACAACTATCAGTTCTGTTGGTGTGACTTTAGTTAGCTTAGGGATCTTCATCCATCGGGAAACTCTATTTTTAGTTCATCGGGCATCTTGTGGTTTGCTTCATCGGGCAACACTATATTCTTCTCATCAGGTATCACTGTTAATTTTCTTCTTTGCCTTTACCAATGGTGTGCACTTTGTTGGTGTTATCTGTCACTTAGTGAATACTTGACTTTTATGCATATATGAAGGCATAACCTTTGTTCCATTGATTCTCTGAAGTCTTTTTCATTTTGTACATGACCTTACAGATGATATTAAGTTGACATTAATGACAATACAAACCATTAACTGATTTAATGCCTTGCATTATCTTCAACTTAACATTGTCAAACATTTAATCAGTTACATGTCATCAATCTCGCCCTTTTGCATTGATGGAAAAAAACTTATATTATCATATTATACTATTTCTAATACAATATGAAATACAATTGTTGAGATTCATCAAACTACCAAATAGTTTGTTTTGATAACCGATAAAAATTTCTGACCATCGGTAAGCTTTGTTTAAGATTAGATTTGATTCTTGCAGGTTTCTGTGTTTCTTGTTCTGATGTGTTGCATCCTTTCCTTGTGTCAATATCTCTCCTTTGATTGTTCTTCACATTTGATGTCTTTCTCTCTTGTCAGCAACTCTTGTTTTGGATTAACTCCTTCATACAAACTCTCCCCCTATGGATATGATCTCTCCCTATTGGAGTAATCTTATAATGGATAATCTTTCTTCTTTTTTTGAAGACTGTGATAATATGGATACTTTCTCTACCTTTGACAACAATGTCAAACAAATATCTTATAGATATCTGACATTAATGTCAAGTGATCTTTTCTCTCCATCCATAATATATTTCTTGAATTTCCCTTATCCATCAGCAATACAACAATATGCTTTGGTGCTCAGTTTTGATATATACCTGTCTGTATATAGATGTAGCTTTGAATTTCTTCTCTTTGCTTTGCATCAACATGAATGATATTCTAATAATAAGTAGGCTGATGTAGCATTCAGTCTTTTACTGACTGGTAAACAAGGGTTTTACCCCTAGTCTCTTTCTCAGGTACTCAAATGTATCCTTGGGCACTGGCTTGGTGAATATATCGGCCAATTGTTCTTTTGATTTCACACACTCAAGTATCACCTCTTTTTCTTGAGCTTGTTCTCTCAAGTAATGATACTTGATGGCAATGTGTTTAGTCTTTGCATGCATGACTGGATTCTTGGAAATGTTTATTGCACTGGTGTTATCACAATAGATAGTCACTAGTTCTAAGATCTTCATATGCATACCTTCCAGCAACTGTTTGATCCATGCAATATTTGAGCAATTTGTAGTAGCAGCAACATATTCTTCTTCTATAGTAGACTTTGAGATGCATCCTTGCTTCTTGCTAGTCCATGTGACAAGTCTGTCACCCATAAAGAATGCTCCTCCAGTTTTTCTCTTTCGGTCATCAAGATTTCCAGCCCAATCAGCATCGGTAAACACCTTTAGTTCAAATTTTCCTTCTCTTCTATACCATAAGCCAAATTCCTCAATATTCTTCAGATATCTTAGAATTCATTTCACAGCAGTCATATGTGATTCCCTGGGGTTAGCAGAAAATCTAGCAACAATTCCCACTGCATGTGCAATATCTAGTCTAGTGTGTACAACATACATGAGTTTTCCAATCATTGATCTATAGAAAGTCTGATTTACCTCTGTTGTCTTTTCCTCCTTTGTCAACTTACATCCAGTAGCCATCGGTGTTCCAACTGGTTTGGATTCTTCCATCTTGAATATTTTCAGGACCTCTTTGATGTACTTGGACTGTGTAATGAAAATACTTTCTCCTTGTT